>JAUPFT010000007.1:56467088-57067088 GCA_036936625.1 Parnassius smintheus behrii
ATTATTCATATGGAGCTATTAAATTTTCGCATTTATCATAGTCACATTCTTTAAGACAATTATATAACATACTTTTAAATTTATGATTTGAAACCTTTCATGTGCACATTGTTCTATTTAGTATATTATATAACTTGGGAGCTACGTAATTATAATTGCTTTTGCCGAATATGGATTTTACTTTGGGGATACTTATACGTACAGTTCTTTTTGAATTTTGTATTTACGGAAGAATACATCTATGAAAGCGTCTAAGACATTGATATATAAAAATGGTTGATAAACATATATCTTTACCCATTGCCAATTTAATTAACTGCAGTCTTGCGTCTGGAGAATATCCCGACGACCTCAAAATAGGCTGTGTGAGACCTGTTTTCAAAAAAGGCAAACACGATGATTACTCCAACTATCGACCAATCACTCTGCTTTCTAATATTGATAAAATAGTTGAAAAAGCTATCTGTGAGCAGATTCATAATTTTTACGGCAAGCACGACCTTCTATGTAAGTTTACAGATGAGGTAAACGAGCATTTGAACCTTAAAAAATGTGTTCTGGCCTTGTTTATTGATTTTTCTCGTGCCTTCGATACGCTGCAACATCAACTTTTAATCCATAAACTGGATGATTGTGGTATCCGGGGTCCGTTACTTGGTGTAGAAATTACCTCCAAAATCGTACATTTACGATTAAATTAAATAACGCGTTCAGTGACCCTAAGAATGTGACAGAAGGCACGGCCCAAGGATCAGTACTTGGCCCGTTGCACTTTTTATCTTATGTCAACGAGATGAATAACTGTCTGAAATACAGTTCCTGTTACCAATTCGCAGATGATACGTGTCTTCTCGTTTCGGGTAAGGATATCTCAAATGCGTGTAATGCTCTCCGGGCCGATTTAGACATGATGATACGTTGGTGCCATGACGTTGGTCTAGTGTTAAATGCCAATAAAACCAAACTCATGATTATCAAATCTCCGTATATGAGGTATCCTACTCCAAAACCATTAATTGCTCATAATCACGACTGCCTCCATCAACTAGGAACTTGCAAATACCCTACAATCGAAGTTGTGACCACACAAAAATACCTTGGCCTTATAATTGACGAGTCGAGCTATGGTCGGACGTACAAATCATATTTAAAACAGATCTATGATCTTCAATGTAGTATTCTCAAAAATATTATATCCCCTAATATACGTGTCCTAATTGATAATGATGAAAATGCGATTTTTAAACATTGTAAAATCTTACCAGTTTATGACCAAATTAAATTCATGTTATTTAAAAAATATTTCTTTTGCGACAGTTTAAAATCATATATAGAACATCCAGTACGTACGTGCGCTATGACACAAAACCGACTCCGGCATATCACTGCTAATAATGTGTACGGGCAACGGACGGCTGCTTATCTGATACCGCATTTAATAAATAACTTACCTTTCGATATACGCGAAAAAGTATCACAACAAAACATTAAAACTAAACTCAAAAACTTTTTCCTATCTAAATTATAATTACATACTAGTTACATATACCTATGATATGAAGATCGCTGACTACTACACCTAGAACAGTTGCTTTGTAAACCAACAGCAATGCAAGCGCAGCAACTCAAGCCACGTGCCGGATGTATAAAATATCATGTACTCATTTACACAAGGCGCATTCTGTTAGATTAATTAGCCATAGTAACTTAATTTGTAATTTTATTTTAAATATATTTTATAAGTAAATTTGGTTTTTTTTCGAACCTCCGGCCGCAGCTAACGTAATTGGCGCAGTCGGTAGGATACTCAGGGGTAGTTTTGCGATAGTTAGGGAATATCTTTTCATAACCGTGAAGCACCCCGGCGGCTATCAAGTCCCTTCAAAGAGTATCCGGATCTACGGACCAGCTGCAGACCAGGAGGAGAATCCAGCCTTCGATTCATCGAGAGAAACCAGATGAAATCCACGTGAGTACACTTGAATTGATCTCGTGTTGCTCTCCCTTATCCCTAAGTTTTAAATCTTTACCTTCAAGATTTATCATCCTAGAGTAACTCGTTCTCGGGAGCCTGAATCTCGACAGACTCGCCGTCATATATTAGATAATAATAGGCAAACCGATTTAGATTTAGAATTAGAATTAAATAATACTTATTTAACAGAGATGGCCCATGACCCGGACACAATTTTTAAGGCTTTACGCCTCGTCCCGGAGTTTGATGGGAACCCTAACGTTTCAACTAGATTTATAAAAATATGTGACACACTAGCCTCGCAGTACCTAAGCAATGCGCCCGGTAGTGAATTTTCTAATTTATGTCTTTTGAACGGTATTCTTAACAAAATAACAGGAACCGCTGCCTGCACTATAAACTCTAATGGCATTCCTGAAAATTGGTTAGGTATTAGGACAGCACTAATAAATAATTTTTCCGACCAGCGGGACGAAACGGCTTTATATAACGACCTCTCCTTAGCTTCGCAAGGCAATAGAACTCCACAAGAATTTTACGACCATTGCCAAACTTTGTTTAGCACGATAATGACTTACGTATCCTTACATGAGACCATACCGACCACCATCGATGCCAAACGGGATCTTTATAGAAAAGTCGCAATGCAAGCATATGTCCGCGGCTTAAAGGAACCTTTAGGATCTCGTATACGGTGCATGCGACCGTCGACAATAGAGAAAGCATTAGAATATGTACAGGAGGAATTAAACATTATGTATCTCCAACAGCGCAACGACTCCATAAAAAGTCAACATTCCCCCAAGTTCATTCCACCATC
This sequence comes from Parnassius smintheus behrii, assembly GCA_036936625.1. Classification (NCBI taxonomy): domain Eukaryota; kingdom Metazoa; phylum Arthropoda; class Insecta; order Lepidoptera; family Papilionidae; genus Parnassius; species Parnassius smintheus. The sequence continues at coordinate 56,469,884 of JAUPFT010000007.1, forward strand.
CACACCACCTTCCATTCCTCAACATCAACCTTTCCAAACTCCAGTACCTAATTGGCCAGCTCCTGTTGGGCAAGGACCTTATAGACCCCCACCTCAGCCGTTCAAATTTCCTCAACCCGTACCACACCAACAGCACATGCCAACTAATACCCAGCGCATGTTCGGTGCACCCCCTCCTAACTACAACCAGCGTAGTAACGTGTTCCGATTACCACCCCAAAATAACCCTCAACAACCTCAGCCCATGAGTGAAGTCCAGCGTTTTAACACACAAAAATGTTGACAGGACATGACTGGAATAAATTTGGCAATCCGCCACCAACAAATTATTTTAAATCCCGCGAAATGAATACAAACGAATGCGCTGCGTATAACGATTCATATTACGAGTATAACCCTGAATACGAGTACGCATACTACACCGACTATACCGACTTTAACAATGCTTATGCCCCGGATTTCACTTCTGATTTTTCTTATTATGACCAGACTGACGAAAACCAAGATAATAATTATTATACTCAAAATCAGTCACAAGTAGAATCTAAGCACTCCGATCAGGATTTTCAGGACGATTCTACTATAAAAAAACCAAAATAGAATTAAATCTTCAGACTCAAAGACAATTACCATATATACAGATAGCAAACCCCCCATTAAAATTTTTGATAGATACTGGCGCGAATCAATCTTTTATTAGCCCTGAAGCTGTAGAAAAATTTTTCAGCGATTTCTCACTAAATTTTGACCCGTTCGAAGTAACAAACATACACGCGACAAGTCGTAATAATTATTCTATAACGTTACCTTGTTTTTCTGAATTTAATGATTCCGATAAAGTGAAATTCTTTGTATATCGCTTTCATGACTATTTTGACGGCCTTATAGGTTTGGATTTATTAAGTAAATGGGAGGCCCGTATAGATTTAAAAGAGGGACAATTAGTAACGCATTCAGCATGTAATCCCATAAAATTATATAACTCGCGTAATGTTAATTTATACGAAGATATAATACCTGCAAACTCTTCGAAAATTATTAGAGTTCCATTGGATACAAGGGATGGCGAAGCCTATATTATGGAACAGGTTCTATGTAATTGTACTATTCACGAATGTGTTACCACTGTCGTCAATAATCGCGGTTATATTGAGGTAGAGAACCCAACACCAAACGATATAATATTTTCACTCGACCGACCAGCCCACGCGGAATTATTTAATATTGAGTGCACGCGTACCGAACAATTATCAGCACGCGCAAAAGACGTAGTTTCGCGATTACGCACAGACCACCTAAACGAGGAGGAAAAGGCTAATTTAGTAGCACTTTGCTCTCGTTACTCGGACGTTTTTTACATAGAAGGTGAAAGCCTCACTTTCACAAATAGAATAAAACATCGGATTCGAACCACGGACGAAGTACCAATACACAGTAAAAGCTATCGTTATCCATTCATACATAGACAAGAAGTTAAGGACCAAATAAGCAAAATGTTAGGGCAGGGTATTATAAGACCTTCCGAATCTGCATGGAGCTCACCCATCTGGGTTGTGCCAAAGAAAGTAGATGCTTCTGGCAAACAGAAGTGGCGTCTCGTAGTTGACTTTCGCAAATTAAACGAAAAGACACTTGACGATAAATACCCTATCCCGAACATTAGTGATGTTCTTGACAAATTAGGGAAGTGCCAATATTTTACCACCTTGGACTTAGCAAGCGGATTTTATCAGGTAGAAATGGACCCTCACGACATAGCAAAAACCGCTTTTAATGTAGAGCATGGCCATTTCGAATTCCTTCGCATGCCAATGGGCCTGAAGAACAGTCCATCTACGTTCCAGAGAGTTATGGACAACGTCTTAAGGGGGGCTACAGAATCATATATGCCTTGTATACCTAGATGACATAATTGTGTTCAGCACTTCACTCCAAGAACACATAGTTAACCTAGAGAAAGTATTTAGTAGACTTCGTGAGTCCAACTTTAAAATTCAAATGGACAAATCGGAGTTTCTCAAACATGAAACGGCTTATCTCGGTCATATTATCACCAGGGACGGTATTAAACCAAACCCCGATAAAATTTCGGCTGTACAAAAATACCCCATTCCAAAGAATTTAAAAGAAATTAAACAATTTTTAGGCCTTCTCGGTTATTACAGAAAGTTCATTCCGGATTTCGCCCGTATTACAAAACCATTAACTCAGTGTCTTAAGAAAGGCAAAAAGGTAACAATAGACAATAATTACGTTAACGCTTTCGAAAAATGTAAGTCTCTTTTGACAAATGATCCCATCTTGCAATATCCAGACTTTACTAAAGAGTTTAACCTAACGACAGATGCTTCTAACTTTGCCATTGGTGCCGTACTGTCACAAGGTCCAATAGGATCCGACAAACCAGTCTGCTACGCTTCTCGTACGTTAAAGGAAAGCGAAGTTAATTACAGTACAATCGAATAAGAACTTCTCGCCATAGTCTGGGCTACGAAATACAGACAGACCACAAACCATTGCAGTGGATGATGAATTTGAAAGAACCAAATTCTCGTCTCACAAGATGGCGACTTAGACTCAGTGAGTATGACTTTACAGTAATTTATAAGAAAGGCAAAATTAACACCAATGCCGATGCTCTCTCACGTATAGAGATTCACAATGAAGACATAAGGATGTTAATGAACGAAATTGTCGAACTAAACTCGTTAATAGGCAACCCAAGCGAAGGTATTGCGAACTCTTCGACTGAGACCGTACACACCAGTAACGAACACCCTATACTTGAAATTCCTATAACTGACGAACCACTCAATAAGTTTAATAGACAGATTCACTTGACTGTTGTTGGCGACGTTAAACGAAAAACCATTGTGACTAAACCCTTCAATACCCATACACGTGTTAGCATTCAACTATCTGAAAACAGTCTCGAAGAAGACGTCATAAACGCTGTAAAAGAGTATGTCAATCCGAAAATCGAAACAGCTCTCTTAATAGACCCACCTTTAGCATTATATAAAGTAATACCAATCTTACAGGATAAATTTAAAAGCTCTTCACTTAACCTTGTTCTAACTAAATTCGAGTTAGAGAAAGTTAAGAAATATTTGCGACAACAAGAAATTATTCGTCACTATCACGACGGTAAAACCAACCACCGTGGTATTAATGAGTGTTACCTAGCATTATCTCGCAAATAATATTGGCCAAAAATGAAAGACCATATTACAAAATTTATTAACGAGTGTACCATCTGCGGACAGGCCAAATACGATAGAAACCCAGTAAGACCTCAATTTAATGTAGTACCCCCTGCAACCAAACCCTTTGAGATAATTCACATGGACCTCTTTACAGTCCAAAGTGAAAAATATGTAACTTTTATAGACGTTTTTACAAAATACGGACAAGCTTACCATTTACGCGACGGAACCGCTATTAGTATATTACAGGCCCTTCTACAATATTGTACCCATCACGGTGTTCCCCTAACAATAATTACTGACAACGGAACAGAGTTCACTAATCAATTATTCTTAGAATTTACTAGACTCCATAAGATAAATCACCATCGTATTTTAGCCCATTCTCCTAACGATAACGGTAATATTGAAAGGTTCCATTCGACCCTTTTGGAACATATTAGAATTTTAAAATTACAACATAGGGACGAACCGGTCATCAATCTCATGCCTTACGCAATAATAGCCTACTATAGCTCAATACACAGTTTTACTAGATGTCGACCATTTGACTTATTAACGGGACACTTTGACCATAGAGACTGTCTTGACATCGACATAACCCAGAAACTACTACAGCATTATGTACAGACGCATAGGGATCAAATGAAAAAGGTGTACGAAATTATTAATAAGCACGTCACTAGCCAATCGCACAGCCATTATAGAGAATAGGAATAAGGACCGCGAACCGGAAATAGAATACGCACCGCAGCAGCAAGTTTTTATTAAAAATCCATTTGCCGCCCGCCAAAAAACCGCACCACGTTATACTCAGGACACTGTATTAGCCGATTTACCCATTCATATATATACATCCAAAAAACGTGGTCCAGTAGCAAAATCACGGCTCAAGCGTGTTCCTAAAGCAGTTAATTTGTTGCAGGATACTGCTAATAATGCAAGGATCATTCAAAGGCAAGCAAAGGACTCAGACGACAGAGATAAAACTTGAAAGTCTATCAGACGGACCAGGACTACTACCGTATAAACTAGGACCCACGAAATTGACTACTCATTACCATACATTTTTACAGTACGTACGACTTGATGACATTGAAGGTAATATCCACTCCCTACAGAATCAACTACTGACTTTCCAAAACCAACTGACTAACGATACTTATTTACTGTACGAAATCCAAATAGATTATCTGTCTAACAAACTTGGCAAGGTGTTAAGTCATCTCAGAACCCTAGAGCCCAATAGAGCTAAAAGAGGTCTTATAGATAGTCTTGGTTCAGTCATAAAAAGCATAACTGGTAACTTAGATTATACAGACGCGTTAAGATATAACGAGGCAATTAAAACCCTTAAGGATAATCAACTGAGCGTTGCATCCGAATTCGATCAACATCTGAGCGTAAGTAAAGAATGGATGTCTAAGCATAGTAATGCAGTTATTGAGATAGCGGAAAATCAAAGGAAAATTAATGAGACTTTGATACTTATATTAAATAGTAATGCATATAGGCAAACTAGTTTAATTAAATATGCTAAATTCGCGCAATTGTTAGAAATAATTAGTGATAATGTAGAGGACTTAATGCTAGAATTAATTAGAATGGAAAACACTTTAGCTTTTATTCGTGCATCTAGCACGCACCATTCTATGATAGATATAGATGTATTAGGTTCCATGTTAAGTAAGCTTGGAAGTATTTATAGCTCAGATCAGATATTAAATTTAGAACTCAGAGACTATTATGACGTAATAAAACCCGGCTCATATTACACGGAAAAACAAATCGTGTTCATCTTTAAATTTCCTATAACTTCTAGAGATAATTTTGATTTATATAGATTATCCATTGTCTTAAATAAAAATTCACAGGCCCTTATCCCAACCTATCCTATCCTAACTAACGAGTTATCATTCGTGTACATTGAGACAGAATGTCCGAAGTTTAACCACTGGTATCTCTGTGAAGAACGCACTACCTATCAGATTCGAACACAACCCGATTGCATCCAAGAGTTGATCACCAAGCAAGTCATACAAGAAGTCTGCAATCTTACTACTATCATCCTGTCAAAAGAAGCGATGGAAAAACTAGATGACCAGCATTATATCCTATCCTTTCTACACAATACCAAGGTACAATTGTCCTGCGGAAGAAAAGAATTCACCATGCTACAAGGGAGTTATCTCATTACGATTCCAGCCAGCTGTCTTCTTAAAACTGCCGAGTTCACCATCGTCAACGACAATAATGAGATAAAAGGTCAACTTCTAAAGCTCACTGGACTACCTTTCAGATCTCCGGAACAAGCTACAGCATCTACCCGCATCCACCTAAACTCAATCCATCTCCAAGGATTACACAGCATCCAAGACAAAATTCTCATGCAATCACCAGTACAACTACGAGCCATAAGTGACACATTATATCAGACGACAATTCCCTTTTATATCATATTATCGAGTGGAGGTATCCTTATCTTTGTACTGGCCACCCGTCGCTACATATCAAGATGCAGAAAGGAAACGAGCAAAGCAGCGCAATCACCAACACCTAATTCAGAAGACCATGGAAACTCCGAAATTCCGGCAACATTTTCCCTGAAAATACTCAAATAGTTGCCGTTCTGAGGGTGGAGGAGTTACATATACCTATGATATGAAGATCGCTGACTACTACACCTAGAACAGTTGCTTTATAAACCAACAGCAATGCAAGCGCAGCAATTCAAGCCACGTGCCGGATGTATAAAATATCATGTACTCATTTACACAAGGCGCATTCTGTTAGATTAATTAGCTATAGTAACATAATTTGTAATTTTATTTTAAATATATTTTATAAGTAAATTTGGTTTTTTTTCGAACCTCCGGCCGCAGCTAACGTAATTTACTATATCTACTTAATAATAATGTACTACTTGCCTAGCTCTTACTTTTACTTTTACCTTTTACCTTGCTACTTCTGACTTTAACTAAGTTGTTAACTTACCTTTTTAGTCTTTATATTCTTGTTACACCTTCTACCTACTCATATACCTAACTATTGAATTAGACTGTGTTTTGTACATAATTCGCTTACCTAAATTTAATTATTTAGCATCAAGGTAAACCTCTGTGGTTTTTAGATGTTAATTAAGCCTATATTGGAATGTAATTTTGTTTGATCTGATAAATAAATTGAAAAAAAAATATATGAATAATTTGCGAACATTTGGTACTTCAGTTAACTTATATACCATTTCTGTCGAATATCTGTAAGGAAGTGAAAATATTACTTTTAGTACAGCCCTTTGGGCTCGCTCTAATTCTATAAGATATGTTTAGCAGCGCATCCCCAAGAACATATGCATTAACTTATAACGCTCTGGCACAATGCTTTTTAAGTTTGTAGTAATGGATTTCTATTTGCAACTATTTTTAAATTCTTAAAGATATAGATAACTTTTCTGATTTTGTTAGAAAAAAAGGAATATGTGGAGCCTAATTAAGCTTATCATCAACTACTATACCGAAATATCGAATTGTGTCAGCTTTACTAAGAGTGGGACTTTCACATGCTGAATGAGTGTTAAAGTTTCTATTACAGGGATGAGTGTGAATTATTATCTTGAATTCGTTTCGTGGATTGCAAGCAGCGGTTTCGGAAAACCTAACAAGTTTAGTTTTAGTGGTGTTAAATGTAAGTAGGTTATCTTCCAGCCAGCTAGTGACCTTAGACAGTCCTTTCTCGGTGGATTTTTTAACAGCATCCCAACTTGGGCAATGAAAGTGTAAGACTGTATCATCTGCAAACATGTAGGATTATATCTATATAGGATTGGTTCTAAACTCCACTAAAAAGAAAGCTGTTACACATAAAGTCTCCTTATATCAAGTGTACTTTATCCAAGCACATTGTTGGTCACAATCATAGTTGCCATCACGCCTCATGTAAAAAAGATTCCAGTTGCCCCCAATAGTATAGTATAGTACCTCGTCACTAGGTATTGACTGAAATATGACCGAATCATATTTCTTGAGACCAAATATAAAACGGATATACTGATTTTGCAAGCGCTCAAATATATTAAAGAGCTCCTCTGTAGCCTCCAAATAACTGGCATCCGCATGATCAAGGAGAGGTAGGATAAGAGTACCTAAGCACGAGTGATATTTTAGCTTTTAGGGGTAAGACATTTTGTAAACATTTAAGCAAATGCATGGTAAAGAGGACCTTACGACTAACCTCAGCAATAACAATTGTTCACAAGTAACGCATGTGGCAGACTTCTCGATTATTTGAAAGGGATGTGGATAATCATAAGCGCTGCTGCAAGCCAATGCTTTTGAAAAGAAAATTGTAACATTACTTGTTATCGTAGTCCTTAGGGTTGACAAAACATCTGGGTTTTGATTCATAATCGTGGATAAATGTAAATGTCTATGGGCCGTAGCATCGACTTACCATCAATTGGAATGTGTGCTTGTTTGTTACTCTCATTTAAAAAAATCTCCATTAATTTAAGCTCTAGGAGTTTAGTAATATACTTATAATTTGAAAATATGTAAATGACATTATACATACGACATAGACATAGACATGTGCGGCTATATATATATATAGCCGCACATTTCATATTTAGAGAACATACAAAGGGCTCATTTACATGAATGGTAGAAGTAAATTTATGAAACCCAATGTGTTAGAAACATTCATTTGTCCAGGTATGTTTGGGGAAAATAACTTTTACTTTGTCTAAGGAAACAAGCAAACTTTTTCGATTTCCGTTACTTTGTTCATATTACTTCTTAGCAATTACTTTTAAAGGAGTCTAGTATAAATATGAAGTTATTTCTCGTTTAACTTCGACCAATGATAAAAAATTTCGTACTTAAACTCCCTTGACCTCATCTAAACCATCCCCTAAAGCAAGTTAATTTCCACTTTACATGTAAAGTAATTATTCAGACACTAAATTCACTGGTTGTGAATTTTGTATAATTTTAAAATGGTGGCGTATGAGAATCCACTACCCCATATAAATCCGTGGGTGTCATTAGAGACGACAGATGGCAATTAATAAGGACGGACAGCAGCGTTTCTTCCCGACACAATTCTGACGAACAATTGCGGGAATCAACACGTCTGCCAAGAGTAGCAAAATTCAAACAGTCATTACAAAATAAATAAGAATTATACCAAAAACCATTAACAATAATTGACAGATGTAAATAAAATATAATAAAAAATTCATCTCACAGCATATAAAAGTCCACTACTGTACATACGTTTCCCTCGTAGATATCCTCACTTGTGGGATCTTGCATAGTTGCCACGCTTAGAAAAATCCTAAATATAGGCGAACATAAAGCTACAGCTGGCTAATGAGTGATCATCGTGCACTGGCGGTGTAAGAATATTTACTATCCATATCGTCCCGTATGTGTCGAAACAAATCATGAAATGGGCAGCAGCGTCTTCCTGATAACAACCAAAAATAACAAGCTGCAGCGATCTAGAGGGGTGCCAGTGTTTAACAGCTGTTGACAGGATGTAACGCTAATGATAATGAAAGTAAAATATAGTCAGCTGTCGTGTATTGTTGAAGCAAATCGAATAATTTTGAATTCAAATGTGCCTTAAAGGAGCAGCACAACAATACCCACTCAGAAGAGGGGAAGAGAGAGATTTTTCGATGTGAAATTCACATTCTTTAGCATCGTTATGATACGACATTCAATGAAATTAAAAAGCGACAATAAATAGAGTATATAGTATAGGCTACACCTCTCAGCTAGCCTTAAATATTTGTCTTTCGTTAATTAAGCCAGGAGAAAAAGTGCTCCCGAACTTCTTTATCCGCGTGCGCTTGCGTAATGTTTAGTAATACGTAAATACAATGTTCTACTAAAATATAGATGTTTCCTTCATATAAAAAATGTCCGCGATACCATTGGCCAATTTCTCATACATAAGCCACAATAAAATATTTGATGACAAAAAATATTGAAAATCAAAAACTGATTTAAGAGCGTGTTTATTAGGTGAGATATTAAATACAAACACGTTCAATCAATATTTGAAATTGAAATTTAAAATTTTAAGATAAGAATTCATAGTGTATTTCTCTCCTTCTAGTATCCAATAATACTTATTATCCTTATACAAAGTTACACATATTAAATCGAGCAAGCTCGGCAGATTTTAACTCTCTTCCTTTCCCCATTTCGCTGAATCTATTTTTGAGATACTTTTATTTTATGATTTAATATCTATACGTAATTTCAACTTAACCAGGTCTATTGATTAAAACTACTTTTACGGATTTTTCGCGTTTAATTTCAATTGATTTTTAATTCGCGATGTTTTGGGTGCTTTCCAGCACCCATGGTCACGGGGATCTGAAGTTACTGATGTCCTGATGTCAATGTTAACCCGGAGTACCTTCAGATTTTTAATTATTGTTAATGGTCCAATCTATGCAGAATGAACTTACTCTGTCTTGAATTTTAGCAGTGGTATGCTTGGATTTATTTTTATTTTATTAATTACACGGTCCCAAGAAGGGGGTAGTACCCAGCCTCCTTCTCTATTGAAATTAGGATATTTTTTTAATTTCAATAGCCTCGCGTATCATCCTTGGTAGGAATCGATGGTAGGATTGGAGACAATCAATGTGTAGCGTTCGCGTAAGTATAAGAAATTATTATGTTAACCAGGTCTATTTACAAAACAGGAGGCAAACGAGCATGCGGCTCACCTGATGATAGCAACTCTTCTTATGATAAAATTATTAGTTTAGTACGATGAAATTACCGGTCTTTAAATGAATTCGGAAAGCTCAGCATGATAACTAGATACAATATTTTGAATTTTGTAGACTCACGTACGGAACTTGCATTAATTTATTCTATCCGTGATTACCCCTTCATTCCAGCTGAGCTGACTTCAATCTCTCATACATATCACTGCTCTCTTTTATTAACCTCTAAACGGCAGGCGTCCAAATTTCACCGCTTGGATATTCCGTCAAAATTCAAGAGGTCAAATGTGACCGCACCCACCCACAGCACTTTAACCCATCAATACTTATGTTTAGAGACTACTTTTCTATGAAGAGTTCCGGCATTATAGAATTAATATAAAATTTTCTATCTTCTAGTGGAATAAAAAGTCAGTTAGTTGAATATTTAGTTATAATCTACGTACATTTCGAACGCTATTTTCGTGTGAATGTTATCGTGTTGATTTTTGGATTTTTCTAGTGCTTTATTAGTGTTTTAGTAGAGTGTTTTATTATAAAATTGTGACGAAAGTTTTTGTGTGAATATAATTTATCGTTTTATGTAAATAAATTCGAGTAATATATAATATAGAAATAATTGTGACTTTCACGCTGCCGACTTTCGCTTGGTATGTTTTTTTGTTATCAAATTACCATAAAATATTTTTGTAATGAAGTAAAACCTGACTTATGTTTAAGTCACAGGATAGAGAATTTCGTATAGATTTTATAATGCCAAACTTCTTCATAAAAAGTGGTCTCTACATATAAGTTTTAATGGTTTAAAGTGCTGTGTGTGAGTGCGGTCGCTTGCGACCGCCCGGGATATGCCGGACGCATGCGACTGCATGGGATTTTTATGGGGATTGAAGGGTAACATAATTAACACATATATAAAGGCTTTTGTCAGGCTAAGACTGTGCGCTTTAACATCTTCGGCTGCGTCACCACTTACCACCAAGTGGAATCGTACTATAGTACTAATATATTAATAACTATTTAGTAGTAAAGCATTGAATTAGAACAGGTAAAAAAACGTTGTCACCTCTGAAGACTATGAATGGCTCTCTATACACATCTAACTATAGAACACAGCAATTCAAGCATTGCTGTTTGGCGAATGAAAAGGGTAAGAGAGTGACATATACATAAAATGATCCTAAACTCAAAAGGAGTCCCGCTACCAGTGAGAGCATAAGGTTAAACAAAAACATTTATTTATAAAAGTTAGTAAGGTTTTTTTATCTTTCAATCAAATACCATCAATCAATACTTGAAATTGTAATTTAAAGATTTAAGTGCCGTAAGAATTAAAAGAGTACTTCTTTCTTTCAAGTATCCAATAATAGTTTTCATTCTTATATAGTGTTGCAAATATTAGGGTTTTATCCTATATCGTGAAAGCACTCTTTTCATAGTCTATCAATATTAAATGAAGGGCAGAAGTGAACACTCTACCTTACCCCATTAGTTGTAGCACGAATGAGTCCTGCGTAAAACAGTAGCTGTAATAGTAGTAGTAGTGCTGTGTTTTGTATGGTGAGTGTAGAAAACCGGATACCCTTTTTACTGGAAACGAGGTATTCCACCTGAGTCCTCACGGGTGACAACGCATCTATCTGCATTTTGATTCGTAATCGAGGATAGATGTAGATCTCTATGGGCCACAGCAACCACTTACCTACATGTGGACTGTGTGCTCGTTCCTCACCCTATCCTATAAAAAAATTGTCTCATTCTATTTTTCAGAAGCTTTCATTTTATCACTCCATTCAACCACTGTATGTAATTTTAATTTAACCAGATCTATTTATACAACCGGGGCCAAACGAGTATGCAGCTCACCTTGAAGGTCCCTAAGACGTATCGGTCTGGAAAAATTTAAAAGACGAAAGACAAATCTACCAGAATATTAAAGAATGATATTTTAAAATATGGTATAGTTATTAGTTTAGTGCAACGAAATTACCAGTTTATATATGAAATTGGAAAACTCAGAATGGTAAGTAGATACAATATTGTGAATTATATAGACTCACGTTGTGAACTTGCATTACTCGCTTTAGAAGCCATTCTGTTATTATACTTTATTTTTCTAGTTAATTTCTTAATATTTTTGTAGATGGCGTAACTGAACTATGTACAATAAATCAAATGTTTTAGAATTTTTCTTCGTAGTGGTGAATAGTAGAACTATTACTTACTTACTTACTTATCGTCACGCACAATCCCTAACGGGGTATCCAGAGAGAACAGATCGCCAAGTGTCACGATCCTTACATACCTCTTTCGCTTCTTTCAGGTTCATTAACTTCTTCATACATGCACGTCTAGGTATCCGAGTACTCTTGACCCTCCCCTCTTCGAGCAATTTGCTCACATGGTCTTCGAAAGTTAGTCTCGGTCTACCTCGACACCTTTTAATATTTACTTTCGCTCTATATATTTTCTTCACCATTCGGTCTTCACTCATTCGTTCAACGTGCCCAAACCATTGGAGTACGCCCCTATCAATTTTTGTGATAAGGTTATCTTTCAATCCTGCCATATTGCGAATCTCTTCGTTTCGCTTTCGGTCGGCTATGGTAACGCCACACATTTTACGAAGAGATCGCATCTCCACTCCATTCAACTTGCTTTTATGCTTCTTCTGGCATACCCAGGTTTCGCTGCCATATAACAAAGTCGGTACCAACACTGCGTAATGTATTGCAAGGCGTGCACTCTTCACCACGCCTTGCCTTTTTACTAATGCATTCAGGGCACCATTGACTTTGTTTCCGGCAGCGACACGCCTATCCACATCTAAATCACATCTTCCATCCCAGCTAAAAGCACTTCCCAAGTATACAATTTCATTTACCTGTTCTAGACATTCCTGATTTACCCATATTTCACATTTCGTTCTCTCTTCGTCCTTTTCAAATACCAGAACCTTAGTTTTATTAGCATTCAAATGGAGACCTTTAATTTCACATTCCTCTTTCATACACGTGACTAATGCCTGCAGTTCTGCTTCTGATGGTGCAATAAGCACTGCATCATCAGCATACAGCAGACAATTAACTTTTATGTCACCCAATTTAACACCCAAACAGCTATCTTTCAGCTTCTGTAAACAGCTGTCGAGATACAGTATGAACAGCCAGGAAGACATGACACAACCCTATTTTACGCCTGTTTGGACGCTAAACATGGGTGACAGGTCATGCCCTACCCGCACACAGGCTTTACAGTCATAGTAAAGTGACTGCACAGCCCTTAACAATCGACCATCCACACCATATCCCGGCAACAGTTCCCACATTTCCTTCCTTATAACCTTATCAAATGCTTTCTCCAGATCCACAAAAGCACAGAAAATCCTCTGGTTAACACTCAGAAGCTTCTCCGTGATCATGCGGAGAGAAAACATTTGATCCGTGCATCCTCTTCCAGGTCTAAATCCGCATTGTGCCTCCCATAAGAATCTTTCCGATTTCTCTTGCATCCTGCGTGTCAAAACCTTCGAATAAACTTTACTTGCTAAACTGGTCAAGCTGATCGCCCGATAGCACCCGCAGTCAAAATGTGAACCTTTACCTTTATATAAAGGCACAATGACCGCGGATCGCCAATCATCCGGGACATTTCCCGTCCGCCAGCACAAATTGCACAGCAGATGAAAGCTGTCCCAGACGCGAGGCCCACCGTACTTGACCATTTCAGCAGTAACTCTGTCTAGTCCCGCAGCCTTACCACATTTCAAACTTCGAATCGCACGTTCAATCTCTTTCATGCTGATGACCTCAGTGTCACCGAGGTCCGTGTCTGGCGTGCCAGTCACGGCGTCACCCCCGGATCCTTCACTAAGATCATGACACTCATACAATTCTCTATAAAATTCACTCCATCGCTGCATGACGTCCGATTTTTCTGAGAGGACGTCATTGGTTCTCGAAAGCACTTTGTTCATTCTTAAAGCTGTCGCACCACTCCGGGACCTTCCAACCTCTTTCCAGAAGAGTTTGGAGTTTTCCCTAAAGTTGTGCGACAACCTCTCGTCCGCTTCTATTCTACACCTTTCACGTACTTCCTCAATCAATGTTTTCGCATGAACTTTCTGCAGCTTATATCTTTCTTTCATCTTCTCTCTCATATGCTCATCGTTACTAGAGGCCAAGTAGTGTAACCATGCTTTTTTCTTCTTTTTTACAGCTTCTTTCACTTCATCATCATTCCAACATGCATCTCTTCTTTTACTACTACCTCTTTTTGTCGTTCCACATACTTCTTCCGCTGCACTTACCATTCCATCCCTAAGGTTCTGCCATGTTCTCTCCACACATTCTTTCCTGCCATCGATGGTGTCAAGCTTTTCGGCTACCCTCGTGTGATATTTGTCCCTAGTATCCGCTTCCTGAAGCTTCCAGCTTCGGATGCGACAGACCGACTGTGGTTCTGTTACCGCCGTCCGGTGACGCCAACCCGCGAACAAACCCTTAAATCTAGTAATTACTAGATAATGATCCGTTCTCAGGTCAGCACCCCTGAACACTCGTGTATCCATCACCTGTTTTCGCAGTCGGTCATCCACCAGGAACAAATCAATCATACATCTCTCATTCTTTCTTTCTCTAGTGTACATATGGATCTTCCTGTGATTAAACATAGTGTTTGTCACAAGAAGACCCTTTTCCTTGCATACAGCCAATATAAGCTTGCCAGCATCATTAACCCTTTTATCGCCAAACTTTCCAAGCACCGACTCGTATCCTGGTCGAGCGATACCTACCCATCCTTTCAAATCACCACATACAACAGTTCTTTCGTTTCCCTTAACCAAATCTAGAACTTCTCTTACATTCTCCCAAAACTCCTCCAGCTCAGCCCTGGACGACGAAGCTACCGGCGCATAAACAGCCAAAAGGAATAACTTCGTCAGTCCCATTTTGAAGCGAACCCAGAGAAGTCTTGAGTTCACAACCTTGTATTCAGATATATAGAACTATTACAATGTTTCTATTTAGATATTTACAATCGATTACAACTTGTGGTTCTCAATAAGATATGTAGATGAAGTTATATGTCATGACCTCAAGTATGGAGAGTAATGACATCTAGTAACGGTTCATTGCTACTTGGACGTCAGCTGATCTTGTTTTTATCGTAGATTGTCAAGTAACGTCCACGATTAATAATATTTACTGAAATTATTGTCTAATTTTCACTCACCAAGCTTGATGAACATGCATTTCGGTCCTATATACATAATGATATAAAAAACTCAGTTTCTGTTTACAGCATGACACCGTGAATAGATAATTCACCACATAATTTAGTTCATCACAATTAATCGAATATAACTTTTTTGGCCCCTAATATTTTTTTTATAAATAACACTGACTACACTTAGTCTGACACCGATCTTCTTATCTTAAATGATTTCATGCACTTATATGGGATTAACACATTATTAATTAATTTATTGCTACGGAGTCGATGTTAACCGTGGCAACAGCGCCATCTACTGTCATTATAATAAATGCAGTGAGTTTTATCATCCATACATAATCAGCTTAAAATGTCAGTTTAATATATGTCACCATTTACATTACCATACTTAAATAGTGTTCAGGATATGCTAACCAATTAATCAATATAAACAAAGCTTACACACAACTCGGTTTATGCCGCCTGACTCTTTTACAATGATATTAAAAAAAATTCTAAATAAACACAACCAGTTCAAAACATTTTACTTGCCATAAATGGGTATGCTATTACCCAGTCATTTTAGGTGGCTTCAATCATTTTACTTTAATGGTATTTGGGATGAATACTCACTATCAATCAATACATGTGAAGGTTAGTACCTATTCATACAACATTTGTACACAGACAGGCACTATATTTTGTTGAAACTACCGAAGGAATTTTCCATCAATCTTAAAGTACCTATGATTGCTGAATGTACCTGCAATTTTGTTTTGTACTGTTAATTATTAAAGAGTTCACTATTTTAACCTATAATACCAATGAAAAGTACTATACAATCGCTTTTAATGTGTTTCAAGATGCGTTAAAATTAATATTACTTTTGTGATCTTTATATTATAAGAAAAAAAAATAAGTAGTAAAAAGTAGTTTTAATCAACATTTACTTTGGCCTCTCATTTTTTAAAAAAAATTAATGTAAGTGTGTAAAGGTAATACAAATGTAGAACAAAATTTGTTTTATTAATAACCGTTAATGTACATTCTGTAAATAAAAGGAACAAGCACAAGCCAATCAAAACAGTAATTCGACTTCAAATAGTAATTCTATCATTAGGCAAACTACACGCTTTTACAAAAAATTCCCAGAAAATATGCAAAAACTATCTATCAAAAGCTTAAATCGTTTAGTAAGTTAAAATTGTTTAAGGTTTATTATATATACTAAAATATATACTAAAGAGTGTGTAATATATTGAATAAGCGTTATTCTATTCTATTTATTCCTTACTCCAAAAACCCAAAAACCGGTCTAAAATCGTACATGTTATAAATATGTGTTAATTATTTTAATAAATAAGAGTGGTGATGTGTGAGAGATTGAAGCCAGCTCAGTTAGAATGACGGGATAATTACGCATTGAGTAAATTAATGCAAATCCATACGTGAGTCTATTGAATTCACAATATTGTATGTATTTACCATGCTCAGCTTTCCAATTTCATTAAAGACCTGTTTTTTGGTCGCACTAACCTAATAACTTTATCATGTATTCAAATATTTTTCTTTTGTATATTGGTAGATATGTCTTCTATCTTTTTTTATTTTACTGGACCGATACGTCTTAGGGACCTTAAAGAGGTTATAATCGAAGAAGACTTGCTACCATCAGGTGAATCGCACGCTCATTTGCCTCCTCTTGCATAAATCGACCTGATTAAATTGAAATTACATACAGAGGTTAAATGGTGAAATAAAAGTTTCTCAAAAACAGAGTGAGAGAAATAGGGAAAAGGAGAGAGTTAAGTTCTGCCATTCGTTCAATATTGTTACACCATGGGGGTTTAGCAAAGAGTTCCTTCACGATATAGGATAAAACCCTAATATTTGCAACACTGTATAAGAATGAAAACTATTATTGGATACTTGAAAGAGAGAAGTACTCTTTTAATTCTTACGGCACTTAAAATTTTAAATTACAATTTCAAGTATTGATTAATGGTATTTGATTGAAAGATAAAAAAACCCTACTAACTTTTATAAATAAATGTTTTTGTCCAACCTTATGCTCTCACTGGTAGCGGGACTCCTTTTGAGCTTAGGATCATTTTATGTATATGTCACTCTCTTACCCTTTTCGTTCGCCAAACAGCAATGCTTGAATTGCTGTGTACTATGGTTAGATGTGTATAGAGAGCTATTCATAGTCTTCAGAGGTGACAACGTTTTTTTACCTGTTCTAATTCAATGCTTGACTACTAAATAGTAATTAATATATTAGTACTATAGTACGATTCCACTTGGTGGTAAGTGGTGACGCAGCCGAAGATGTTAAAGCGCACAGTCTTAGCCTGACAAAAGCCTTTATATATGTGTTAATTATGTTACCCTTCAATCCCCATAAAAATCCCATGCAGTCGCAGGCGTCTGGCATATCCCGGGCGGTCGCAAGCGACCGCACCCACACACAGCACTTTAAACCATTAAAACTTATATGTAGAGACTACTTTTTATGAAGAAGTTTGGCATTATAAAATCTATACAAAATTCTCTATCCTGTGATTTAAACATAAGTCAGGTTTTACTTCATTACAAAATATTTTATGATAATTTGATAACAAAAAAACATACCAAGGGAATGTCGGCAGCGTGAAAGTCACAATTATTTCTGGAGACGCCAGTAACTTAAGGTATCTTCGATAAAGATTTAGTGGACTGTAATTTTGGTGCATACGGCAAAGGGGAAAATAAATAGGTGGGATAGCACGCACTGACCTGATGAGGGCTGCCGCGCCTTCCTCCTGGAGTGTCTGCTATACAGCTAGCTCGCCACGTGGTTCGGCGCACACGCACTCTCGGAACAGTCTCGTGAAGTCCCACACTCTCCACCTTTGCCCTTACGGGGGCGTCTCACACTTTTATGAGTTACAAAGACACAATGTCTGATGCGGTGAATATTAAACATAAACAGGAGAACTCAATGTTCATCCTGCGCGGTTTGCAGTTAATATATATACGACGCGACGGGTGGCCGTGCGCTGCGGATGGCGTAATATCACTTAGTATAATGACGCGCGCCGAGATCCTCTTTTTCCTCGGCGGCAGCGCGTGCGGTAGGAAAGGGAAGGAAGGAAGGAAACGAAAAATATGCACTAGTCATGTTGATAAAGTAGATATAACTTAGGACGAACTCAATGCGATATGTAATGTAATGTTGATAAAGTAGATTGTTAACTGGCGTTACCAATTTCTATATTATACATTACTCGAATTTATTTTCATAAAACGATAAATTATATGCACACAAAAACTTTCGTCACAATTTTATAATAAAACACTCTACTAAAACACTAATAAAGCACTAGAAAAATCCAAAAATCAACAAGATAACATTCACACGAAAATAGCGTACGAAATGTACGTAGATTATAACTAAATATTCAACTAACTGACTTTTTATTCCACTAGAAGATAGAAAATTTTATATTAATTCTATAATGCCGGAACTCTTCATAGAAAAGTAGTCTCTAAACATAAGTATTGATGGGTTAAAGTGCTGTGGGTGGGTGCGGTCACATTTGACCTCTTGAATTTTGACGGAATATCCAAGCGGTGAAATTTGGACGCTTGCCGTTTAGAGGTTAATAAAAGAGAGCAGTGATATGTATGAGAGATTGAAGTCAGCTCAGCTGGAATGAAGGAATAATCACGGATAGAATAAGTTAATGCAAGTTCCGTACGTGAGTCTACAAAATTCAAAATATTGTATCTAGTTATCATGCTGAGCTTTCCGAATTCATTTAAAGACCGGTAATTTCATCGTACTAAACTAATAATTTTATCATAAGAAGAGTTGCTACCATCAGGTGAGCCGCATGCTCGTTTGCCTCCTGTTTTGTAAATAGACCTGGTTAACATAATAATTTCTTATACTTACGCGAACGCTACACATTGATTGTCTCCAATCCTACCATCGATTCCTACCAAGGATGATACGCGAGGCTATTGAAATTAAAAAATATCCTAATTTCAATAGAGAAGGAGGCTGGGTACTACCCCCTTCTTGGGACCGTGTAATTAATAAAATAAAAATAAATCCAAGCATACCACTGCTAAAATTCAAGACAGAGCAAGTTCATTCTGCATAGATTGGACCATTAACAATAATTAAAAATCTGAAGGTACTCCGGGTTAACATTGACATCAGGACGTCAGTAACTTCAGATCCCCGTGACCATGGGTGCTGGAAAGCACCCAAAACATCGCGAATTAAAAATCAATTGAAATTAAACAAAAAAAATTAAACGCGAAAAAATCCGTAAAAGTAGTTTTAATCAATAGACCTGGTTAAATTGAAATTACGTACAGATATTAAATCATAAAATAAAAGTGTCTCAAAAATAGATTGAGCGAAATGGGGAAAGGAAGAGAGTTAAGATCTGCCGAGCTTGCTCGATTTAATATGTGTAACTTTGTATAAGGATAATAAGTATTATTGGATACTAGAAGGAGAGAAATACACTATGAATTCTTATCTTAAAATTTTAAATTTCAATTTCAAGTATTGATTGAACGTGTTTGTATTTAATATCTCACCTAATAAACACGCTCTTAAATCAGTTTTTGATTTTCAATATTTTTTGTCATCAAATACCTTATTGTGGCTTATGTATGAGAAATTGGCCAATGGTATCGCGGACATTTTTTATATGAAGGAAAGATCTATATTTTAGTAGAACATTGTATTTACGTATTACTAACCATTACGCAAGCGCACGCGGATAAAGAAGTTCGGGAGCACTTTTTCTCCTGGCTTAATTAACAAAAGACAATATTTAAGGCTAGCTGAGAGGTGTAGCCTATACTATATACTCTATTTATTGTCGCTTTTTCATTTCATTGAATGTCATATCATAACGATGCTAAAGAATGTGAACTTCACATCGAAAAATCTCTCTCTCTCCCCCACTTCTGAGTGGGTATTGTTGTCCTGCTTCTTTAACTCTAGACATCAAATTAAATTTTCACAAACACGTAGTGAAAATATATAAAGGCGCTCCTAAATCTGTGGGATTTATAGTAAGAACTTCGTCACAATTCAAGAATATTAATGCTATTTAACTAACCTATAATGCGTATGTGCGTAGTGGATTAGTGTAACCGTGTGGAATCCTCAAGAAAACTTATATATTTATATTCTTGAAAAAATACATTGCGAATTTGCCAGGTACCTCTACAAACGTCAACACGGATACTACCCGTCTCTGTACCCTTTCATGTTCGTGTCAGGTTGGCCTTGATACTTTACAGCTCAGACGAGAATAAACAATAATATTCCATTATTATTTATTACTTACCATAAGGTGGACAATCCATCGGTAGGCGAATATGTTTATACTCGTATAATAATACAATAGCCCTTTCGCTAAAGCCACAGATTTTATAAATAGATTTTTACAAAGCAACCCGGATGCCGATATATTTTTGACAAAGTCAATGTTATTGGTAAGTATGTGCTTACCTATCTGAATAGTTTATGTAAGTGATCTCAGAAAACGTAATGTTACGTTTAGTATAACATATAAGCAATTTGGTACAGTATTATAAGCTTATATTGTTTTTTTGAATAAATAACTAAATAAAATAAATAAGGTGATCGGTTTTAACAATTACTAGACATTTGCTTAGAAAAAGGCTTACAGTGCCCAAGTGTAATCCCCATAATCCATTGGAACTATCATCCAATACGACCGGAAAGAAAACAGTTGCAGGCACGGGGTGAACAAACGCCAACTTCCTAACTCAGGTCCGCTAATGGGAAATTTTTTGACATATAAACCCAATTTTCACCGACCTGGGATTCAAATTCGGAATGTCACCCACGAAACAAGAATCCTATATCCAATATATTTGTAAAGCATACCTAGTTATATTTACAAAGTCTTCCCTTCGGTGCACCCTAAGAGTGGTGATTCACCACTCTTGAGGTGCAAAAGAAGTTATAGACGTACAACCAAATTTTAGTAATATCTGTTACGTTTTATATAGTAATGTATACCGGTGCACTGCGATCTTGACCAAACAAAGTAAGATTAAGTATTTTTTTTTACTTTAAGTTTGTGATAATGCTGAAAAAGTAAGATAAGAAAATTAGTGCATTCATAATTCATATCATCCATTAGATATCACATACGATGACAAAAGGAAATATATAAAGCAGGAGGGCAGCAGTTTTAATTAATAAATAATAATATTAAAAAACTTCTATTGCTGGGACTAACCTCAATTTTTGCTGTAAATATTTATTGTACGCGAGCAACCTGGATTTTTATCCCCAAATCTACTTGTAAGAGGAGACCAATTTAGCCTTCTCATTCAAATGACCACAAAACTACACGTCCCACGATATATCGACGCCGAGGATTCCAATACTGACTGAGACAAGAATTGGAGTGCCTTGAAACTGAGGAGATACGACAAATTTACCATGTAAATTGTGCTGCAACTTCCGCATGGAAAGCGCCTTTGTAACCACAGTTTACAAAGGCACTTGCCATGCAGAAGATTTTTTTTTAATTAGTCGTTATTATGAAGAAGCAGCTGGCCATATCCTGATTTGTTTCTCTCTGTCGCCTCCTACGACAACAACTGAAAGATATGGGGTAGTGGATATTCATTATTCATTTTACCATTTCAAAACAGTAAACAAGGAAAATGTCCGAAAGCGAAATTTGTTATATCGTCCGTATTTTGTTTAAGACCCGCAACATATTTCAAAGGCAACTCGGCAGATATTTGTTACGTGTAATCCACCCGCAGCAGTTGGTTGCAGTCGCTGCAATACAGAAGCGTTGATACTAGCATTATGTTAGCCAACAGTGTCCCTGTTGTAGTTTGTAATTTGAATTGTGGGGCAGTTGCAGTTAAAAGTAATTAATGTTTATCGTTGAAGAAATGTGTGCTTTCAAGAGTTTGTTGATTCAAAAATTTATTAAAACAAAAAAGTGCTCGTTGTAAATTTCACAGTATGCGAGCAACCCAAGTTTGTCACCAACAATGAAATTGTAAGTCACAATTTTAAGTACACAACATAGCACGTGCTCGGTGGTAAAGGAAAATATCGTGAGGAAACCAGTATGTCTGAGAAATAAGAAAACAATATTTCGAAGACATGGGAAGTTCGCCAACACGTATATGGGCATAGCGGTGGATATTTCCTTGCCCTAAAACCCTCTTAGAAATGAGAAGAGGCCTGTGCCTCAACAGTG
This sequence comes from Parnassius smintheus behrii, assembly GCA_036936625.1. Taxonomy (NCBI): domain Eukaryota; kingdom Metazoa; phylum Arthropoda; class Insecta; order Lepidoptera; family Papilionidae; genus Parnassius; species Parnassius smintheus. The sequence goes on from JAUPFT010000007.1 coordinate 56,492,323, forward strand.
GGACGTATGTAGGCTGTAACTTTTAAATTTTATTGTTTCTAATTAAACAATGTTATTACTTATCGTCGAAGCAGTTTACATACATTTATAAATTGAACAAGGATAAACATCCAGACCCAGAACGAATATGTGTAGGCCATACGAAAATCATTGTTCCGTGCGGGATTCTAATTCGCAGCCTTCAACGCCGTAACGCCACTGTACCAGGGAGCCGTCAATTATAATAATGATTTTCTGCAATTCAATATTTTTCATAAATTTTCAATATTTAATGTCATGTGACATAACGACGAGTTATACGAACATCTTCATCAATATTACGGTACCTTCACAAGTCTACAACCGAAAATAAACACCCATAGAAATGCCAAGTTATTACTGATTCATTATATTAAATTACAAAATCAATTTTTTTATTTATTTATTTAATCGGAAATCCCTCGGTTAACAAAAAACAGAGTAGGCAGAAAACAATTTGCTGAGATTGTACAAATTATTGCTCTCGACCGGATTAGGCATCACAGATTTCATCATCATTAAACCGTTTACACGATATTTCATATTATATATAGCTTTTCTATAATAGCTACCACAACTGATAAAACACGCGATGCAAAGTACTACTAAATGAATATTAGTGGATGTCAACAAAGTCAGCGAATAGGCCTGTTGATCTACATTATCCCGTTTTATTCTAGCTTTAAAGGTGCATAATACCAAGTAGCGATCGAAAACCCATATTCCAAGCGTGATGATTAGGATTCTTTCCTAATAGTGTATTTATTTTACTGTTAACGCCATGACGTCTTGAATTGCAGAAATCACAAACATTGAATCATTTTAAATTTGTATGCTTTAACTTTTTTTTTATATTTCTATAATCAAAGTTACTATATATAGACCAAAATATCCACAAGTTACGCCTTCTTTCGACGTACAACATAACAATAAACAAAAATGGACATAAAAATGCTTCTCAAAGTAATTATAATAGGCAGTCTCCCACTTGACGGAGTGACGAAAAGGATGCAGTAAGTCGGTGGATGCAGGTAACTCAGCGCTTTAGGGCAATACTTAATATAAATATAGGCTTATGTTCAGCAATGGACTAACGATGGTATTTAATGATGATGGTAATTATTATTACCATTATTATTAAACTTATTAAAAGAATTTCAGAAACTATTTATGGATACACAATTTATTTATAAAGATATTCTGTTAATGGTTTATGCCTGAACAAAGAGAGAAATTTGATTTAGAACACATGTAGCACCGAAAATAATTCTTCGCAATCGTAGCATTTCATTTACTAAATTAAATCACTTTTGACATAGGTATTCAATATAGTTTGTGGTCTTGAACCTGTGCAATCGTTTGATAGATATTGCACGCTGTACGTCACTATTTGGAACAAAATTTTAAAGGTTATTTCTGACCTAACAAACCGGCGAATTTTCATGATTGGATGTTTAATTAAACTGTTCAAAATTCGCTGCGTTATCATGATTTTCATTCTATTTGTAAAGTGTAGTAAAGTACGAGTATAGTCGAACAGTGCTGCAATATTTCACATGATAAGGAACTCGAATATTTACACTCATAATGATTTCAACAATATTAGGCCTCTGCTTTAATTTTGACTAAACCCGTTTATTATTTGCGTAGCATTGCAGTGTCTCTCTTATCGAAAACAGGAAAAAATAAACTCTATGTGACCTTCGCAACTAAGACGATTCATACAGACGTTTAAGCGACAGAGCATGCTAAGGATTTAAACATACTTCCATATAACCATTACCCTACTTCTGGGGTATATATAGTAGTATCGTAATATGTTTGAATTGAATAAAACATTAGCTTTTGCTTCTAAGAAAAATTGAAATCCACATTTTAAAACTACAATCACATAAATGTCGTTATTTTTCTTCAAAATGTCAGTAATATTAGAAGTCCTGTGTTCTGAACATTTGCTTCCTTTGCAGATAATTTTAAAGTGCACAATACAAGAATCTGTATATTCAAAAGAAGGTAAAATAAATTACATTACTTTAATATTATATTCTAAATTCTATGGATATAGCGCCTCTGAATCTGACATATTTGTAAATGTAAGATTTATGATTATAATTCCAAATGATTAAACACTTTCTCTGGCTAGAAACCTACCTAGGTAGAGACCACCGTTAACTGTTGTATTTTCTTCTGAAGAGTATACAGAGACAGTATAATTACAGGCTTAGAGGCACTCAATCTTAGCTTTCAAAGGCGATAACGCATACAGATGCGTCTAGCCTTACCATTATTTGGGCTTTAATCCGCTTGTCACATCAATTGTAGAAAAATATAGCTAGTCAATTTCACGAATGTTTCATTCCCGAGTGTTTGACGTCCCGTTGTCATGGTTATCCCGGATACCTTAAGTCTCTGAATATTGGTCTGATCTACGCATAAATAGCTTACATTACCTTAAAGTCTTGCAGTGATATGCTTGGGTTGGAATTTAATTTTAAAATTAAAACCATAAAATTAGTTACATTTAATGTGTAGTTTTAGCTTAAATAACTAAGTTAAAACTTATCAATCATAAAATAAATTTAAAACGTATAATTAAAAAATTATGTTATAACCGTGACTTATTGAATTGATGTTAAAATTACTGGAGAGAAACGAGGTAGGTAAGTCCATAACGATTTATTTTAAAAAAAGAAGAGCTATTTTATTATTATATACATAGGACGACTCACTGGCCCATACTGCAAAGGAGAAAGCCGATCTTCTAGGCTCTTTCTTTGCGTCTAACTCGACTCTCGATGACGGGGGGAGTACGCCGCCGACCATCCCGCGGTGTGAGTGCTCCATGCCGGAAGTACAGTTCACACAGCGCTCGGTTCGCAAAGCACTCCTCTCCCTGGACATCCACAAGTCGAGTGGGCGTGACGGAATCCCCCCAATTGTGCTGAGGACGTGTGCTCCAGAGTTGCCACCGGTTTTAACGCGTCTTTTCCGGTACTCCTACTCCCTAGGCGTAGTCCCAAAATCATGGAAGACGGCTTTCGTCCACCCGATCCCTAAAAAAGGCGACCGCTCAGACCCGTCCAACTACCGGCCAATCGCCATCACCTCCTTGTTCTCCAAAACAATGGAGTCCATTGTAAACTGCCAGCTCATGAGGTACCTTGAGGATCACCAGCTGATTAGTGACCGCCAATACGGTTTTCGCCGTGGTCGTTCAGCTGGTGATCTTCTGGTCTACCTCACTCACAGATGGGCGGAGGCAGTAGAGTTCAAGGGGGAGGCATTGGCCGTTAGTTTGGACATTGCGAAGGCCTTCGATCGGGTTTGGCACAAAGCGCTTCTTTCGAAGCTCCCTTCCTATGGGCTTCCCGAGAAATTGTGCGATTGGATCACCAGCTTTCTTGCAGATCGGAGCATCAAGGTCGTTGTAGACGGTGCAAGCTCCGATTGCAAGCCTATTAATGCTGGTGTTCCACAGGGCTGCGTGCTATCGCCAACGCTGTTTCTTCTGCATATCAATGATATGTTGCATACCCGTAACATTCATTGCTATGCAGATGACAGCACTGGTGATGCTCTTTACACCGGCCGAGTCAATATTTCTCGGGAAAACGTCTCCGAGTGCCGGGACAAACTTGTGTCAGAAGTCGAGTCTTTGCTGAACAGAGTCTCGGATTGGGGACGACTAAATCTAGTCCAGTTTAACCCCCAGAAGACACAAGTTTGCGCGTTAACCGCTAAAAAGAACCCCTTTGTCGTATCCTCTCAGTTCCAAGGCACTCCCCTTGTTGCCTCAGCCAGTATCGGAATCCTCGGCGTTGACATATCGAGTGACGTGCAGTTTCGTGGTCACTTGGAAGGGAAGGCCAAATTGGCCTCTAAAAAGCTTGGCGTGCTCAGCAGAGCGGGACAGTATTTCATGCCGGCACACCGCCTGCAACTTTACAAGGCGCAGGTTCGGCCGCACATGGAATACTGTTCCCATCTCCGGGCTGGGGCTCCTCAGTACCAGCTCCTTCCACTTGACCGCATCCAGCGCAGAGCAGCTCGAATCGTCGACGACCGAGTGCTTTCCGATCGGCTCGACTCACTGGCGCTGCCAGTGAGATGAAATACGCAAAGAGATGTTGCATCTCTTTGCGTATTTTATCGCATCTATCACGGGGAGTGCTCTGAGGAATTGTTCAGATTAATCCCAGCCGCCAAATTTCGTGAACGCACTACACGGCAAACGTCCCGATACCATCCACACCATCTGGATGCTTGGCGGTCCACCACTGTACGTTTCACAAGGAGTTTTCTTCCACGTACAACCTCTCTGTGGTAAACCACCGGCGATTTTTCCGGACCGATACGACCTGGGGACCATCAAGAAAAGAGCTTACTCCTTTCTAAAGGGCCGGCAACGCACCCGCGATTCTCCTGGTGTTGCGGTTGATCATGGGCGGCGGTAGTCACTTAACATCAGGTGAGCCGCATGCTCGTTTGCCCCCTCTTCTATAAAAAAAAAAATTTTAAAGAAGAAAATGCTCTTTTAAATTTTCGTACTACCTTCAAACGTACTAAAAACCACGATATATCTCTCTTGGGGAAATTTTCACTGAAGTTGCTGTTAAACAGTTTACAGGATATATGAACGCTCGGACCTGACCTACGAAGTTTTAATCGTTCGAAGTCGCAACATCCTATACACTTTGAACTAAACCCAATGCGATTACCACTAAGAAAACCTTCCGTTTTGGTTTAGAAGATAGACTGTTTACATTAGCTGTACTAAATTACTACGTTGGTTATATAGCAGCACGTAATAAAATGCAGTATTCTTAGTTCATTGCTGGATGTTGTTTTACATCGAAGATTGGGATGTGTCAGTAAAACAACATAATGATTTTTTGTTGGTTTGTTTCGTATGGTGAGTGACAAGAATGTGGCGGTCATTTACCATAGTTGTGCAAAACAACAATAAATCAATAGCACGCTACAGACTATAAACTATGAAATTCTAGCGCGCTATTATATACACTATATTAGCGCGCTATTTATAAGAAAGCGTGTGGGAGGCCAGCAAGTGCGTAAAGTTTTGAAGCGCGCTAAATTTCATAGCACGTTATGCTATATTTTTTTTATAGAAGAGGGGGCAAACGAGCATGTGGCTCACCTGATATTAAGTGACTACCGCTGCCCATGATCAACCGCAACACCAGGGGAATTGCAGGTGCGTTGCCGGCCCTTTAGAAAGGAGTAAGCTCTTTTCTTGAAGGTCCCCAGGTCGTATCGGTCCGGAAAAATCGCCGGTGGTAAATTATTCCACAGAGAGGTTGTACGCGGAAGAAAACTCCTTTTGAAACGTACAGTGGTGGACCGCCAAACATCCAGATGGTGTGGATGGTATCAGGACGTTTGCCGCGTAGTGCGTTCACGAAATTTGGCGGCTGGGATTAAACCGAACAATTCCTCAGAGCACTCTCCATGGTATATGCGAAAGAAAATGCAAAGAGATGCAACATCTCTTCGCAGTGCTAGTGAATCGAGCCGATCGGAAAGCACTCGGTCGTCGACGATTCGAGCCGCTCTGCGCTGGATGCGGTCAAGTGGAAGGAGCTGGTACTGTGGAGCCCCAGCCCAGAGATGGGAACAGTATTCCATGTGCGGCCGAACCTGCGCCTTGTAAAGTTGCAGGCGGTGTTCCGGCATGAAATACTGTCCCGCTTTGTTGAGCACGCCAAGCTTTTTAGAGGCCAATTTGGCCTTCCCTTGCAAGTGACCACGAAACTGCACGTCACTCGATATGTCGACACCGAGGATTCCGATACTGGCTGAGGCAACAAGGGGAGTGCCTTGAAACTGAGGGGATACGACAAAGGGGTTCTTTTTAGCGGTTATCGCGCAAACTTGTGTCTTCTGGGGGTTAAACTGGACTAGATTTAGTCGCCCCCAATCCGAGCCTCTGCCAGCAGAGACTCGACTTCAGACACAAGTTAGTTATGGTTACACCAGCACCACCCATAAATACGTATAAAGCGTCCATCAGCATAAATACATAAATGCTGAGTTTGTAGTAATTTAAGTAGACTGTAAGCTTAGGATTAAGAATTGTAAAAAGACAATGGTCAGAATAAATTCACATCTCACTCTGTGAACACGTAGTTTTATTTAGTTTTAAATTAGTTTTTAAAAAGCTCTCGGCAGCTCCCGCAACTTGACTGGCGCAGCCGGTAGAATCGCCGGAAAAGCTGTGCCACCGTTCGTGAATATCGCGTATACAATTTTACCCATTTTCGCGCATCGGCAGGCGATTCATACAGCGTGGTAATCCAGCGAACCAAAACAAATTCGTCAAGAATAAGGATCCGTGAAGCTGATGATGGGCACTGCGGGCTGGTGAGTACGACTCTTCACCTCCTTCATATCCCTTAGTGAATTTGGAATTAGACATTTTCCATTTTGACTGTTATTTGGGTTTCAAATACTAATTTTACGTAAATTTTATAAAGTATTAAGTGCAACAAATAATTATTACTTGAATAAAAATTAAAATAATATTAATTTAATTGTAACACGTACATATTATTAAGTCCCATATTACTCAATAAAATTATAGAGTAATATTATATTAAGTATTATAGTACATTATATTAAGTTCTTATTGTGTCTACATGTGTTTGTTAATTTAAAGATTACTCAACACGTTAATACGTAATAGGTTAGTACTTATACTTGAATTTTGCTTATACAACATTTGTGGAACTAGTAAAGTTATAATAAATATTTTATTTTATTTCTTATTTTTGTGTAGAACCAGTGAATAAATAATTAAAAATGTCGGAAATTAAACTTATCCCTAAAGAATTAACTAAAATAATACCAACATTTAGCGGCGATAAACCCCATTTAAATTTATTTTTGCGTAAATTATTGGAGATAACTTTAAATCATCCGATGTGCAAAATGAATATATAATGCAAATCATTACTAGTCGCCTTACGGGCGAGGCCGCGTCGCTTATCAGTGAACGGGAAGATATAGAGACGTGGGCGGAATTCAAGGAATTGTTTTTAACTCACTTCGGCGACCCACCTAGCGAAGAATGTTTAGCCATTGAATTAGAAACTTTAAGGAAACACCAAAATGAGAATTATATAGATTTTTGTGGTCGTATACAATCCGTTAAATCAGTTCTATTATCGAAGGTTAATCAAATTGGTGATAAAAACTTAAAAATAAGTAAAACTATTATTTATAATAACACCGCTCTGCAGGTTTTCTTATATAATTTACCTGAAAATATGGTGCGCATTGTTAGGTTAAAAACACCCAGTATACTAGAGGAAGCACTAAGTATAGTTCTAGAAGAAGTAAACTTCTATGACCATCAACAGATGCGTAGTAAAATGTTACAGTCTAGCCATATGTCTAAGTCACAGTCTAGTAGTATACCAGTACAACAACCATCATTTAAATTCGCAATGCCAACACAGCCTACAGGTTTTAGACCAATGTTAGCACCAAACCAACCCCCTAAGCAGAATTTCGGAACACCACCTCAATTTAAGTTTGGCATTCCCCATAGTAGACAAATGAAGATTCCGTTACCACAAGATAAGCCTCAACAGCAAATGAGTTTCCCTAAGCAATATCACCCACCTCAGTTTGGATACCGACCTAATTTTGGATACCGACCAAACTTTGGATTTAGACCCTAGGGCTATAGACCCATGCAACCAATGTTACCACAACAGTTTGGTAATTCTCAGCGTTTTAATTATCCTAGTAATAATAATGTGCATAATAAGCCGGTTCCTAATGATACCGATGTTTCTATGAGAACTGCCCCTCCAAAGCCAGGTTTCCGTCTAAATGAATTAGAAATCTATCCATCATACTATCCCTACGATTTTCCCGAAAATTACATGTATGAGGAAACATACGACAATTATTATGAAGATGAATCCATACAAGAAAATTCTATAATAGAGGTCGACGAAAACAATGATTCAGAGGATAATAACGTGTCTGCACAGACTGAAAATTTTCAAATAAAAGCTTCCGAAAACCACCTGAAATATAAATCGTATTTCAATTTTATAGATTACTCTGATCTAGAAACAGACCAGTTATTGCCTGAAAATTTGAAGAAGTTACGCCTAAACCATATGAATGAAGATGCCTTGTCTCGCACAAAACTTATTGCTTTAAAAATGTATGAACTTCGCATCAAATCTAAGCCTTTGTAAACTATCAATAGTAGAGCTGGAAAGTGTTAAGATACAGTCTATTGGTCCTATTAACTGGATCCTATTTACACAAAATGAAGTGCTTACAAAAACGTGTGGCGATGACACTCAAAGAAATGCTGTAAAGGGCACTTACCTCTTGGAAATCGATGAAAACTGTGAGATAAAATCAGGCAATATTAAATTACACCGGAAACGATACTGTTACGGCTTGAATGTTTCGCAATGTGTTTCGTGGGTGGTTTTGGGAACCAGAGAACAACCAGACCAAGGGCTGGCTAACCCGATGATCCCAACTGGGAAGTAAACGAAGATAGCTTTAGAACTGGGTAGATAAGGAAGGGATACTCACAAGACTGGAGCACTCCTCGTGGTTATGGTGAAGTCTGTATATTTACGCTGAAGTTCTCGTGTATACACAGATACCACACTGCACTTCAAATGTATATGGACACGAGCAATTGCACGATAGTCTTACAACTTATTTATTGGTTATTTTTAAACGAGCGGTATCGAACACGTCTTATGCGTGCGCGGCCATCTTGCTTCTTGTTTTCTCGACGACTAGGTGGCGCACCATTCTGAGCAGTGCGTATACGGGGGAGGCGGGAGGATAGGAAACACTTAGGAAAAGGATGTTATATCGGGACTGTTCCGAAGCCACAACATTCCCTCCCACCTGAAATCACCTAGGGATTTCATAAGACAACCATCGACCCGGCAGCTCTCCAGGTCCCCAGTTGCTCATAGAATATAAATTAATATAAACTAAATAGATATCTGAGCTAAGTTGTGCATTGATAACCTTAACTAAACTACAAAAGAAAATCAAACTTAGTTAATTTAATTTTAAAATTAGAACTTACAATCTAGCTTAATAAAACAATAAAAATAAGATTCAATCAAGAGGAAGAGGGCAGACTTTGACTACTGGTCTTGTAAGTAGGCCTCTTTTGGTCTTTAAGGTCACAACCCGGATAATATTGTCCTTTCCGGGGTGGATTTGGACTACTCGACCTAGGCGCCATTCGTTAGGTGATAGATTAGGTTCAATGATTGAAACGAGTTGACCAATATTAGGATGTTTGTGATCATCCTTAAACCACTTAACCTTTTGTTGAAGCCTATGTAAATAATCACTTTGCCAAATACGCCAAAAACTTTGAGAAAGCTTTTGAAGTAACTGCCAGCGTGTTCTAGGATTCATATCTTCAACGGACGGTTCTGGTAGAGCTACTAAAGGACGTCCTATAATAAAATGACCGGCCGTGAGAACATCAACTTCGCCAGGATCAGACGATAACTGACAAATCGGTCTTGAGTTCAGCATCGCTTCAACTTTAGTTAAAACTGTAGTGAGTTCTTCAAACGTCAGGACTTGTGAGCCTATGACCCTCTTGAGATAATATTTAGTAGATTTTATACCACTTTCAAAAATGCCTCCAAAGTGAGGTGCTGAAGGTGGATTTAATTTCCACGAGATTCCACGAGACGTTAATTGATCGGAAATATCCTGTTTTTTATCTATCAATAATTTAACCATTTCCTCAAGATATCGTTTAGCGCCTACAAAGTTAGTGCCACAATCTGTCACAATATGTTGACATATTCCACGTCGAGACACGAATCTGTCTAGGGCGGCTAGAAACGCTTCTGTAGACAGTTCAGATACGAGTTCTAAATGAACTGCTTTTACAGATAAACAAATGAACAAGCATATGTAAGCCTTACTGACCCGTGCGTTACGTCGTCTGTTTTCTTTTTAAGAAAAGGACCGCCAAAATCAATCCCTACCTGTTGAAAACAGTAACCTTGTTGAGATCTACAAGGTGGCAGGTTGCCCATAGACGGCTGATAGGGTATAGGTTTAACCCGAAAGCAAGTCACACACTATGTTAAAACAGAACGAATAAGATTTCTAATTCCTAAAATCCAGAACTTGCGAACAATTAGTGATTGTAACGTGCGAGTTCCACAGTGCAAATACCGTTTATGATAATAGCTAATAATTAATTGAGATAAAATAGATTGTTTCGGTAACAAATATGGATGTTTTGTGTACTCAGGTAAGTTGAAATTGGTAAGTCGTCCACCCACTCGCATGAGTCCTAGGTTATCAATAAACGGAGACAACTTTTGTAAGTATTTAGGTAGAGGCTTCTGCGATTTTAATTTAGACATCTCTTGATTGAAGCTGCCCCATTGGACATATTTAATAAGGCTAAGTAGAGAGCACTTTACCTCATTCGTAGTCAAGTGACCTTTCTCGCGTTGGCTTGGTTCTTTGCGCGAATCAGAAATGAAGCGAAAGACCCATGCCAATATTCGCTGTAGTCGTGATAAGGATGAATACCGATTTAATAACACCTTCATAAAGTCTTTATCAGATTCTCGAGATTGAGCAATCAGAGTGCGTGTTCTCAACTCTGGCAACTCATCCTGGGGCTTACACCGAATTTGAGCTGGCCAGTGATCTGGACTACTAAGCATCCAATCTGGTCCTGACCACCATCGCTTACAATTGACCAATTCTACACACGAGAGACCTCGGCTAGGAAAGTCAGCAGGATTGTCCTGAGTCGAGACATGCCTCCAGGTAGAAGGTTCAACTGCGTCAGTTATTTTAACTACTCGATGCGCAACAAAAGGTTTCAATTTGTATGGCTCTGTATTGATCCAAGCTAATACAGTTGAGCTATCAGTGTAGGCTACGATATGAGATATATTTATTTTTGAAATGAGTAAAGTTTGCATGTGTTCGAGAGTACGTGATAACAAGAGCGCACCGCACAACTCCAAACGATTAACAGTTAGAGGCTTAATCGGAGCCACTTTAGATTTAGAAATCAAAAGAGAAACTTGGTTTTGATCATCGATACTTGATCGGAGATAGACACAGCACCCATATGCTTTGGTTGATCCATCGCAAAACCCAATCAGCTGGTGTGTAGCTGTTAAATCAATCACGGTTTTACGAGGGATTTTTATCGATTTTATATTAGACAAGTCAGACACAAATGAAACCCAATCGTCACACAGATTGGCGGGTATGATTTCATCCCAAGACAATCCAATACGCCATAGGTTTTGAAGAAGTAGTTTGGCTAAAAGAATAAAAGGTGAAAGCCAACCCAACGGATCATAAATACGAGCAACGTGGGACAGGATTGAACGTTTCGTAAACTCCACATTCACAGGAGAGACGGAGTAAGTGAAATAGTCTTCCGCAGGATCCCATTGAACTCCTAAAACCTTAAGCGTTATTGAACTATCATCAGAAAATGTCCTCGGACACTGACAATGTTCCATGGGTAACGATCGAAGAAATAAAGGGCTGTTACTGCTCCACTTACGCAAATCTAGCTGAGCATAATTAAGAAGATTGATTAAATCTTCTTTAAGCTGAGAGGCTGCTTCGACTGAGGAAGCACCTGTAGTAATATCGTCCATGTAAGTATGATGCCGAAGAGCTTCAGCTGCATGAGGAAATTGATCACCGTGATCTGCAGCTAACTGATGTAATGTTCGTATCGCTAAGTACGGCGAGCTTTTGACTCCGTATGTGACCGTACGAAGTTCAAATTCTTGAACAGGCAAGGAAGGGGATTCACGCCATAGTACGTGTTGCCACACTCGATCCTCAGGCCTTATCAAGATTTGCCTGTACATCTTAGATATGTCACATGTAAAAACTATATTATGGACCCGAAATCCAGTAATAATGTCAACCAAATCAGCCTGTAACTTCGGTCCAGTGTAAACAATATCATTTAGAGATAGTCCATTAGTCGTCTTGTGACTCGCATTGAATACAACGCGAAGTTTGGTCGTTGTGCTTTCTGGACGAATCACACAATGGTGAGGAATGAAATATCTACCACGGGTAATATCCTTTCCCACTGATTGCATATGATTAAGCTGCTCATAATCACGCATAAAATCGTTATAAAGTGATTTAAGATCTGGTTGTCGGCAAAGTTTTTTCTCAAGATTTATAAACTGCGACAAAGAACTATTATATGAGCCTCCCATATTGACAGACGACTGCGTCAATAAGATAGGGACTACATATCGACCGTCTGATTCCCTATAAGTTTGAGTGGAATACAGGCGTTGGACCTCCTCATCCTCTGGAGCAGGTATATGTTGATGAGGCGGTTCCTCGACTTCCCAAAATCGTTTCATCATCTTCTCCAATGAATTGGTTGAAATAATTAACGAAGTGCCAACCGATTTTACCGGACTCTCCACATTGGTGGGTCCTGAGAGAACCCAACCAAAGACGCTATGTAAAGCAGCAGGATAGCCGGGCTCTGGTTGAATGACACGGCCGTCATAGATGTGATGAAATACTTCAGCACCTAGCAATAAATCAACATCAGACGGTTTGTCAAAGTCACGGTCTGCTAATACTAAATGTTTATAACAGTCTCGAACCGCTAGAGGAATATCAGTGGTTGGCATTTTAGAAGTAATGCTATCGAGGACTATAGGATTAATATCAAATTGTGGGTCATTCGAATCACACGGGCGTATAGAGCATTGAGTCACTCCCTTGACTTGACACACAGACTGTTGTCCAAGTCCAGCCACAGTTGTGGTGCATCGACGTAATTGAAAACCAAGTCTCTTTGCGCATTTCATGGTGATGAAGCAGTCCTGAGCGCCGCTATCGATGAGCGCTCTAACTTGATGGAACGTGCCCCTAGAGTCCTGCACACGCACCATGCACGTCCCGAGCAGCACCACGCACGGGCCACGAGCCTCTCCCACGAACGCACTCGTGTTAGTGTGGGCACTACTCGAACCGGTGGTCACCGCGGTCGGTGATCGAACTTGGTTGTCGATGTGTACCAGAGTGTGATGATTACCACTACAGATAAAACATCTCATTTTTGAGATGCATTTATCAAGAGAATGTTTTCGTAAACAGTTAATGCATAAATTATTTTGTTTGACAATATTTATTCTAGCACTGGTGTCCAAAGATTGAAAAGTGGGGCACTTATAGATACTGTGTGCTGCGCCACAATAATAGCACTCTAGTGAAGCCAGCTGCTTCGAACTAGTAGGCTTAGACTGAGTAGTGAGCACGGAACGTTTCAGGTTCGGTGCCCGCGGTGAAACATTTTTGATCTGTTTACCGCCTAAAAATTGAGAAGATCGCGCCCTAATGTCAACACTAGCATTTATTTCTAAAACTTTTACATAGTTTTGAAGAAACTGCATAAGACTTTGAAAAGAAGGAATTTCCGATTTATTTTCAGATTCGAAGCGGTGGCGCGTATCGGAGTCCAGTGCGCGAAACGCTGCGTTAAATAAAATAAAATCGCCTAAGTCATCTAGCTCTAAGACCTTAAGGGCATTGACTGACTCACAAAGAATATTAGTATATGTTTGTAAATCATAGAAATTAGGAGTTTTTAAATAAGGATAGTTATTTATTTGATCTAAATACGCCACTGCTAAAATGCGCTTATTTTGATAACGCTTAATAAGTTCATTGAATACAAGCTCATAATTATCGGAAGTTAATTTTACCTTCTTTGCGATCCCTAAAGCGGATCCCGATAAACAAGAAATGAGATAGTGAAATTTAGTAATATTCGCGATTGATTTATTATTATGAATTAACGTTACGAAAGTGTCGTAAAATGTTTGCCAATTCTCAATTTTTCCGTCGAACTTCAGAAGCTCAATTTGTGGCAGTCTAGCTTGTACCTTTTCCGCGTCAGGGGTAAAGGTGTAGTTAACGTCAGCGGACGTTGGGCTGCTGCCTCGTTTGCGCTCCGGTAGGGACATCTCCGCGGCAAAACTTAGAACTTCATAGTACATATCATCAAATGCAGACAACGCTTGCATATCTATTTTTTCTTTAGGAGACAGTGCCAGTTTTAACGAATTAATTTTTTCCGTAAGCAACACATATTCATCACGAATGTTCTCAATTTTAAGAAATCTAGATTTAAATTGGCTAACTTTAGAAGAACTGGAGTCTTCCCGTATTTGAGTGGATAAATCGAAAAGAGTTTGAATAGAACGAAAAACATACTCTCGCTGTGACGTATAAAGTTTAAGTTTCATTTCTTCTTGCGACATGATTATAAAATAACAGCGAAAAATCAAATATGAATGCCAAGTATAATTATTAACGACAGATATTTAAAACAATATTTAAGTTTCTCCAAACTAAATTAACATTCAAATACTGAATTTAATGTTAACGTTTTTTAACCATTTGAATTAGATAACAATTAACAAACGACCCAACATTCATAGATATAAAAGCATTCATACTTAAGTGCTATTATTCTAAGACCAAATTGATCATTTCCATAAACTGATTTAGTAATTTTTTCTAACAATAATTATAAAATACCCTCAAATTATAATAATTTTCAAAGCGTAAGACTATCAATGCACATTCGAAATAAACTTAGCAATTATAACGCAACCAAATAAGATAAGTCTGCAAAGTCTGAGCATTACGAAACACTTCCCGAGCATTCAAGTCTAGCAGGATTATAATTGAAATGAATTAGTTACTTTCAATTATAAGAAAAATAGATTAAATATCAAAGTTTTCCTTAGAAATTGAACTTGATATTATCTTTATGAGGAGCGGACTGTATAAAAATAGAAATCCATAGGTACCCGGATCGTATGGACCAGAAATTATGTTACGGCTTGAATGTTTCGCAATGTGTTTCGTGGGTGGTTTTGGGAACCAGAGAACAACCAGACCAAGGGCTGGCTAACCCGATGATCCCAACCGGGAAGTAAACGAAGATAGCTTTAGAACTGGGTAGATAAGGAAGGGATACTCACAAGACTGGAGCACTCCTCGTGGTTATGGTGAAGTCTGTATATTTACGCCGAAGTTCTCGTGTATACACAGATACCACACTGCACTTCGAATGTATATGGACACGAGCAATTGCACGATAGTCTAACAACTTATTTATTGGTTATTTTTAAACGAGCGGTATCGAACACGTCTTATGCGTGCGCGGCCATCTTGCTTCTTGTTTTCTCGACGACTAGGTGGCGCACCATTCTGAGCAGTGCGTATACGGGGGAGGCGGGAGGATAGGAAACACTTAGGAAAAGGATGTTATATCGGGACTGTTCCGAAGCCACAACAGATACTATTCAGGAAAACTGCAATATAAGGTGACACCTATTTTAACTCTACCGAAATTGATAGAGCAGCCCACAAATGCGGAGAAAACAGTGAATTTAAATCGCCTTAATTTGGAGTAACTAAAATATCTCTCGTACAAACTGAAAAGTGAAATAGTGGAAAGTGAAAGTGAAATCTTAGTGAATAAGAAAAGTGTTAGTTTAGCTACTGTACTACTCTATGTTATATTAGTTTTAATTAGCCTTATTATTGTAATTTGGAAAAATAAGTCTAAGCTCTTACATTGTATGCAAAGTCATCGGAATCCAAATCTTGCCGATAACTTTGCAGTTGAGGAGGGAGGAGTTATGGTTACACCAGCACCACCCATAATACGTATAAAGCGTCCATCAGCATAAATACATAAATGCTGAGTTTGTAGTAATTTAAGTAGACTGTAAGCTTAGGATTAAGAATTGTAAAAAGACAATGGTCAGAATAAATTCACATCTCACTCTGTGAACACGTAGTTTTAATTAGTTTTAAATTAGTTTTTAAAAAGCTCTCGGCAGCTCCCGCAACTTGACTAGTTTGTCCCGGCACTCAGAGACATTTTCCCGAGAAATATTGGCTCGGCTGGTGTAAAGAGCATCACCAGTGCTGTCATCTGCATAGCAATGAATGTTACGGGTTTGCAACATATCATTGATATGCAGATGAAACAGCGTTGGCGATAGCACACAGCCCTGTGGAACACCAGCATTAATAGGCTTGCAATCGGAACTTGAACCGCCTACAATGACCTTGATGCTCCGATCTGTAAGAAAACTGGTGATCCAATCGCACAATTTCTCGGGAAACCCATAGGAAGGGAGCTTCGAAAAAAGTGCTTTGTGCCAAATCCGATCGAAGGCCTCGGCAATGTCCAAACTAACGGCCAATACCTCCCCCTTGGACTCTACTACCTCCGCCCATCTGTCTGTCTGTCACTAATCAGCTGGTGATCCTCAAGGTACCTCATGAGCTGGCAGTTTATAATGGACTCCATTGTTTTGGAGAACAGGGAGGTGATGGCGATAGGCCGGTAGTTGGACGGGTCTGAGCGGTCGCCTTTTTTAGGGATCAGGTGGACGAAAGCCGTCTTCCATGATTTTGGGACTACGCCTAGTGAGTAGGAGTACCGGAAAAGACGCGTTAAAACCGGTACCAACTCTGGAGAACACGTCCTCAGCACAATTGGGGGGATTCCGTCAGGCCCACTTGACTTGTGGATGTCCAGGGATAGGAGTGATTTGCGAACCGAGCGCTGAGTGAACTGCACTTCCGGCATGGAGCACTCAAACCGCGGGATGGTCGGCGGCATACTTTCCCCGTCATCAAGAGTCGAGTTAGATGCAAAGAAAGAGCCTAGAAGATCGGCTTTCTCCTTTGCGGTGTGGGCCGGTGAGTCGTCCTCCCTCTGCAGAGATGGAAGAGATGGCTGACAGAAATTCCCCTGGACAGCCTTGGTCAGAGACCAGAATGCACGGGTTCCAGAAGGAAGACGAACTAGTTTCTCGCTAATTCTGCCTATGTGCTCTGACTTTGCCTTGGCAATGACTCTTTTGAAGGACCTAGAGGCGGAATTATACTTCTTTTTTAGAGCGCTGGTGTTTACATCCCGGGACGCTGATGCATCAACCCAGGCTTGGTAGCACTCCTGCTTATAGCATGATGCTATTTTACAGGAGCGACCAAACCATGGCTGAGATTTGCCTCCAATGGGCACCACAGAGGAAGGAATAAAAAGTTCCATACCCTGAAGTACCACATCAGCGACAGAATCCGCAACAAAGTTGGGATCGTCCGGCGAGAAGCAAACCCGCCCCAAGGGTAGTATGCAAAGAAAGACCGCATCCCATCCCAATCGGCTGACCTATAGTCCCATACACGGCGGCAGCCTGCAGAATGCAACCGCGATTTCAGCGTGAGTGGCACACTCCGAGGAGCCTAAAGGAGTGTCGACGGAAATCTGATATCCGTCCGGGTGAGAGGTCAGCAGAAGGTCCAACAGGGAAGGTGCATGATCCTCCACATCTTGAATCCGCGTAGGCGAAGTAACCAGTTGTGTCAGACCATATGCCAAGGCAAAATCATGAACAGATCTCCCCGCATGATCGGTTAAATGTGAACCAAGCCATTCCGCGTGATGGGCGTTAAAGTCGCCGAGGATCACGATCTCTGCGGAGGGGATCTGCTGTAGCAATGAATCTGCAGCCATTTGGACGTGGTCGAAGAGTCGGTCTGTTTCGGCATTACCGCTATGGGACCTATAGAGGCACTAGTAGACGCGTGGATGGTCGTCGCTGTCTACGCGTAGCCAAAGGATGGACAGGTCCGAACCTTCAAGTCTGCCGAGGCGTCGAGAACAGATGTCCTCTTTGACGTAAACGCAAACTCCAGCCCGAGGCACAAAGGAGTGTTCCAGTTTGTACCCCGGGTAGGAGAGATACGAGACATCAGCCCGAGAGGACACCTGCGTCTCGGTCAGAAAGAGCAGAGCCGGCATCGCTGTCTCGAGATGGTAGTGAACGGCGTTTAGGTTAGAGTGAAGTCCCCTGATATTGCAGAAATTCACGGATAGCGTGGCAGAGGTCGCCTTGGTCTTGTTGCTCCGTTTGCCCCAAGCAGTTGTAGTCTTGAGCGGAATTTTGCCCCGCCCCCCCAGAATACGCGGGGCAGCCTGAGCACCCACGCGCAGAAGTGGAGAAACATGGTCGTGGATGCTCAGCGAGGGATTCTCCAGGGGTGCTGGTACCCTCCTGGTGTAGTCTATCATTTAATTCCGCTACTATGTTGATGGGGGGGGGGGGGATTTGGGCCTCCGGCCGCCTGCACTCACCAGACGAAACGCGGAAGCAGAGCTTCCACTTCACGCCGGTATGATACTACCCCGGTACCACCCCGGTTTGAGCCGGCCCATACGTGCGACAGCAAAGCTACCGCGTGGCTCTACCACTGTTAAAAATATATATCGTTCGTATCGTAAATCTATATGTCGTTCGTTGGATAGACCGCGTGCTTTATAAGAACATTATTTCGTAATGTGTCGCATATTAGACGAAAATGAAATAAAGCAATAAATAAAAACCAATGAACACTTTTTTTTAATGATTTCGGAAATGTACATGTACAAATGTTCATGAATTTTGTAAGAGACTTTTCAAATGTGCGTGCTGGTAAATATGAGTTTATACCTACTGATACTAATTATTACGACCGTAGTATTGTATGTCATAGTAATTAATGGAAACCTGTTGTTGGCCTTATTATAAGAATACTATTGTTTAATGTAAACTATATAGAACGCTGTAGGTTTCTTAATAAATAAATAAAAAAACACTATTTCATACTTTTCAGGCTTACGACTATCCATATCAATGTAATCGTTATTTCAACCGTAATGTAAATTATAAGTCAATTAAATAGTATTTAAAAATGTACTGATTTTATATACAAAAATCAACTATTTATTTACATACACTATTATATATTTATTTGAATTTAATAATATTAGTTGGCTACTTTTGTAGTAGACAACCGTGTCCTTCGATATATATATATATATATATATATATATATATATATATATATATATATATATATACCCTAACTATATAACGTCTAACACTATATTCAATCTCGCGCGATAAATAGCGTGCTGCTAGAGAAAATTTGCATCACACATCCACTCCCAACAGCGCTGCTGCTAGAACTAATTGCCACTAGATATAAATAGCGCCAAAGCGCCATAGCACCATGGTGACTGCTTACGAGTACATAGCACGCGCTATGCGTTATGGACAGATAGCGCGCTAAATATGGCGCTATACGAGTACACTATATTCACCACCATTACCATTTACTGATAACGAGGTATTCACCTTAATCCACCGGAGTGACAACACGTCTGAATTATGTTTCTTTATCGATATCGTAGGTGTATTACTCCGCAGCACTAACTTACCATCGGGTGATTGTATCGTTTTTTAAACTAACTTCTTAAGAAAAATATTGATCGTTCTATGAAAGCAACAAGTAATGCGCATCAATTGGTCGTCTTTTTCTTGGTGATATGATAATATAACAAGAGTATTTTCCCATCGCCGGTCTGTGAAATTTGTATACATAGTTTTTGGAGCATCAGTGTAGATTTTGTGAACCTTAATTTTTTAAGCTAAGAAGAAGGTAAATTCTTCTTCTTAGCTTAAAAAAACTAAGGTTAAGCATATTTAAAAAAAGATCTCACAGTTTCCGATAGATTGCGGCATAATGATCATGTTTTCACCAGATGTAATATACCTAGACCCCAAGTCTACCAAATGTGAGGATTATAGCAAATCAGTCTAAAAAAGGCCGGTGTCGAAGGTTATGTGGGAACATACTTTTTTCCCAATTTTTCCAACCAGCTTGCCAAGTGTGGCAACTACAGCAAATCTATGGGGGACCTTTCTTCATCAGTGGACTTTAATAGGTTGTAATAGTAACATAGAGGTGCATTTAGGGTAAAACTACAACACATACAACCATAAACACTTATTATTAAAATTACATATTGAAACTAGAAGCCACCTGGAGACATGCAACTGTCAGTAGCTTCCGTATACGAGCCTTGAGTCATATGAAGCTGTAAGAGTCGCATAGACTAACATCAAAACACCCAGAAAATAGAGAGACGGGTAATATGCAAGCACCGTTATTTGTCGGAAATAGGTGAGAGGGTGGCTCCTAACCAGATAGAGTCCTTGACAGAAAATAATCCTGTAACCGTTGAAGTTGGAAAATAGCTACCCACAACAAATATTTACTATACATGATGTAGATGCTGTAACTGTAACAGCGTATTAAGTCCACTGCTGTACACAGGCCTCCCCCATAGATTGCCTCATAGGGGATGTTCGCCCCACTTGTCACGCTCCACAAGCGGTTCGACTACTACTTACAATATATTTATTAATGGACATATCAGTTTATTAAATAACTTGCGTATTTCGGTTAAGTCACTATTTACCGTCGTTGAAATGGAAATGTTGGATCTAATAAATTTGATTTACATATTGTACGTTTTAAATTAAAATATTCTGTCATTTCCTTCCATTTCGAAAACACCTAAGACGCGGGATAAACGAGTACCTTAAACATTAAGGCAATAAAATAAGATCAATCCTTAAATCTTTGGATTAATATCGGGGTCCTGCATTCGTCTGATAAACATCTTAAATTCTACCAGAGTTTAAATAGAACTCCAATAAAATGTAGTAGAAATTTACGAGCGGTATAAATTAAACCGGTAAAACATTATTATAAATATCACAATTTGTGTAATGTTTTAGGGTTGTTAGATTCACAATTATTTTAAAAATATATAATAAAATTTTATATGAAAATATTTTAGATGGTTTTATATGGAAAAAATCTATGTAACCATTAAGGCAGGTAAAATAAAGAGGACATACACACAACATGATTTTATTTTTTGTGCACATCTATGGCACCTTTTGAATGATATAAGTTTCATTCCCCTCCTGTTTTAATAAATTCTAAATAAGGTACTTCAATGAGGGAATCCACGATTTTCACTGCCATAAGCGCGGCACCATGGACAGATTCCATAGCGGGAGAAGTTAATTTGTTAAATAAGTTTAGAAATTAATGCTTCTGTGCGAAATATCAATTATATTTTATATTAATTAGATTAGTAATAAATAAACTGAAGTATAGATATTTCATATTTCATATAACATTTAATTGCTTACAGTGTTTTGTATTGAAAAATCGTGTGTATTTATAATGTGTTTACTTTATTTTATCTGCCTTAAGGGTAACGTTGTCATACATGTTATAATGTTTGCTGCAGATCTAGAAAAATGTCGTACATTTTTAGTACTTTTATTAAAAGCAGGATACAATTCCATGTATTACAACTCTAAGTACAAGTATACAAATAACTATAAGTGTGTAGTGGCCGTGTAAAAATATAAAATAAACAAATTAAAATGCAGTTAGTTATACAGATGTACGAACGCGTTCGTACATCGTTCAGCGTTCATCGTTCAGTTCGTACAGCGTTCATAAATCGTTTCACTTTTATATTCAGCCAGGCTATAGTTTATATGACGAATTTGTCATGCTTAGCAGGCGGTTTGGCAACCGCAGTTTTTTATTAACTAGCTGATGTCAAGAGAATGTGGCTAACTACCATTTTTATTTTATTTTCCCGGTCGCCTCTCACGACACCAAGGGGACGATAAGTTACCCCGTATGATGATTTCTTATATTTACGCGAACACTACACATCGAAATAATACTCGTTTTTACGGAATTTATCGCGTATATTTAACTTTTTAATACCCGACGTTTCGAGAGCTTTACAGCACCCATGGTCACGGGAAGGACTGAGATGTTTAACGTCCAGCTGTCATAGTTAACCGCGGTTACCATAGATTAAAATTTAACTTTTGTTTCGATCTACACAGTATGAACTTATGGTATCATGAAGCCTTGCAGTTGTATGCTTGGGTTGGGATTTAATTTTATTTATTATAGGATCCTTCTTTCTGCAGTCTGTGAACAGGAAGTCTGCAGTCTGTGAACATGTACAGGATCGCCCCCGTCACTACATCAGATTTGATAGACCACAAATCCTCGCTAAAGAACACCGATTCCTTCCAAGGATGATTCGCGAGGCTATTGAAATCAAAAAACACCCTAATTTCAATAGAGAAGATGGCTGGGTGCTACCATCTGCTTGGGATCCTATAATAAATAAAATTAAATCCCAACCCAAGCATACAACTGCAAGGCTTCATGATACCATAAGTTCATACTGTGTAGATCGGAACAAAAGTTAAATTTTAATCTATGGTAACCGCGGTTAACTATGACATCTGGACGTTGAACATCTCAGTCCCGCCCGTGACCATGGGTGCTGTAGAGCTAGTATTATTACCCCGTATGGATACAATTATACCGACATTACACGGCGAATACGGCATTATGTAACTAATGTCTTAGACGCAAACATGAAAGAAACCAGGTCTTAATAATTCGTTTATAGCAATTTTATAAAGCACAGTTTTTAAAATTATTTTCTATCGTGAAAACAAAGGGAATGTTGTTCAGAAATGTGAACTTAGTAACACAATTAATTATTCATAAAAATAATAAGTCATAGTTCATAGTACTGGTGTGCCTTAAAAAGAAATATGAATACATTTAGTCTTGAGAACATCTAAATATAAAAGTAATTACTAGAATTTGCGCTAGCCCTGACGAAAAATGAACCTGGCGTGGAGCAAGTTCACCACAAATAATACGTTACTCTAATTGTTCGCATAAAAAATACCAACTTTCGCACATATTAAACTCTAAAATATACGTACTTGTATTCTAACATTATGCTTTATTTTAACTAGTGTTAAAATAAAGCATAATGATAAGCCAGTGCTTTTATTCGCAGATTTGACTGCGTGGAGGTTGTAAAATTCCGTAAAATCACAGCCAATGTGATATTCCAAGACCTAAAACAGCATTAAGAGTTAATTACAGAACTACACTCCAAACGTATCCTATAGGAACAATTAAGCATTTTTCTGGTTTTAAAATAATTTGTGTCGCTCGCCGGAGCATAAATAAATCTCTATTCAAAAAAAATACGTTGATCCGTTATTCCGTTGCTGTGTGAAAGAGTAACAAACCAACAAGCATACGTTCGCATTTATGAAATTGGTAGAGATAGTTAAAAATACGAAACTGCTCTTAACCGCTTAGGGTTTGTACATAATAATTTTTTTATAGAATAAGGGTGACAAACGAGCACAAAGTCCACCTAATGGTAATTGGATGCTGTGGCAATTAAGAATCAAAACTCAGATGCGTTGTCACCTCTGAGGACTAATATGGAATCCCTTGTTTCCAGTAAAAGAGAGTACCCGGATCTTTACACGCACTATACGAAACACAGCAGTATCAAACTCCTATTTTAAGCTGGTATTCTGTGAGAGCGTGGTCTTTCCCCGGTCGAGCCGACCCATTTGTGCTACAACCATAATATAGCTTTGGCGGCTCTTCCATATATAAGATGTGTTATTTGTTTCTGAAATAGTAGGTAATTGAATTCTTCTGGTTTTGTTTGTAATATATCAGGTTCATCATCATCATCGTCACGACTCCGTGGCGCAGTTAAAGCTTTTTTTTCTAAAATATAGACATTACTGTTTACATTTTCCGTGTTTATGTTTATTTTTTCATGTTCTTCGTTTACTCATGTCATAATAAGTTATGATTTCTTACATTTACGCGAACACTACACATTGAAATAATACTAGTTTTTACGGGTTTCATCGCGTATATTTAACTATAAATACCCGACGTTTCGAGTGCTTTACAGCACCCATGGTCACGGGAGGAAATGAGATGTTCAACGTCCAAATGTCATAGTTAACAGCGCAGCGGTTACCACAGATAAAAATTTAACTTTTGTTCCGATCTACATAGTATGGACTTATGGTATCTTGAAGTCTTGGAGTTGTATGCTTTGGTTGGGATTTAATTTTATTTATTATAGGCTCCCAAACAGATGGTAGCACCCAGCCATCTTCTCTATTGAAATTAGGATGTTTTTTTATTTCAATAGCCTCGCGAATCATCCTTGGAAGGAATCGGTGTTCTTTAGCGAGGATTTGTGGTCTATCAAATCTGATGTAGTGACGGGGCGATTCTGTACGTGTTCAAGGACTGCAGACTTCCCGGAGCGTCGATTTTTCACATCAGCTATATGTTCTTTAACGCGGGTTTTAATTGATCTTTTAGTTTTTTTTTTATGGAAGAGGGGGCAAACGAGCATGCGGCTCACCTGATGTTAAGTGACTATCGCCGCCCGTTAAGTGATGTTAAGTGACAATTCCTCAGAGCACTCCCCGTGATAGATGCGATAAAATACGCAAAGAGATGCAACATCTCTTCGCAGCGCCAGTGAATCGAGCCGATCGGAAAGCACTCGGTCGTCGACGATTCGAGCCGCTCTGCGCTGGATGCGGTCAAGTGGAAGGAGCTGGTACTGGGGAGCCCCAGCCCAGAGATGGGAACAGTATTCCATGTGCGGCCGAACCTGCGCCTTGTAAAGTTGCAGGCGGTGTGCCGGCATGAAATACTGTCCCGCTCTGCTGAGCACGCCAAGCCATCCCTGAATACTAAGATGGAATGCCTCGTTTCCAGTAAAAAGGATCTCCGGTTCTTTTCACACATCATACGAAACACAGCAGTATTATGCAGCTATTTTACGCTGGTGTTCTATAACAGCGTTGTCCTCCCCTGGTTGAGCCGGCCCTTAATCCTATAACAATACTACTAATATAGCTGTATCTTGGCTCTACCACGTATAAAAATATGTAACGCCATGATGTGTTTAACCATACTGGCAGTATTAAAATATTCACTTATTCATATGGTCTTGTAGTGGGAGAAAGCGACAGAAGAAACCAAATCATAAGATGAGCAGAAGCGTCTTTCTTATAACATCTAGAAAAAAAAATTAAACTGTAAATATCCGCTTGTGAGGCAACCTATGGCGTATATAGGCCGATATTACATTACCGTTAATTTCATCCTCTTAAAATTTCATAGCAAAATGCGCCCATATTTTAGTAGCACACTAAACAAGCCTCAACCCGCCTAAAGAAATATTACCTTAGGAACTTGCAGCTATATGTTTATTTTTGCTAAAATAGCGCTTCGATATTTAATACACAAAAAGGTTTGTGTGACGTACATAAACCTCCTTCGATTTAGTTACAATACAAGTAAGTGACACCCGGGATTATCCTTTGCCTGGATGTATCTCACATGTACATTCTGAGAACTTTATAACACAGTTTTGTACACGTTTCCAGTGCCAAAAATTCCTTTTTATCAGTCTTCTATACAGTGTTTTGAGGGCATATAAAACTCGCTCTAAAACATTAGCAAATGAGAGAACGAAAATAACTTTTCGGAGTTTTACACACTAATGGTTAAGCAGAGATTTGCAAGATGCAGAAGTCTGCTGTCTGAGAACACTTACAGGATCTCCCCCGTCACTTCATCAGATATCATCACGAATCCTCGCTAAAGAACACTTATTCGCTCCGAAGATGATGCGCGAGGTTATTAAAATCAAAAAAACATTCTAATTTCAATAGAGAAGATGACTGGGTGCTACAATCTACTTGGGAGCCTACAATTAATTAAATTAAATCCCAACCCAAGTATACAACTGCAAGACTTCAAGACACTGTTGCGCGCTATAATTAATGCCTGATAAATGACACTAGTGGAAATTCCATGTTAGAACTTTCCCACACGCGCCATCTAGTATCGAGTGGCAGAACTAGGAGAGTACTTTCTATACCTAGTCTGTCGGGATCGGTATGTATTCGAACATTCTAGATGTTTCTTGACTGACTTGACTTTTATTGACCGCGACATGGGTAAATATTGAATTGGCGATTGAAGCGAATATGTCGAATCGATATAAGTGCGATCTAAAGTGTTAAGTGTGATTAATTATTAGTGGGAGTTTAAGTTGCAGGTAGTATTCGGTAATTAAAGTGTCAATTTTGGTAAACAGCAGTTTTTATTGTCATGAACCCTAAGCTCGCAACAATACTATAAAGTTCATACTGTGTAGATCGGAGCAAAAATTAATAATTTTAATCTGTGGTTAGCTGTGGTAAACTACGAGTATGACATCGGACGTCGAACACCTCAGTCCCCTACTTGACCGTGGGCATTGTAAAGTGCTTGAAACGTCGGAAATATATAAAAGTTAATATACACGATAAAGTCCATAAAACTAGTTTTATTTAAATATGTAGTGCTCGAGTAAATATAAGAAATCCTCATATTTCTTCTACCATTTTCATCATTTACATTATGACATGGACCAACACAGCATTGTGAATGAGGGAAAGTTTATTAATATAATAACAGTAGATAAGCAAAAACTTATACGAATATTAAAGTACTAAGTGAAAGATAAATCTATACATATAATAAATCTGTAGAAAAGTCGTGTCTGTAATTTCTAATATTTTATGGAAAAAACAAGTCTAAATAAAGGGCATTGAAGTCAAATTTGTGGTTTTTATAGTTTTTATTGTTTGTCTATGTATCAAGATCCACGCAAAAGTTACTGAACAGATTTCCATGAAATTTTGTATGTAGGTATTTAAGGACCCACGGCTACATATAGGCTATTACTGAACTTCAAAAAAGGAGGATTAAGTATTTTCCTTCCTTTAGATGTTAATTTCCATTTTATACGATTGATGTGTTTTATTAAAATAAATAAAATATTTATAAATAAAGCCCAAATTTTGTTTTAACCGTTGCGTAATAAACTGAACTACGTCGACAATCTATGATATTATTGTCGTATTCACTTTTTCAAGACAGTGCCTTCTAACTTAAAATATAAAACATTTTGCCTCCAGTTAATAATAAATGAAATATTGTAAATAACTTACATTTAAATAGTTATTTAATTAAATTCATGATTTATTTGTAAAATTTTAATGTACATTTTTTAGTTTTTTCGTTATTTCATTTTAGTAGATATAAATAAATTTTATAGTAACTAATTACTACTTAAATAGATAATAGTGACCTCTATCAATAATCATAAAATGGATGTTGTGAGTAAAATTTCAAATCTATTAGCCAAATGTCGTGGATTCGAAATCACCTTTCAATTACAGTGGTGAACCACTCCTAACACAAGCGTTTTAAGCTTACCGGGAGTGGTTAAATGGAATACTATTGATGTATAGCATTGCTAATATTAATAAAAAAACAGTCTTAGAAGGTATTAGTGTTTTTATCTATAAATAAATTGATAAAATTTACAATTAGTATAAAACTCTTATTATCTTTATAATTTAAATAAACAGATTTTTAAAAATGCATTGGTCAGATCCTCGAATTTACAATATCATAAATGATTCAATTATTGAAAATTTCATAAAATTAAACACTGTTTGTTGACTATATCATGATATAGTGATATTGCATTGTGCACTTGGATTACCAGTTTTCTTGTTGATCGGAGAATCAGGGTCGTAGTAGAAGGTGCATGCTCCGATTACAAGCCCATTAACGCTGGTCTTCCACAAGGCTGCGTGCTATCACCAACGCTGTTTTTTCTGCATATCAATGACATGTTGCACATCGGTAGCATTCATTGCTATGCAGACGACAGCACTGGTGATGCTTTATACATCGGCCGTGCTAATATTTCTCGGGAAAACGTCACCGCGTACCAGAACAAACTTGTGTCTAAAGTCGAGACTTTGTTGAACAAAATCTCGGACTGGGGGGCGACTAAATCTAGTCCAGTTTAATCCCCGGAAGACACAAGTTTACGCGTTTACCGATAAAAAGAACCCCTTCGTCGTATCTCCATAGTTCCAAGGTAGGTCATTCTAGGTACCTTGTTGCCACAGCCAGTATCAGAATCCTCGGCGTCGACATACCGAGTGACGTGCAGTTTCATGATCACTTGGAAGAGAAGGCCAAATTGGCCCCTAAAAAGCTTGGCGTGCTTAGCATAGCGGGACAGTATTTCATGCCGGCTCACCGCCTGCAACTTTACAAGGCGCAGGTTCGGCTGCACATGGAATACTGTTCTCATCTCTGGGCCGGGGCTCCCCAGTACCAGCTCCTTGCATTTGATCACATCCAGTGCAGAGCAGTTCGAATCTGCGACGACCAAGCTCTTTCCGATTGGATTGACTCACTGGCACTGCGAAGAGATATTGCATCTCTTTGCGTATTTTATCGCATCTACCACGGGTAGTGCTCTGAGGAATAGTTCGGACAAATTCCAGCCGCACAGTTTCATTATTGAACATCGTGAGAAAGCTCGCGATACCATCCATACCATCTGGATAACTGGTGGTCCACCACTAAGCGATTTAAAATCAGTTTTCTTCTACGCACATCTTCCTTGTGGAATAAACTACCACCATAGATTTTTCCGAACCGATACGATTTAGGGACCTCCGAGAAAAGAGCCTATTCCTTTTTTAAAGGCCGGCAACGCATCTGCAATCCCCCTGGTGTTGCAGCTGTTCATGGGTGGCGGTAATCACTTACCATGAGGTGAGTCATATGCTCATTTGCACCCTCTCCTATAAAAAAATAAAAATTAAATATAGCTTGACCAAATCGATGAATAGAGATTGTTTGGCGATATTAACAACTAAACACGACAATGCTATTTCTAGAGCTTTCTTTCGCTAGCAGCACTGATTATGTATATTTGACAAAAGCACATTTTTTAATAGATTGTACTTCAACTAATGCCAAATTTATGTATTATACAAATATACAAATGTAAGGGCCTTTGTTTTGCGACAGACCCAATCCAGTCGCACCTCAACTTATTGTGTCTGAATGGTAGAGAGTAAAGTTTCTGTTGTCACAGTTTTGATGTAATAATAGCGCCATCTACTTAATGTTAAATAAACTAATTATAAGTACATAAATGGTCGAATTATACACAATTCTAAATATGTACTTATTGTTGCAGCATCAAAAATTATCTGACCAGTATAGACTAGTGGCCACTATCTACATGATTTATTATAATTGTCAATTTTAGGAAAATTACTAACAAAACTGTGTACACAAAACTTGGATTAAGAAAGAAAGTCTTTAGTTGAATATGTTATGTCTATCGGCATAGCAATATTTTACCAATTTCTTTTGTATCAAGTTCGATATAAGAATTTGAAAATTATATGCGTTGTGATATTTTATCCATAATTGATTGACTGATTCGTGATACCGTTGACGCAGCTTTTTTTTACTTTTAATAATAATTTCAAAACAGGTAGTTATATATTAAGATAGCTTTCATATTTTAAAACATATCTATTAAATTTTTTGTGACAGTTCCGGTTTCATAGCTCAAATGAGTAAATGAACATGAAAAAATACTATAAATATGAAAGAAAGCAAACTTTAAACACGGGTTAATTTTTATTTGAACTATGAGTAGAACTGCGTTAATAGAATCTTGAGAGTTATCTATATAAGCCGGTAATCAAACCGATCTAAACGTAAATTTCGTAAGCAACCCAAATAAGATCCGCACGGACTGCACTCATATTTTAACTGCATTTTGTTTGCAAGTTTCGACTTACCAGGTAGTTTAGTTTCAGTAAGGTCATTGATGTTTATAAGGTTCAAAAACACTACCCTGTGGAACGCCAAATTGTGTGAATAGTTCATTAGAACTATAAGAGTAAACTTCTATTTTGACTTGTTGAGTTCTCCTTAAAATATAGTCGGATATGAGAAGAAGAAATTGGCCACGAACATCGATTTTGTCAAGTTTCTTAAGAAGAATGGGGACAGAGAGAGATGTGTCAAACGCATTATATGGGTCGAGAAATATAGACAGAGCCTTCTCACTTCTATCAAGTATATCAAAAATATTGCCTGACCGGCATGCTGCATGCTAAATTACCATATTCTGTGCTTTTTTTACCTCTAAAGCCAAATTGAGCGTTCGATGAAATGTTATATTCGTTTATAAAATTAAAAGTTGTTTATTAACCATAACATAAGGATCATAACATAAGGAAACATAAGGATCGTCCCCCAACCAAAATAAAGTGGCATTTGTTGCATAAGGAGGAGTATGCAAGTGAATTTAGAGAGCTAGTTGTAAACAAAATGATAGAGATGGGTGATATGGAAGGAATGAGTGTGAATGAGTGCTGGAAGGAAATGGCTGATTGTATCCGAAGTGTGGCAAGGAAGGTGTTAGGAGAAACAAAAGGGAAGTGTATGATAGATAAGGATGGGTGGTGGTGGAGTGAAAGTGTTAGAGAAGTTTTAAGAGAAAAGAAAAATGCCTTTAAAGAATGGCAGAGCGTAGAAGACCAGAATGAATCCATAAAAGAAAGTAAGAGAGGGGCGTATAAAGAATGTAAGAAGAGAGCGAAGAAGGAAGTTGCTATTTGTAGGGCAGAGGCGCAAGATAAATTATATCGGTCCCTTGAAAGCCCCGAAGGTCAAAAACGACTTTTTCAAATTGCAAGAGCGAGAGAAAGGAATGGAAGAGATGTTTCACATGTAAAATGTATAAAAGATGATTCTGGAAGGATTTTGACTGACGATGAAAGTATAAAGAAGCGATGGAAGGAGTATTTTGAGAAATTGATGAATGAGGAGAATGAATGGAATGGTAGGCTTGAAAACCCACCAGTGAATATGGGCTTAGTGAGAGAAATTAGTGTGGAAGAAGTAAAAATGGCTGTTAGGAATATGAAGAATGGGAAGGCAGTCGGCCCAGATGGAATACCAGTAGAAGTGTGGAAGTTGCTGAGTGCGGATGGATGGAAGTGGTTGAGTTTATTTTTCGGTAAATTGTTGCAGGAAGAACAAATACCTGAGGAATGGTGCAGTAGTATACTGGTCCCCATTTTTAAAAACAAAGGAGACGTTCAAAACTGCAGCAGTTACCGGGGAATAAAACTCATGTCACATACGATGAAAGTCTGGGAAAGAATAATAGAGAGAAGAATGAGAGAAGAGTGTGAGATAACACAAAACCAGTTCGGATTCATGCCCGGTCGAGGTACGACAGTTGCCATTTTCGCATTACGCCAATTGTGCGAAAAGTACAAGCGCGTGCATAAAAATCTGCACATGGTTTTTGTCGATCTTGAAAAGGCGTACGATCGGGTTCCCCGTGAGGTTTTGTGGTGGGCGTTAAAGATGAAAGGTATGCCTGGGAAGTATGTGAGGTTAGTCCGTGCTATGTACAGAGCATCCCGTACATGTGTACGATCTGCCGCGGGAACTACGGGCAGTATCGATGTGGCGGTAGGGCTGCACCAAGGGTCGGCATTGAGCCCTTACCTCTTCCTACTGATTATGGACGCTTTGACGTCGGACCTGCAGGATGAGGCACCCTGGTGCATGCTCTTTGCCAATGACATCGCGCTTGTCGGGGAAGAAGGCATCGAGGTACAGAGCAGACTGACGGGGTGGCAACAGAGGCTGGAACGTGTTGGCTTGAAGATCAGCAGATCCAAAACCGAATATCTGTGCTGTGATTTCGGCGGTCTTTCCAGTTCTGTACCCATGTCGTTGGATGGCGCTATACTGCCTACCTGCTCAGATTTCAAGTACCTCGGTTTCCTCATTCAAGGCGACGGCGGAATAGATAGAGCTGTGCAGCATAGGATTAACGCAGGGTGGATGAAATGGCGACAGGTCACAGCCACAACGTGCGATCCCCGAATGCCAATAAGGCTGAAGGGGAAAATTTACAAATCGATCAACCGACCTGTCGTCATGTATGGAAGTGAATGCTGGGCCGTCAAGAAGAAGGATGAAAATAGACTGCATGCGAATGAAATGAGAATGTTACGATGGATGTGTGGTGTGACAAGGATGGATAAGATAAGGAATGAGTATATAAGAGGAAGCCTGAAAGTAGCGCCAGTGGTAGAAAAGGTGAGAGAAAGCAGATTGGCATGGTTTGGGCATGTGATGCGGAGGAATGAAAGTCATGTCACAAAACGAGTGTTGAATATGAATGTGGAGGGACACACGGGCAGAGGAAGGCCGAATAAAAGATGGATCGATTGTGTGAAGAGTGATATGAGAATGAAAGGAGTAAGTATGGAAATGACGGCTGATAGAGAGGAATGGAACAAGAAGGTTTACTGCGCCGACCCCAGATAATGGGAAATGGTTTAGAGAATGATGATGTTTATTAACCATTCTTTTTGATTATTTTGGAAATCACTGTGAGAACAGAAATAGGTCTGTAGTTATTAACGTCGTCTCTAGCTCCACTCTTATATATAAGATGAATATTTTCCCTTTTTAATTACTAAGGAAACACACCTTTATTAAAACATAACACGCAGAGATGATTTATAATAGGGCTAAGTTCTGTTTTGCCAAGTTTAAAAAATTGTATTTGCAGTAGTATTCACGCTTAGCAAGAGGGTTGGCAACCACATCTCTTTATTACTTTACGCTGTTATCAAGAAGATGCCAACAATCTCCTGTTTCACTTTCCCTCTGTCGCCTGTTAAGACACCCAAGGGACGAAATGGGATAGTGGTTTCTTTTTAGCCGCTTCTACATGGCTAATATATTATTTCTATTCTTGTTCATCAATTGAATTGCCTCCACAGACCGCCAAATAAGTTGGATATTGGCCATAGTTGCCACGCTTGGCAAGCGAGTCGCCTACTGCATATTTTTATTATTTTGAGATACGAGGAAGACGCTGCTGCCCATACATCTTAGATCCCATAGATCTTCTTATACGTTTACCGTGAATAGAACTAGATTAATGAAATTTTGAAGACTACTCGAACAGAAAAATACTGGCACGTGGTGCTAATCAATATTCAATGGGACCGATATTAACATTTACTACTACTATATATACACTTTAAAAATAACGCATATTACATAAATAACTCATTTCTAATTCCAGGACAATTTTACCTTAATAAAGAAACATCGGAAGACGTGCTCGATATGAAAAAGGTGTTGCTTGACATATGATATTTATGCGTTTCTGATAAACTAACTTATGTGTTTCTGCAACCTATAATATTGCCAATATAGACACAGATATGTCTCTACACGTGATCCAGTTTTGCTAATTTTATTACGAAAACGTAAACTACTAAACTAAAACTAACTTAATTAAAGCTCACGCGAGCGAAGCCATAAAGAGCGGTAAAAAGCTAGTATGAAATAAGTTGTCTGCCTAGATTCGAAGTTCGGTATATGTAGTTCAACATTAAGTCAAAGAACGTACGATATAATAAAACTGGTAATTTCACGAAATTATATAACGAGGTCAGGTTTCCCTAATCGGATAAAAAATGCCGATATAAACTGCAGGCAAAATAAAATCCTCTTATTTCGAATTTCTTTTTTACGATTTATATTTCGCAGTGGAGTTGTAAAGGGCCGTAACGATGAGTATGATTAAGATGATACTACAAAAGTATAGTAAAAATAACATAAAAATATTTCACCAACCAGTAGCTGAAATATGTTCTAAGTATATTTATATTATATTATTATAATAAATCTAAATTTGGAACTTATTTGGAATCAGGATCGCTCAGGATTTTGGATATGAAAGTAATTGATATAAGAGTGGGGGAAGGCATAAAAGATAGATGAACTTAGATTTTGTGAGGGATAGGACAATGTGTTTGTTTTTCACCTTATTTCTATAAAAAATAATCAACTCACCGTCTATTTTTTACACAGTGATTTAATGTTAACGAATTTCAATTTATTTCAAATAAATTAACTGCCACTACACATACGTACGGTGATCTTATCAAAACGAGTCAGAAGTTGCAAATATGCCCTAGTTAATGTACGATCACTAAGTGCTCTTAAGTTGTTCAACTGTTCTTTACAAATTAAACTATTATACAAAAGCGTTTTATATGCTGAGCATTGCAAACATTAAATGAACGAAATTCATGAACAAAATCTATTATTATAGAGTTTTTCTATATTTTTGTATTTCATAGTAAAAATAAGAGGTTTTACTATAGTAAGAATTAATTAAAATATATAATAATGATTTCTTATATTTACGTGAACACTACACATTGATTAAAACTACTTTTACGGTCTATATTAGATGATCAGTCATCTCAGTCCCCCGTGATCATGGGTGCTGCAAAGCGCCCGAAACCTCAGGAATTAAAAATAATAATCCGTAATAAACGCGATAAAATCCGTAAAAAAAGTTTTAATCAATATATAGAAAAGCTGCAAGCCGTCAAGAGATAAACTCGTAAGTATGCATTACCATGGCAAAAAGAAGAAGAAGGCCAGCAAAGAAGAGCTTCTAAAAACTATCAAGAAAAGAAGACCAGATAAATAGTGTATATAGTGTCAGTTGTTATTGTGATTTGGATACACACTTGTACTTCGTTCACAATATTTTAATTAAATTATTAATTTTCTTGGGGTATATAATAACCTGATGACGCCGTGAAGAGAAACCGATCGGTTCTTACAGTTAGTAAATAATGGCTTAGGTCCGTGCTTTGTGGCATTCCTTGGGGGAGGCCTATGTTCAGCAGTAGACATGTGAAGGGCTGTAATGATGATGATGATGAATGAAAATTGTGAAACTATTACAAGTGTGCACAAAATGAAGTTGACGTTTGACCAAGTGACAACAATTGCAAGTATACATTATATTGTCAGTCATTTTGTTAACACTACATTAAATAAATGCAGTTTTCTCTCACATTTTATTTATTTTCTTTGATAGTAAATGAAACACACACAATTTATAGTAAAGCAAATCAGATAAAATGTAGTTCACTTGCTCGTATCATCATCATAATCATTGCAGACCTTCACAAGTCCACTACTAAACATAGGCCACCTGCATCCATCGACTTCCTGCATGTCTTAACATGTCGTCACTTCATCCAGTAGGGTATCGCCCTACACTTCACCTACAAGTATGAGGTTGCCATTCAAGTACTTTATTTCCCCATTGGTTGTCAGTTCTTCGATATATATGGCCTGCTCGCCTCATCAGCTCACTAATCCGTTGAGTTATTTCGGTCACTCTGGTTCTCCTGCGGATATCCTCGTTTCTAAGTAAATCACGCAGAAAAACTCCGAGCGTAACTTCTCTATAGCTCGCTGAACGATCTTGAGCGTCCTCATACGGCCGGTAGAGATAGAACACGTCGCAGATCTATAAGTCATGCACTGAGTAAGCAACATGCACTGGTTGTACGCTCTAGTTTTCAAGTTTTGAGGTATACCTGACGAGAATATGTGTCGTAATTTTCCGAACATACCCCAGCCGAATTGAATCCGTCGATTGACCTTTCGGTCGAAGTTGGACTTACTTAGTCGGAATATTTGTTCCAGGTAAACATACTTGTCAATAACTGCAAGATTAGTGCTCCCAACAACTACCGGCATAGTTGTGATATGGACGTTACACGTGATCTTTGTTTTGTCCACGTTCATATTGAGACCTATCCATTGGGAGGCACTATTGAGTTTTTTGAGCATAGTGCCTATGTCCATAAGCAATTCTGCCATAAGGACTATCTTGTCGGCAAATAGAAGGTGAGTGATATACTCATTGATTTTAATAGTATCCTTTCTAGTCTAGTCTAGTCTAACTTGAAAACTTCTTCCAGTGCAGTGGTCAAGAGTATCGGGTACATAACGTCACTCTGTCTTACACCACCTTGCAGTTGGATAGGTCTCGTACTCTGGTTTTGAACTCAGATAGTCATCATAGCCTTATTGTACAAATACCTCAGCACTTCGATATACCGACAGTCAACTTGCCACCACCGAAGGGACTGTAGGATCGCCCAAATTTCGAGGGAATCAAAGGCTTACTCACAGTTTACAAACGCACAGCAAAGTGGTAAATTGTACTGTTCGGTCTTCTGTAAATCTTAGCTGGAAACTATGTACTCGTATGTGGTCTATAGTACAAAAAAGCCTATTTGGAAATCCATTAGTACGGAAAGCTAGAAGTCATCAATACTGCAAGCGAAATGATTTGTAATGATTCTGGAAAACAGCACACAGGAAACAGAAAATCTGTAGTTCTTCAAGAGAGCGTCGTTCTTGACGAACATGACCACCGCACTTCTGTTTTACGCTAGCGGAAAAGTCCCACCATAGACAATAGAATTAAAGAGCTTCTGAAGGACTTCATGTGCAACCCACCTACTTTCAGAAACTCCACTGTAATTATATCCTCAACTGATGCCATGCCGTTTTAAGGTGCTGGGGAGCCATTCTAATCTCGCTCAGACTGACGTCTGGGATATCATAGGAATAGTGTCGGATAAGGCATGCTCTTGGATCGTTACTTTCACTTGCGTGTAGCTCCAACGATGACTTGTGCAGCTGCCAATAGAACCTCTCAATCTCACTGAAAATATCAGGTGTCCCGGAAAAGATAACGCCATACTTGGTCTTCAGCTTCGACATTTGGCTCTTTCTGGCAAATTTTGGACGCCTGGTTCCACTTGATCACTGCTTTAATATAAGCTGTAATAAAGTTGCATTAGTCTCGCCGACTGCTGCATCAATTTCTGTCTAACTGTCATGAGATTAAGAGTAGGATCGGAGAATTTTTGT
The DNA here is from genome assembly GCA_036936625.1 of Parnassius smintheus behrii. NCBI lineage: Eukaryota > Metazoa > Arthropoda > Insecta > Lepidoptera > Papilionidae > Parnassius > Parnassius smintheus. The sequence continues at coordinate 56,528,923 of JAUPFT010000007.1, forward strand.
TCTTTTGCAACTTGTTTTACAGAAATTAGGTCCGATCACATGGACAGTTTCTACGAGCTTGTTATTTATATCGCCTACTGAATAGCAGTCTTTTAGGCACTCAGTACGGTTTGCTAGCTTGAGTTGAAAGTTTTCGTGACTTTGGATTAGAGCACGCGGGGGACAAAGCGTTAACTTTATTAAGCGAGTACTCGCCAACTTAACGTCAAAGTTATGTGGGGCTTTAACCATTCAATGAATTTTATTCTCGCGATCACTGTAACATCACTGAACAGTTGCCGTCTAGTCGACTAATGAAGTCAATCTCATTTTTTGTTGCCATAGTTACCACGATTGGCGAGCGTGTTGGTAACCGCAGTTTTTATTGTATTATTGCTATGATAAAAATATTAATTGCTTTCTATCTACGGCGACTGACCGCTAAGTCTTAGCGGTCAGCGGCCGGAGAGTCTACATCACCTGAGGATGCCTCGTGTAGAGGCGAAACACGTGTCGTATTATCGTCGAATGTGTGTCTTACCTGGAATAGTGGTGTTGGAAGTAGTGGTGCCGGGAGTAGTGGTGTTGGGACTAGTGGTGACGGAGTTAGTGCATGCAATTGAGGGAGGGCGGGAGGTGCTCTTCAATTCGGGTAAGACACATCATTGTATTTAGTTAGCGGAAGGTTGCAAAGTAATTTATTTTTTTATTATAATAGATTTCCGCAAACTAACGCCTGATTCTATCAATTATCTTAATAGCGGGTACTTCACATTAAATGTACATGTGTTAATGATAACGATAACCACAACCATACGAGTGGTCGAGTCTGAGGCTATGGAGTGCAGGAAACTAGCAGTGCTCGTGCAGTCACGCAAAAGTACTTTGTACGGAGTGTGTTCCGCGCAGAGCTCCCCGCTTACCTGTAAAACGTTATTAAGTGTAGTAGATATGTGCCATTCGCTCCACAACTTCATAAGTACGCACCGAAATCAACCGAAAAACATCCTACTCGTTGCTTTTGTTACAATAATTGTCTCTTTCGCAACCAATCATTCCACGCATCGCAATCAGTTTATCCAAGTTAAGAGATAAATTACTTTGGGTGCAGACGACCCATGTCTCTTATGAGCTAAAACATTTTCAAAGAACATCACTTATGTATTTAAATTGCTTCACAGTAAATATTTTAATATAATGTTTGCGATTTCATGTAAAGAAATCCTCCATGAATATGTCAGCGACTATGGGAAACACAGAATTCGCTAATACCACCATGTACCAAACCGCCGAGGTTGTATGGGTTACCGAAGTTACACAAACCAAACGCTTCACTACGTCCCATAGTGAAACAGATCGATTCACCAACTTATAAGCTGGCATAATACTTAGCAAAAATACTATCACCACTGAGAGGACATACCAGAGCACACACAAAGGATTCATACCATTTTGTGAGTGAGATAAAAGACCTACATCTTGCTGACAATGAAACTATGGTCAGTTTCGATTTTCAGTCACTATATACATGCCTACCTATTGAAGACTGCATATCAATTGTAACTAGGAAGCTAGAAAAAAATAACATGCCTCAACAATATGCAATATAACTTGAACACTGCCTCACATCTGGCTATCTATTGTAGAAGGAGGAGTTCTACAAGCAAGTAGATGGTGTGGCGTTGGGCTCACCTATGTCTCCCATAGTCGTCGACATATAGGACCTTAAGGAGAAAGCCCTTCTTACTGTTCCTGTAAATCCAAGGTTCTACAAACGGTACGTAGACGACACTTTCACAATTTTACCATCTGACAAAGTAACTGCATTTTTAGACTAAACTAAACTAAACTTCATAAACTCTAAAAACAATTCACAATGGAGTAAGAGGCAAATAATTCTTTAGCCTTCCTAGATGTTTTTGGCCCGCCGCTGATTGCAATTTTTTGTCACCATGATTTATTATTACTGTCACCTGCTGTCACCCACGATGCGCTCATTGAATCTGTTCTTGGGTAACAAATAGCATTCATTTTTGTAATGAACTTCAACGAGGTTGCCGTGATTTGTGCTCTTGAAATGCGTAGAAGAAAAATGAAACGGAAAAAACGCTACTGGGTGCATCCTATATACACGGAAAGATTATTTAAAGGAAAATTCTACACTATATATTCTGAATTACGTCAGTATCCACCAAAGTTTTTTTAATTATCTTCGTATGTATATAAACTCTTTTGATGAGTTGCTGGCTTTGCAAAGCTATTCCAGCAGAAGAAAGGTTAACGGTAACTTTAAGGTAAGTAACAAAAACTACATCAACTACTTAATTAAACAAAAAATCTTTATTAATCAGAGGCTTAAAAAATTGCAATATCACAATCATCTACAGAGTAATTTGATACATATATTAATACTATTTAACAAATACTTTAAATAGCATACGTCTACTCCGAACGGGCGGCGCCGGCCGAATGACAAAAAGCCAGTGAGCGGACTCCCATAGACTCCCGGAGTGATGTGACTTCACAGGGCGAGTGAAGTCACATCACTCCGGTGTTGCCTGCCGCTGCAACTATTTGTCACCGTATTATCACGTCACCATAATCAGCGCACTCAATATAGTTTTCATTGACTTCATTGCCACTTGACTAAGTGACAAAAAGTCACGTCGACAAAAAATTGCAATCAGCGGCGGGCCTTAGTCATCCGAAATCCTGATAACACTATTGGTCACACTGTGTATAGAAAAAATACCCATACCAACCGATATCTCAATGGTGAATGTCACCATCATCCTTCACAGTTAGCTACCATGGGTAAATCTTTGTTTCAGAGAGCACGAGGGATCTGTGACAGAAAACATCTGGCCGCCGAGCTGCAGCATATCAAGCAAGTATTGCAAGACAACAAGCTTCGGGTCCCGCGCCTACGTCACAGTGAACGAGTGAAGCCGGCCACAGTTGAGCGCGCGCCTGCTGTACTACCATATGTTAGAGGAGTCACAGAAAAGATTGGCTACATATTGAAGCAAGCGTCCATTAAAACATACTACAAGCCGCCGAAGAAGATTAGTCAATTTATCTAACCAGAAGCAGCTTCCGCTACGGAAAGCAATTTTTATATGGATGACTATCTACAGGCATTTCCCGACGTGACGACGGCCGAGAGGATAGTAAACGATATGTATGAATTACATAAACGTGCTTCTTTCCAACTGAGGGGATGGGCTAGCAACCGACCCGAGGTTTTATATAAAATGGAAAATAAATATAAGAGCGACAGTGCTTCGCTGGGAGATAAAGAGCACACAGAACGCACTTTAGGTTTGATTTGGAATATCAAACGGGATATAATAAGTTTCTCCATAAGTCTTCGTAACACACCGAAAGAGGTGATGGAAGGTTTACGACCGACGAAGAGGGAGATAACTAGCGCTGTGATGTCAGTCTTCGATCCTTTGGGACTCGCATCACCCATAACGATTCAAGGGACGTCGCTGATTCAGCAAGTATGGAGGACAGGCATCTCTTGGGATGAAGAAGTTTCACACGAATTACACGAGTTATTTTGTAAATGGATATCGGAAGTGAAGAAGTTAGGTCATTTAGAAGTACCTAGACCCGTTGCCGAAGGCGTCGGCAAGGGAGAATTACACACCTTCACGGATGCTAGTGAAAAAGCATACGCTGCCGCGGTGTTCTTATGGGCAGTCGATTGGCTGCATCAGTTAGTGAGGAGAGCAAGTACGAGATATCCGAGAGAATATTTCGGACGGACTCACGTACAGTGTTAGCGTGGATTAAGTCAGATACTCGCGCTTTTAAACCATTCGTTGCTCATCGATTGGCTGAGATCGAAGATCACAGTAAACCATGTGAATGGCGATGGGTTCCAACGTCACAAAACGCGGCAGACGACGCCACTAGAAATTTTCCTTCCACCTTCGATGTAAGTCATCGCTGGTTTCAAGGACCTGAATTCCTCAGAAAAGTCTTGATTTATGGCCCAAACAAGTGGACACCATAAATAGCTTAGAAACAGGTGAAGAAAAATCGCAAAAAAGTATAAATGCGCTGAGAAAGCAAGAACCGTTAAGTCTACCCGACTACGGACGATTTAGTAGCTTTAAGAAATTCCTTGGAGATAATAGATCATTCGTTGCCACGAAATACGTGGCCGAAAGGCAAGATTAGTAGGACGCTACCGGGACCAGACGGTCACACAAGAGTGGTTGACGTCATTACTAGCACAGGTATCTTGAGGAGACCTACATCCAGAATAACAGTCCTGGTACCCGCGGCGCCTCCCAAATGATGGTGCTGATGCACGGGGGGGAGATTGTTGGCGACGCGCTTATAAGAATATTTCAATTTATTGTTTAACCGAATACGAATAGCTTCTAAAAAGCAAATTATCAAGAAATAACATTCTAATAAGAAAATGCTTAGTTAAATCTGAAAGAAATATCGAAATAATGATATGAGGGTCTTGGGTTCGACTCCCAGGTCGGAATAGTTTATCGTTTTCTTAGTAATATTTCTTAATAAATGCATATTGGATAATTTTTAAGGATAATTTTTAATTTTTAAGATATAAATTATGTTACCGGATTTGTTCCCCGTTTGAAATGATGTTGATTTAAAGAAATATTAAAATAAATTAGAGACCGGATTTGTACCCCGGTCGAGATGATCGCTGTGCATAAGTAGAATTAATGGAAATTGATTGCATAAGTATTGTCTTATGTAAGTTAGATATGTTTTGTATGAAAACAAAGGCCTATTTTCAATGTATCGATTCATGAAATATTTTGTTTATGTTATCTGATAAGAGACATGATAACTGATAAGAATCTGATTAGAAATAGTTTCCTACAGTTTGAGAATTATGTAGAAGCATTTATTCACCTAGTATTGTTGATATTAGTGTATATTAGACATTCCATTTTTTCTGATAGTCGATAGCCGTGCAAAAGTTAGTTGTTCAAATAGCGTGAGCTCATAGACGCACGCTAGCCACGTACTTAGGAGGCCAAATATGCAAAATTTAAATATTTGCAATTTCAGTGATTTATGTGTGTAATGACTTGTAAAACATTTCAGATTGATTGCACCTGTAAAAGAGGTGAATTCTGTGTTATTTTTATGTGAAAATTCCTGTAAACAAGTGAAATAATGATAGTTTTGTACAAGAAATTTAAAAGTGTTTTAATAGTGAAATGTATAGAGAAAATGTAAATTAAACTGTTGTATTGATTAAGATATGTATAATTTTAAGTGGAAAACATTGTTTTAACTTTCTATGTTAAATATTTAAGAAATTTCAACTTGTTCAATGTGAGTAAAATATGCACATTTTTTTTAATAAATAAAAGGTTTTTTGTGATGTGAAAATGTAACGTATATCGTTGTAAAGATATTTTTTGTGCTATCTTTATAAGTAAATTGTATAGATGTATGTCTTATACAAAATAAATTATTGAAAAAACCGTGAGAGAGTGATAGTACAAATTGATGTAATTAAGTTGCGCGAGTGCACAAATGGCGAGGCTCACTTTCGCGTATAGCTCAGGGGTAGCTCAGTAAACGAGTTTTCTTGCAATTCGTTCCCCCTGCTATGTTGCGGTTAATGGCGTCTTTCCTGGAAGACAGGAAGTTCTACGTCTGCGTAGAGGACGCCGAGTCCGCAACAAGAACCATCAGTGCCGGCGTCCCACAGGGCAGTTGTCTGTCTCCAGTCCTGTACGCGGCATACACGAACGACATCCCAACATTGGCAGGCAGGCTGCAAGAATGGGAGGACGATGTTGAGCTGGCGCTATACGCGGACGATAGCGCCTATTTCACCTCGTCCCGAAGAGCCCATATAGCCACTGCCAAAATGCAGCGTCTGCTGGACCTGTTGCCACCATGGCTGAATGAGTGGAGGATGGTCGTCAACGTTGGTAAGACGACCGCTCTGCTCACCCGTCGCCTCAGGAATTTACCACCACCACTAACTCTCGACGGCCAGAAGATCGCGTACGAGAAGGCCGTGACATACCTAGGGTGCCGGATCGACCGGGCGCTGCGCATGACTGCGCACGTCGACTTCGTCGTCCGCAAAGCCAGATGTGCGCGGGCGATGCTTCGTCCGGTACTGGCATCTAAGCTGCCAATCAAAACCAAGCTCCGGATATACAAGATGTATATCCGGACCATCACCACCTACGCTGCTCCGGCCTGGTACGCGCTTCTGAGTGACCCTCTGAGGCGGCGATTACAGGCTCAGCAGAACCTGTCACTAAGGACGATTGTCGGAGCAGGTCGTTACGTCCGGAATGACGTCATAGCGGCCGATCTGAAAGTGAGACTATCACCGACTTCGTGGCCCGGTTAGCGCGCGGCATGTTTGACCGTGCCGATAACGGGCCACATGAACACCTGAACGGCTTTGCGCCGTTACATACCCGGCCACCGGACGGGCGACCTCTTCCAAGAGAACTCCTCTCTATATGTGATTAGAGAGTTGAGTAACAACCCACAATGCCGCAGAAAGGCCAACTTTGACTATAGATAACCTCTACTGATTACCTCCCTTTCCGTAGTCGGTAAACTACGGAAAGTAAAAATTCTTATCTGGCTGCATTATTTAATGCAGTATAACCACGCCAAGATAGGCAATAAGTGACTGCCCCATAGTTATGGGGTATGAGGATACCCGGGTAGTGGGGTACAACCCCGGGGCCCGATACCTGCACGTACCTCGGTACGTGAAGACGACATCGTATGGTATGCAATTCGTTCGGGAATCCTTCGGGATTAGTTCGGGAATCCTTCGGGATTAGTTCGGGAATCAAACCAGCATTCAATAAGAAGAAGAAAGAAAAAGTGTATGGAAGTGATAGGGAAAAGTGATTACTCTCTCACGGAACGGTTTGAAGATAATTGCTGTTTTATTCCCAAGAAATTCATCCCTCAAAATTATACAGTCCACATCGAAGAATTAAGGCGTTGGGACCGGGACGACTTCGGAAGACCCGTAATGCCCGCCTGAACCTATTTTCTGAAAAGGAAGAGGTTATCGCCCTTGTGTGTTACTCCGTTGCGGAGATCACATACGTTGTTCCCGAACCCAACGTAGGCGTGATAGGAGGCCGGATCGAGAGAAGCCTCGATTCCTCTCTTCTGTTTCTTAGTTGAACGTTTACAAAGGCTGAGTTTCCTTTTCAGTCATTAAGTTTAACATCTTTAAGTGGTGAGAACAGTGTAGCGGTGTGACAATATCGACTACCCCATATCATCCCGTGGATGTCGCAAGATGCCTCCCTTCTATCGAGAGGGAAGCTGAAACAAGAGATGGGCAGCAGTCCGACAAAAATTCACAACTACAAAAATTGCGGTTGATAAGCCGCTTGCCAAGCATGGCAACTATGGCAAAAACCTCCATATCAGGTAGTAAACAAGCAGGCTTACGTTTAGCAGTGGACTATTATAGGTTGAAATTATTTTTTTATAGGAGAATGGAGACAAACGAGTACACAGTCCACCTAATGGTAAGCAGTTGCTGTGACCCATAGACATCTATATCTATCCTCGATTAACGAATCACAATGCAAATGCATTGTCATCCGTGAGGACTAAAATGCCTAAAAGAGAGCCTCCGGTTCTCTTCACTCACCTTACGAAACACAGCAGTGTTGAGCTGCTATTTTACGCTGGAATTCTGTGGGAGTGTGGTCCTTCCCCGGTCGAGCTGACCCATTCTTGCAATAACTATACGTGCGCTAATTCAACGACGTGGGTTTATGCAAATATTTTCCCGTTATTACGAGTAGGTCACTATTATTTTAATAACAACGGGTAACACACGCAGTAGATCAGTTAGTATTTTATGAGAATGTGGTCCTTCTCAGTTTAGGCAACCCATTTTTGTTATAACTATAATATAGCTGCAGCGTGACTCAATCATCGTTACAAAATCATCTTTACGTGGTAGAGCCATTCTGCAGCTATATTATAGTTATAACCCAAATGGGTCCCCTATACCGGGGAAGGACCACACTCTCATAAAATACTAACGTAATAACGCTGTTGTGTTAGGTATGGGGGGTGTAGAGACATCTTGTTATTGGTAACTAGGCATTGCATCTTGGTCCTCAGGGGTGACTTCTGCATTCTTTCTGATTTTACAAATTGGCGAAGAGATCTACTGCGTATGTTACCCGTAGCTATTAAAATAATCGTGACCTAATAACGTGAATATATTTGCATACACCCAAGTCGTTGGATTAGCGCAAGCTGAGCATGGGACAAGCTGGAAAAGTTGCAAGAGCATAGCCGCATTAGACCTCGTCTAAGTCGGTATAATAACATCGCTCGCTTGAAGCGCAATAATTTACATTATGTTTAAAATTTCAAATTCACTCACTCAATACTTGTAAGTTGTTGTTATATTGTTTGAACGCAACTTTAATTGAGGTCTTTAATCACAAAAGCATCCGTTTCACATTGTGAATTTCTAAATAATCTTATAGATTTAATTGCGTTTCATTTAACATATATTAAGTTTTCTACATTTCGGTCGCTTTACAGTAATGGGTGAGGGGTGTGATGTTCCAACGCCGTAGTTAGCCCCAGCTACCTGCAGCTTTTGAATATAAATTTTTTGTTCGATCTACGCAGAACGAGCTCACAGTATCTTGCATTGTTGCGGTAGAATGCTTGGGTTTGGATTTAATTGTAATAAATATGGGATATCCCAAGCAGATAGTAGCACCTAGCCGTCTTATGGTTTATCAAATCTGATATAATGTCAAGGACGATCTTGAATGATATGTATATCGGTGTCAGAGCCACGTTGTGGCTATATTATGTAGTATGAATGTGCCGGCTCAACCGGGGACGGACCAGGCTCTCACAGTATACCAACTTAAAATAGTATATATATAGTAATTTAGCTATAGCATTATATACTCTGTCGTTATTTAGTAACTGTCGTTTTAATTTGAAAATTAATGAAGTATCATCAGCAAATAATATCTATATGTTGAAGTTTCCTGATTAATATTTCATGTTGAACACAATCGAAGGTTTTTGATAGGCCACAGAATTATACCTAAAGCATCTTGTGAGTTTTTCCATGCATTGAAGATATATTTATTCAACACCAGTGTCATTGTCGAGCGACTCCTTGTGAAACCGAATTGATTTTTATAAAGTAAATTATTTACATTTTTTTTACATTTGATCATTAATAATTTTTTCAAAAATTTTACTAAGTGTTGGCAGTACAGAAATAGGTCTAAATTTAGCGGGGTTAAATGTACTACAAGATTTAAGATAAAAAATGTATACAAGATTTAATTTCTCTGTGACGTAGTCACGGGACCCGAAGCTTGCCAAGAAGCCATCAAAACATACTTCAAGCCGCCGAAGAAGATTGGTCAGTTTTTACCATCAGTCAAGTGTAACGTCCCTCTGCAAGATGCAGGAGTGTACAAGCTTGATTGTGAATGTGATCTCTCCTACATAGGAAAAACTAAAAGATCAATTAAAACCCGCGTCAAAGAACATATAGCTGATGTGAAGAATCGACGCTCCGGGAAGTCTGCAGTCCGTGAACATGTACAGGATCGCCCCCGTCACTACATCGGATTTGATAGACCACAAATCCTCGCTAAAGAACACCGATTCCTTCCAAGGATGATTCGCGAGGCTATTGAAATCAAAAAACATCCTAATTTCAATAGAGAAGATGGCTGGGTGCTACCATCTGCTTGGGATCCTATAATAAATAAAATTGAATCCCAACCCAAGCATACAACTGCAAGACTTCATGATACCATAAGTTCATACTGTGTAGATCGGAACAAAAGTTAAATTTTATCCATGGTAACCGCGGTTAACTATGACATCTGGACGTTGAACATCTCAGTCCCACCCGTGACCATGGGTGCTGTAAAGCTCTCGAAACGTCGGGTATTTAAAAAGTTAAATATACGCGATAAATTCCGTAAAAACTAGTATTATTTCAATGTGTAGTATTCGCGTAAATATAACAAATCATTTGTCCACTCTTATGGACTCCTACTGTCACCCATTCTCTAAATACCTTGTGATTGTTTAAAGAGAATGTTTTGGTAGTAAACGTATTATAAATAAGGTTCAATAATGTTCCATAGAGAAAATCAAATTATTTTGGTATGAAAGTGATGGTAATTTTCTACTATGTTACTTCTAAACATCTCCAAGCGACTTGCATTTACTGGAACAAACACAACGTAACAAAACTAATTGTCCACAGTGATCAGAGCTCAATTTTAACTTTTTAATTTTAACTTAAGCTACTACCTGTTGCATTAGATTCAGAAATATGCGTTGGCTCCAATAAATAAATTAAAAAGACCTTAAGATTTAAAAATGATCTTAATTTAATATTGGTGGCGGAAGGTTCTAGGAGATTGATATTAAAGTCTCCACATATTACAACAGATTTATTCTGTTTATTTAGCTTAGCGAAAATTTCCTCCATAGTTTTTTCAAAAGTATCGTATATAGAACATGGGAGTCTGCAAACAATCACAACAATGAGGTGCTCGAACTCAACACATGCCATTTCTACAGTTCACAGAGAGGCTCACAATATCTTAACGTTCTTTCACCATTTGCCCATTTAATTTATTCTGACTCTTCTCTGCAATTTTGGCCGATTGTTGCAAAACAACCCTATATGATATTTATATAATACATCTGCAAATAAAATAGAGTGAAAGGTTTTTTCAGTAAACTTGTTAACGCAGATGGATTTTTACAATTGCTGTTTTAAACATTAAGCTTGCAGTTGTTGGAAGTTGGCTTTCACTTTTTGTTAAAAGATAGTTTTTATCCCTTTCAGTTAAATTTATCCTTAACATCGTCTCAAACTATTCTAAGCATAAAAAATTTCATCACCTATTTGTCATGAAGTAAAACTAATTTTACGGATTTTATCGCGTTTAATTTTTTTTAAATATTTAGAAACCATTGTGGGAATCTTTGCCACCCTTCTTTTTATAAAATTATGTAAACAACCCTGACTAAAATGAAGTAACTCACTAACTCTTTAATTAAAAAAGAATCAAAATCGGTTAACAATTGAAGAAGTTATCGCGTAACATACATATTACAAATACAAGAAAATACAGTCGAATTGTAAACATTCATCTTTTAAAGGCGACTTAAAAGGCCAAAAAAAGAAGAACAATAAACAAAAATGGACGCTAAAGCTATCCAAAGCTAATATTCAGCACAATAAAACTCGCAGTCAAGCAGGCAGGTCGAGTATGTGCGGCGCACTATTATGTACAAGCCTACGCTATTGCAGTTGCTCCAAACACGAGCAACATTCATTGACTTCAAAATATTAATTGCTTTATATTTTAACTAGAATTGAATTTAAAATCCTTCTCATTGTTTCTTTTTAACTCTTTTTCATCCATTTGCTGTTTTATATATGCGAGAGCAAGGTCTCTTGTCATAAATGTTAATAATACAAAAAGTGTGGCTTAAAGATATTCTATAAGTCCAGATACCGTGTTGCTAACACACCGCACCGTTCATAATGACGCCAGTCTTTGATTCATGTGTGTAGCCGCGTACACGGGCTCGCGCGACATCCTCGCGAGCCAAATGCCTCGGCTGGTGCGGTACGTGCCTCGGGCTGCCTCGGGCGCAAGTTGCCTCGGCCGAGCGCCGCTCGACCCCGAGCCATACGTTGTCGGTAAACTGGACGTACTCAAAGGTGCCTCAGTGCAAAGAGTATAGTAATATATACGGAAGAAGAGAACCCTCTTGCGAGTAAAACTGATACCCCCCTGGAAAGAGCGCCATCTGGTGATTGTTACGCTACTTATATTATGCGTATGTGTGTATGTATACTCAAATCCACGCACACATGCATGTCCTTGAATGTGTGCGTATATATAATTACTCACCCTCACATTCAATATTATTTATTAAATCGATACTATTACCATTTCAATTTTCTACGAATGTATCATTGTTTAGCTACTAATAATTAGAATATTTTAAAGCAATATGTAACATAAAAGAGCGTAATTAGCTAAACATAGATACATCAGTAGAAAATTGAAATGGAACAATTAGAGAAATTTCATGAAATACATCTAATAGTTTTACAGAAATAAAACAATTATTTTCTTAATTTTTTAATGTATAATTGTAGGTAGGTTATTAGGAACACAGAAATCACTTATACAATAAAGCTTTACAAATTCTTATTTTTATATTTATTATAATATATTTGGGCATTCTTTTTAGAGGGTCTTCATTATCATTATAAGTTAGCTTGGCAGTCAAAATTCTATTGATGGACCTGCACCAACTATAAATTAAAATATTAATTAATCCTTCTAAAAAGTATTCTTTCAGATTTTCTTTGTGAAGTTAACAAATGAAGGGGAAATTAACAATAGTTTTTACTAACATTTTTAAATCTGTTTTAAAATTACTGACTTTTAAATCACATCTTAAAGACTGGGTAATAATGTCTTGTATTTCACTAAAACAATGAGCAACATTGTCCGAAGGGTACCAAAACCACTGCTTATTTTGACAATATTCCTTATTCTTAATATATTCATTGTTTTCATTAATTTTATCAGAAATTAAATTAGTTTTACATATTTTACAACCTTTTATCTTTTTTAGATATTTTCTCAGGACCCAACCACAAACATATCTGCTTTGTTGGTGCACTGTATCATTTGATTCATTACAATTTTGTATGAGAAAATTGTACAACTTACTATTTAATAAAATTTCACTTCTTTCTGAACTAAGCATTTTTTTACATTATCTTCTAAAAAAAGTCTAATGTTTTTAAACAATTATTAAAATCAGCTTCACAATTAGCATTTACTGCTTGTGCAGAAGCGAAATTATTTAAAAGTAGAGTTTTGTATGCACCTTCAAAACATGCAGCGTTTGGTGCAATATTCCGTACACCCAAACTTCTTATATTGCCGAAAAAATTTTCCACTGGGTCCTGGTTAAAATTTCTGGTAAGCATAGTGTCAAAATTATATTCTTTACTTAGAATATTCCACAGGACTTGCATACCCTCAATAGTCTTTATAAAATTTTTAATGGAAGGTGCACATGTTTCTAAAATTCTTACTGTATTACCCTCTCTTTTACTAATTAAAAAATGCATTGAATTTAAAATTTTTAAGCTCTCTTGCCACAATTTATGATGTGAAGAGTTTTTCTTGACCCCTCCCCTATATATTTTTCCACCAAGAACGTAAAAAGTTGTAGCATTTAAGCTATCAAATAATTTGTCAAGAAACAATACAAATGGTATTAAACTCCTACATTCTTCCGGCAAAACTCCACTTTTTGGCAAATGTTCTGTAGCAACAGCAACAGAGTGACTGAAAGTTTGTGCTGCTATTTTTACTTTCATCTTCTTTATTTTTGCAGGTTTTATGTGCTCCTCTGTCAGCTTATGAAGAAATCTAAAAACAGGGAAAATAAGTTACTCCAGAGCTAGTTACTTTATAACAAAAGCACAGAGCAATCCGAAAACTGCAGGTTTTTATGTATCAAATGATTATAATGACAATCAAAATATACCTGAGCTCGCCGTAAGATTTATCAGCACTATATAGCATTTGTAAATATTTCCAATTTACAATGTGTTCTTTATTTTCTAAATCAAAGAATCGCAAATCTTTTGTAATTAAATTATTCCTGATGCCTTTTATTAAGTGTGGAACATCATATAACGGGATAATAAGTTTTGAATCCACTTCAAATGAATCATGTCTCCGATCCTTCCCGTTCCTTAAATATTTGGCTCTGGTTTCTACAACCAGACTATTTATTGCACCAACATTTGGCACACACTGGTCACATACTGTGCACAAAATTTTTAAGCCTGTAGAATGAACTGCGCGAATTACTTCAATTAAAATCTTCTTCAAATCTATTTTATTCAGACTCTGTGTAAAATAATAGCACACAGGTTGTTTATAATTCATTTTTATTCCTTTTATCATGAACATAAGAGCATGATTAGCAAATTTCAGTTCTTTGGCATTATTACAAGCAAATCCTTTAAATTCATCACTGGATGAATTATACTGCACATGTGGAGTCAAGGACATTTGATCAAATATCAATGAACACAGACGATCTTCCACATTCATGCCAGCAACGGTTTCTTTTAATTTTTCAAATATAATTTTATTTATACCTGGTCTGATTTTAATGTCACCCAATAAACTTTTCAGACACTTTGCAGATGGTAATTTAAAATATTTATACATGTGGGAGTAACATTTGGGGCTCTTTTTAAAAAGTGACAAAGCGAGTATCTTTTCTTCGATACTAAAACGTCTGCCTTTTGGTTTTTTAACAACCTGCTGATAGTGCATGCTTGTGAAAATTTTGCCTGGTAAAGTCATATCTTTGGTTATTTTTTGGAAGGCTGATTTAGCAAAAGTTTTTTCTGCATTTGCAAGACGTGTTTTACAATCTTTTTCCTTAATTTTAAAGTGTTTTATTTGACTTTTTAATTTCCTAACCTGTTTATTTAGATGCTTATGTTTTTTCATAACATATTGTAATGATTTTTTATTCATAGCTGAAACAAAACGGAATATAAGTTTAAATTGATTATATACAATTAAATTAAGAAAAACTGTTAAACAGACTGACAAATTATAAATGAGCCTTAATTGATTTTTTTATTAACTACATTATCAGTAAACTAAACACAAAAATATTGACAGTTAACAATGTCCCAAAATAAACATTCTAAGGTATTATGATATTATTTCCATCAACCAGTTGTAGAGAGATTTGCCTCGAAGTGCTTTGCAGTGCTGCTATATAAAAATACCTCACCTCACTTCATCCCATATGTATCATAAAAGGTCCGATAAACCCAATAACTTTTGATACATGTCAATAAAACTGTCTTGTTTTAACAGATATAAAACATGCAAGCTGGCAATGGGTAGTAGCTTTAAAGATTTGAGACTTCTGGTACTACTGATGTCAATCCACCTGCCTAGCATGATGGTAAAAAAAATATGTTGAGAAGTAATTCTTACCTTCATCTTTATACATTTTTGATGTTGAGGGTTGATTGAGTTGAAACTTCTCAGTTATTAAAGGAATGTTGATATTTGAAGAAACCGAAAATAAAGAAAGTCTTATTATATATTAGCTAGTACTGGGCATGTTCCTACTGCAGAAGAATAATTGTGAGAATATAGTTTAAAATTTTATAATTTTATTCATTGCAATTGAATGATATAGAACTTTTAAACAAGTTTGCCAGTACAAAACATGCGCCACCAAGAGTAAATTAATTGTACTATGCCCATTCGCACAAATGTGAGTAATAACTTGGCAAAGTTTTCAACAACATCATCTTGCAAACCACACTCTTCTCTTATCAGACAATTTTTCACCATGCCATTTAAATTCAGCCCCAACTTACTCCTTAACAACCGCATTTCTACTGCATTTATTCTACTCTTACTACTTTCATTCATATTGGTGCACCTATTGATTCTACGAGTATAAAATGTGTGTGCAAGCCGTGTGCATTTGTGTGCATGTGTGTATGTGGATAGGGTTGGTTATGTGTGTTTTATTTATGTAGGTACGAATACGGTAATAGTTAAAAATAAATAAAAAAGCACAGTAGTAGTAGTAGACTTTTTAAAGGAAAGGGGGCGAACGCGCTTACAGCTCACCGGATGCTGAGTATCAACCGATACAACTGTCATAACGGGGAAGGTATAAGTGCATTACCGCACTTTTAAAAACGAAAAGACTCTTTTTTTGGTGGTCCCTAAGAAGTATCGATTAGGAAATTACTGTAAAATCCCCTCTATGAGGTAATCTATAGGTAGGGTTATGTTCAACTGTGGATTTTGGATAGCGTGCAGTGAGTGAGTGATTTATGTGAAGATAATGCACGGGATTAGTTTTCTACAATCTTACTAGGTATGGGTAGAGGATTGTTACCAGTAGTCGGGTGGATACAGGCATTAACTTTAATTATGCAAAATAGAACCATCAGAGCAATATATAATATAACTAACGAGTCTGTAACACAAAAATTAAAGGAAATTAACATTACTTAAATCTCCAAATACATTTATGAAAATGGAATGTCCATGTACAAAAATATAAAAAGTTATATGAATAGTAATATAAGTGATATTCACTCTGTAAATACCAGAAACAGACACAAGCTAATAATACCGGTTACTTGCTTCTTTGGTAAATTAAACATTAGATTGACTTTCATTTAGTATTATTCATAGTGTACATTAAACAAACAAAAAAACTATTTCTATGAAGTAGTTAGACTGACGCGCTGCTCTAGTGAGTAATACAATCTCGAGATATGATTTTTATTTTCAGACATACAGGTTTCCTGGGACGTAGTAAATCAGTATTTAAGATGAAAAATTTCTAATTTCAGCGATGTTGGCGCTCCTCTGATATTCACCATTACCATTACAGTGTATCAATGGTCCACCGAATTGCTTTACATAGGCCTCCTCCATAGATTGCCTCATACGGAGGATATTTGCTATCGTCGCAAACGTTATGGCAACATCAGTTTATTTTTTATTTTTATACAGTTGTTATCAAGACGTGGCTGCTGCCCATTTTTTGTTCAGTTTTATTTATCGTCTCTTACAAAATCCTCGGAATGAAAAGGGGTAAGTAGATATTCTTACACCGCCACTACTCGGTCCTCTGAAGACTCTAAAGTAATTTTAGGCTAATTATTTCTAGTCTATTGTTCCACACAGTTTTTTACCGTTACCGTTCTAGTTACAGCCTATTTATTAAAGTTGGCTGCTGAACATAGGCCTCCCCCTTAGATTGCTGCTGGAGAATATTTGCCACAGTTGCAACGCTTGATAAGCGGGTGGGAAAACCCCAATTTTTTATTTTTAGCACATTTATAATACCCACAATATGTGTAGATATTCTTACACCGCAACTACACAGGAAGATTCCTTTTACATTATAATAAAGATATTAAAATTTAATTCGCAACCATCTACTTTAATTATATACAATGATGTGTCTTACCTGGATTGAAGAGTATCGAAGTAAGACACATCATTGTATATAATTAAAACGGATGGTTGCGAATTAAATTTTAATATATTTACTATAATGAATTTCCGCAAAGTAACGCCTGATTCTATCAATTATCTTTTACAATATATTTATTATATTTTGATGAGTTAAAATCAAGCTAGTTATATAGTCGCGTGTGTGACACGCAAGTTTTCTTTTTTCATATACGTGAGCTATATCTCGAGTAAGAGCCAACAACGTAGTGTCAGTTACATAGAGTTGTTAGTGACAACAGACTAGATACAGGACATTTTTACAGCAGTAAAATACATAGCGATTTTACAAAGTTACTTTTGTAACTGTCCTATAAAAAAGTAAAAATACATACATTTTTTACGTAAAAACAGGTTGCATTGTATTGTTACGAGCTTGAGGTTCGTGACAATAAAACGATTTGTGACGTCATTCTCTGCAAAGCTCCCCTCGCTCTCGTTCCTGACACTAGATGGCGCTAGTTGACTTATTCACACAACACTATTATATCTGCAGCTCCACCGAAGAAGGACATAATACGTGCATGAAATATCAGTATAATGCTTCTGTGTTTCATATTGTGATACGAGAACCGGAGACTCCGTTTACTGGTAATGAGTCATTCTTTCTTAGTTCGCAAGGGTGGCGACCCATTTGTATTTTGATTCTTAATAGACGATATTTAAGAGCTGCAACATCCACTTACCATTAGTACACAGTGTGCTTTTTGTCACCTTTCTTCTATTAAAAAAAGCTTAAAGCAGTTATTAAGTTATTGTTGACGTTGTTTCTTGTATTCAGCCATTTTTTGCATATTTTGTTAGTGAGTGCAATCTACTTTACGCTAAGTAGAGATAAGGCGCAACACCATGTGCGCGTAAGTTTCACAAAATCTTACTCTTTCTTTTCATTAAGCTTTTTCAAACAACTTATGCGTGAAAACCTTTAATGCACGAAAAAACATTTAAAAGTTTATTAAGGTATTCATGTGTCTTAACTCACATTGTTTTTAATGAATAAATAATTAATAAAAATATAGAATTAATTATTTAAAAAAGTTGCTCATACTATCCATCCATCCATTACAACTTATAGAAGTCCATTTCTGAACCATACCACATAACCACCAACATAACCACATTTACCATATATACCGCTTGGCAGGCAGGTTGGCAATCGCAATTTATATAATTTTGAGATGTAATGTCCTGTTTTACTTTTCCTCTTTCGCCTCTGACGACACCCACGGGACGATATGGGGTAGTAAACAATCTTACACCGCCCCATAGACGGTTATCTTAATAACAAGTGTGAAAGAACATCGTTTCAGATGGAAAACATAACTCCAACCAAAAAACACGCGTGAGCTCGCTTTGTCGAAAAGTAATCTGCGGGACATCACAGTTGGTAGTCTAGTCATGTCCCTCAAAATGGATGCCACTAAAGCCCAGACCTCCATCGTATTCTGCAAAAACAACTTGACCTGTCCCAAAAAGCTGCAGGACACCAAGATTAGTATCGAATAGTCATCAAAACCGGACTCTGCAACCACTTTTGCGGACATGGTTAAAAAAGGTGGCCAAACTGTCATCCGCCCAAACGATTTTAGTACCCTAGCAATTTATACTAGGGACAAAACCAGTGATGCCACAATGTGCCTCTTACAAAAGATAATATCCCCAGAAGAACTCAAATTACATGTCCGGGGCATGAGGAATGTAAAAAATGGGGAGTTAATTAACGCTGAGACAAAAGAGTTATCGACAAATTGAAGAACTTCTAGAAGCTAATAACTTCTGACTTTACATGACGTCCAAGAATTGCAATTATTGGCGTCCCTGTGGTCCTCACTAATAAAGATGTATTCAAGTGCACCTTCGAACAAAATATTGCTGGTAAATTTACCAATTCCACGGGTGAGTCTTTCATGGCAACAGTCAAACTGAACCATAAATTAGGTAAGAAAAACCTTACTTGCAATTATATTGTCGAAGTGCCAATTAGCATCAGGAAGGCCGTTATCAATCAAGAACGAATATATATTAATTAGACCTCATGCCCAACTAGAGAGTTTACAATAGTAACAAGATGCTTCAACTGCCAGCAGCTACTACTGCAGCAACTATTGTGGAGAGCGCAGGCATTCCTTTCAGGAATGTAATAAAAAATCGCATGCCCCCGTTTGCGTGAAGAAACAAAGAAAAAAAGAAAGAAATGCATTTTATTCAAGTTTAAGCATGCATCATTATAAATTTAAGAAAACATTTTAAAAATACCCTGTGCTGCAGCACGAAACCGTGAAACGGACCGGACTCAGTGATAGCACTGGTCTTCAGTCCAGCCCTTACCCAGAGGCATCTCGGGCGGCTGAGTGCACGCTCGCTCTTGATGTCCAAAAACTCATAATATATAATATACATATACATATGCATACCCATATTTATATATAATTGGACCGACAGTAGAAGACTACTTATGGTACTGTTGCACAGCGTGTAGTCCTATATTAGGGACTTACGATAGTAAGTTCTATTATACTAAGGCATTATTATAGAAGGTCTCTATAATGAATTAGCATTACAATACTAGAGTTGTGGGTTGAAGTCCTATATATTAAAGACATATAATGGTAAGTTCTATGATACAAAATCATTATAATTGAAGGTCTCTTTGATGCATAAGCATAATGATAGTAGAGTTATGGACTGAAGTCCTATATATTAAAGACATATAATAGTCATCATCACTGTCGTCATTACAGCCCTTCACAAGTCCACTGCTGAACATAGGCCTCCCTCCAGTTATGCCACAAAGCACAGTCCTGAGCCACCTGCATACATCGACTTCCTGCATGTCTTACCAGGTCGTCACTCCATCTAGTCGGGGGTCGCCCTACGCTGCGCCTACCGGTACGAGGCTGCCACTCGAAAATCTTTTTCCCGGTTTGGTTCTTTAAACTATATGGCCAGCCCATTGCCGCTTCAGCTTACGAATCCTTTGGGCTATGTTGGTCTAGTTCTATTGCAAATATCGTCATTTTGTTTTTACGTTGTTACGTTTATCACGCATAGAAACCCTAAGCATAGCCCTCTCCATAGCTCGCTGAACGACTTTGAGCGTCCTCGTACGGCCAGCAGTGAAGGAAGACGCCTCAGTTTCATAGGGAATCACTAGAAACACGCACTGGTTGTACAGTCTCGTTTTCAGGTTTTGAGGTATAGCTGACGAGAAGATGTGTCGTAATTTCCCGAACGCTGCTCAGCCGATTTGAAACCGTCGATTGACCTCTCGGTCGAAGTTGGACTTAACTATTTGGACTATTTGTCTCTTGTTAGCGTACTCGTCAGCAACTTTGAGCTTAACGCTCACAACAACTACCGGCATAGGTGTGACATGGATATTAAACATGATCTTTGTTTTGTCCATGTTCATCTTAAGACCTATCCATTGGGAGGCACTATTGAGGTCATTGAGCATAGTGCTTAGGTCCTCCAGCGATTCTGCCATAAGCACTATATCGTCAGCAAATCTAAGGTGGGTGATGTACTCGCCATTGATGTTAATGCCGTATCCTTTCCAGTCCAGTATCTTGAAAACGTCTTCCAATGCTCTCGCTCAGACTGACGTCCGGGATATCACCGAAGTAGTATCGGATAAGACTTGTTCTTGAATTGTTTTTCTATCTCCTCATCTGAATGTGCCGAGGTTGGTGCGTATACTTGTATAACCTTCGAATACCGTTTGGTGATTCCGAGTATCAGGTACGCGACCCTCTTTGACACACTCTCAATCTTCACAACGTTGTTGACGAGAGACTTGTGGAAGATAAATCCGACACCTCCTTGGGACAGATGGTCGCCCTCCCGGTGATAGAACAATTTGTTTTTTTTTTATAGAAGAGGGGGCAAAGGAGCATGCGGCTCACCTGATATTAAGTAATTTCCGCCGCCCATGATCAACTGCAACACCAGGGGAATTGCAGGTGCTTTGTCAGCTAATTAATGTTGTTATAATAATATAATATTAACTGTCTTTAAAAAACTTGTAAAAATATTTAAAATATGATAAATAATAGAAATACAAGTCCAAAATATTATATGGGATGTTTGGGAGCCCGACTGCTTGAAATACTGTAGTACAATAACTAGTCCTATATTAGTGACTTCTGATCGTAAGCTCTATTATACCAAAGCATTAATATAGAAGATCTCCATGATGCATAAGCATTATCATACTAGAGTTATGTGTTGAAGTTCCAAATATTAAAGACATATAATAGTTAGATCTATGATACAAAAACAATACTATAGAAGGTCTCTATGATGAATTAGCATTACAATAGTAGAGTTGTGGGTTGAAGTCCTATATATTAAAGACATATAATTGTAAGGTCTATGATACAAAAGCATTATTATAGAAGGTCTCCTTGATGCATAAGCATTATATGAGGTGGTCGGGTGACTGACTGCTCTTAGAACTGTAGCAAAATGACTAGTCCTATATAAGGAACTTTAAAGGATTATTATGGTGGCGTGTATGTTGATTCACGAGAAATTGGTCTGAGGTAAACTTGGACTCGCTGACCGATGTGCCCCAGACATAATTATGATCTTAGTGCGTAAGGTGGTAAGCGGGTTCTTTGTAGCAATACGGCTTTCCCGTGGACATCGCACGTCCATACCGTTTCTGGGCGGCGTCGTAGCGCATAGCGATGCGTAGTCTATCTTTCGGATTGTGATGAGTGTGTTTGGTAGCACTTTTAAGTGTAACAGGCATACTCAACTTCATGTCTTAGTGCATTAGCGCTATGATACGTGGAGTTTTGTTCATTGGCGTCTTAAAAGCGTGTAACTATGATACGTTAGTGATATTTTTTAGTAAACAACAATACGAACTTTGTTACCAAAGTCGATAGGGATCATGTGGGTGTGTTGTGAGGAGGCGCTATCCGTATGATAGTTGCAATGATGCTTACTGCTACTTGTTGGTGTGCTGCGCCTGATTCGATGCACTCTTCTGGTTCTGGTCGATGGAGGTATGTGGGTGACGATGTCTGCTAGGATGTATGTCGGACCTTGTGATGTCGGACGATAGTCGTATTGATGCTTATTGCGTTCTGCAGCATTGCATCTCTGCGATGGTTATTTGGTGGGACGCTATTCTCAACGGCGCTCTCTGCGTCTTGGTTTGACTCACACCTAAGTAGCTTTGCCCAAAATCGGGTCCCTTCATTACGAGGCTGCAGACTGTCTGATCACCATGATGTTTTATATAACAACATAATAATATATCTCTGTAACTGTCCCATCTTTGAATGATTGAAAGCAACTTGTTGGTGGGTGAGACAATCATGATCGAAAATGCATTTACTCAACGTCAGTTACACAAACCCTTTCTGATGGCAAATTATTACTTACATCTTATAACTGCCTTTTGGCTATATCTGCCGTTGTATTGGTTAGTGGAGCATATGTGTCGACCTCATTCGGGTGGTAGCTGGAGGGAGGATCTGAGGAGACTCTCAAGGCTTTGGCCGAAAGCCGCACAACGTGGGACCCCAATCCCTTGAGGTGAGCGGTAGACTCATGACACGTTCTTTGGTTAGTAGCCGTGCTTACAATGCAATTGGTGGTGATGCCATACACTTAAATCACGTTTGCAGGAGCGGCAGTCTGGCAGGTGGTGGTGCTCACGGAGGGTTTACGGCCAGTGTGCCTATTTGCCTAAACCGTGTGACGTACATTCACTATGGCTGGATTCCTTCGTATTCTGTATGGCGTTTATATGCAGTGACATGCGCGACTTCGGTCGATGTTTGCAACAACCACTTTCCATCAGGTAGACTATGTTATCGTTTGTTACCCTTATTCATATATATTTCAAGAGATAATGTTTTCCCCTTCATGATGTGTATTAAAGAAAGTGCACAAATAAATTTAACAAACATGGTGAAAATATCAAGTTGAGTTTTATTACTACAATAATACAATAAGTTGGTTAAAGAAATTAAATAAGTTTAGAATTTAAAAAAATACGATATTCTTTTGGAATAATTCAATCAATGTTTCTACAATCTCGTTATTTGACGATTCAAATTTCCGTAATGGAGCAAAGTTCTAAAGTTAATATCTTCACGAAATGTTTTAAAAAGTTGCGCTGTTGCCCCTTGAGGCGTTTTGTTGTTACGCTCTCCTGAAAATTTGACCTCTTTCATGCTTATACGCTGCGATACAATGCTTCTTGAACTGTACATTTGTCACTCTTTAACTTCGCGGTTTTTGTTATTTCATACAGTATTTGCTTTTCTTTTAAAAATAATAAATTTATTTGAATAGTTAAAAAAAATCGGGTCTCTTATATTATTTTCTTAGACTTCACTTACTTTATTTTTGTACTAAATAGGTTATCTGAAAGACAGTCTTGTTTTACCTATCTGCTAAGTTTTACTCATTATAATCTGTTTTAATCGTGTTTTCGGTGTACAATAAAGTATATATGATAATAATAAAAAGGCGTAAGGAAGTGACGACCACATCGCCCGCTGACGTAACGGTTATGTGACAAAACCGCTACGTCAGTGCAGTCAGTCAGCACCTTGCCAAGAGGTGTTAGTGCCGTGCCTCGGCAAAAATTGAAGGTGCAAAGGCCCGCTTGTGCACATGGCCCCACCATGAAACGGCGCCGGGTCTGGGCGTCTCCCGTTAAATGACGCCCAACACTATAGATGATGGAGTGCGTAAAGGGCCGCTGCCTGGAGGTCGCCAGGGCGCGTCTAGAGCTGGCGCTAAACGCGACAGCATGCGAACTGCCAGCCGAGCGAGAGGTGCCGCACGAACACCCATCAGCCCCTCGCATCCATCATCTCCACCAACTGGCTTGGTGTCGGCAGGGTCTTCGCGGGCCCAGCAATCGGCACCCGCCACTGGTGGAGTATGCCGCACGCGATGGACAATCGAAATGAATACCAACACATTGCGGGCGTATTTTAGGGCGAAAGGGGGAGAAGTTGGAGGTTTGGCGTATCGGGCTAGGATGCATGGTCTTTTTGCTAAGCTGGAGCCATCTTTAACCGTCACAGAGCAAAACCTGGCAGACCGAGTTAGGTATATCTTGCGCTCAAATATATTTGATGTTGCCAAAATCGAACGGCTACGACGTGAGGCTGTTCCCTCATCGGATAAAAATGCTACGGCTAAGGATGCGGCGCCACAAATTGCAGTTCAACCCAAAAACGTGGATGCCGTCTTAAATACCCGACTCCATCGACTCTATCAGCACTGATAACTAGCAGATTATAATAATGGGTGATTTCAACACCAACTTTCTAAAGGATTCTCCTCAAAGTCGCAAACTTAAAGCCATCATGGACTCGGCAGATCTCTATATTCTACCATCTGATCTAATTCACCACAACGTGGACACCGAAGATTCATGGTTAGACATACCTATATCATGTAAAAACACGATCCGCTGAACTAGTGCAAATGATGTCTAATCTTGATCAACTGGCTGTTCCCGCGTTTTCTCGACACGATCTTTTGGTCATGTCGTATAAATTAAAGCCTCCCAAGCCAAAGCCAGTGATTGTGTATTTACGCAATTTCAATAAAATTGACACCATTCGACTACACCGCGATGCCAAGGATATAGAATGGGGCCCATTGCTGGATGCTAATAATATGGAAGACAAAATTGCTCATTTGAACACCCAAATTCTCAACCTATTCGATAGGCACGCACCAGTTCGAGCAGTAAGGTTACGCCGACTTCCTGCACCGTGGATAACTGACGAAGTGCGTAGAGCAATGAGAAGAAGAGATCGAGCTTTTCACATTTTTAAAAAGAATCTGAACAGTGCCACCTTTCAACAATATAAGCAAGCACGAAACCGCTGTAATCAGGTGGTAAGAATAGTCAAACGCCGCTACTTCCACAATAGTATTTCAAACTCCTCTTCTGCAGATATATGGAAGTTCCTTCAATCCCTGGGATTTGGAAAATCACATTCCAATTCTCTAATCCCAAATATTTCACTCAAGGACTTGAATATACACCTCTCTTCTGCATCACGTCCGCATTTGACTACCACATAAGTCTACGACTCTCCAGGAACTTAATTCCATGCCTTTGTTATCATGTAATTCTTTCGACTTCAGTTCAGTGACCGACGACGATACTAGAAAAGCCATACTTTCAATAAAATCTTCCGCAACCGGATATGATGAGATGAGTAGACCTATGATACTTCTCATACTCGATATTATTACTCCAGTTCTCACTCACATCATCAATTTCTCCCTCTCTACTGGTGTTTTCCCTAAGTTATGGCTAAAAGCTTTTATCTTACCTCTTGCGAAAGTACCCAATCCATCCCTACCCTCCCATTTTAAACCTATTTAACCTAAATCGTATAGTCGACTGGTCTGAAGCAAATACATTAGTACTCAATCCTAATAAAACGAAATATATGCTACTTGGTACCAAAAAACAAATAAATAAAGTTTTGGCAAATCGTCCTTTAATTTCAATTAAAAATGTAAATATTGATCGAGTTACTGAGATTAGAAATTTAGGAATATGGATGGATGAGGCACTAAACTTCGAAAAACATATAATAAATAACGTTAAAAATTGTTTTTACAGACTAAAAGTTCTATACCAGATAAGGGATGTATTAAAGACGGAAGTCCGTATCAGATTATGTGAGTCCTTGATACTTTCCAAATTCAATTATGCAGATGCAGTAATAGGTCCTAGACTTCTCAACCGTTCAAAGAAACTTATACAGCGCGTGCAAAATGCCTGTGCCCGTTTCTGTTTTAAAATACCTCCCCGTTCACATGTTACACCTTACATTAATAATGCGAAAATGCTTAAAATGGATTACCGGTGGCAGTTGCATTTTGCTACGCTGTTTTTTGGTTGTATAAAATACAGGACGCCGTCTTATCTCTATGAAAAATTGCGCTGGGCTCGAGACAACGTCTTAACAAATGTAGTGACAAGAGCTTCAGCGTACGGGTTGCTTCTGCCTGAACACCGCACCGCTGCGTTTCGAGGCAGTTTTCGATATGCAGCAACCAAGTGTTGGAACAACTTGTCGCCGCCGTTCCGTAATATACAATCGATACATAGCTTCCGTCAAAAATTTAAATTGTTCCTCTTAGATCAACAATCTCAAAGTCAAGTAGTGCAGATATTTTGATAGTATGTAATTTTATAAATAATGTATGAGCGTGTATATGTGTATGTATGTGTGCTTGTTTATATTTATGTATATATATGTACATACATATATATATGTATATGTGTGTGTGTGTGTTTGAGTATGTATATATTATTTATTGAAATTATGTAATGAAGCGGTGTACTGCAGCTGGTTTGTGTATTTGTTTGTAGCTTAAACTTAATTACGTTCCTGAGTGAATTTCAATGCAACCTCTTACAGTATTAAGAATATTTTATAAGAATTATGACAATATTACAAGAAATAAATTTTTGTTATTATATTTGGTTTAACACAACAGAACTGCCCTCTGCATATAAAGAATATATAATATATGTATATATATATATATATATTTTTATACTTATTTGTGTATTTTTATTTTAAATATATAAGGGTGCCACTGAAAATCAGGGTTGGGGTGTTGTACTTCTAATACATTCCAACATATCCTGAGTGGCTTTCCTTTTTGGAACAGAGCAGCATTAACGGGTGGATTGTCTTTGTAATACACCCTATGCATTACTCCTTATTATCCAGTTCTTTATTATTTTTTTTTTCTTTTTTATATTATTGTTTGCTTTTTTTTGTTTTTTTTTTTTTTTTGTTTTATCATATCTACAAACAAGGAGTGAATGTCCTGTTTCATGATTTCTATGTAAAATTTTTTTGTTGTATGACTACTTAAATGTTATTTGTTTTATGTAATCCACTTGAGTGTGTTGCATGTGCCAAATAAAATCTGTTTCTTTCTTTCTTTCTTTCTATTTCTATACTGCCGTTTCTTTCCAAAGCCCTTGAATCATTGGTACACAAACAAGTCACCTCTTTCATCGAAATGCAACTACTTTAGTACATATCAATCTGGCTTCCGCCCGGGACATAGTACCACCACAGCGTTACTTCAAGTTATAGAGAAGATTTTAGAGAGGGCATGGAGAGGTCATGTTTGACTGTTCTGGTCTTTATTGACTTTTCAAACGCATTTCATTGTGTCGATCAAAACTTACTCCTTGGATTAATTTCACGCCTAAACTTCTCCCCGTCAGTACTGAACTGGTTTTCCTCTTATCTTCGCGGTCGCCAGCAGGCTGTTCGGGCTGGTCAGGATTTTTCCGACTGGTGCGATCTATATCTAGGTGTACCGCAAGGCGGCATTCTCTCTCCTCTCTTGTTTTCGTTGTTTATCAATCTTCTAACTACCCACCTTCAATGTTCTTACCACCTCTATGCCGACGATCTTCAGTTATGCTCACAAGCGTCCTCGGTTGAAATTGCTACCGCTATTGTAGCTATTAATCAGGACTTACAACGCATTTCAGACTGGTCACAGCGATTTCGTATAACGGTAAATCCCAGTAAATGCCAGGCTATTATCATTGGTAGTCGTCGATTGGTGTCACAACTTAACATACCTGATCTACCATTCATTTGCTACGAAAACTGTGTAATTCCTTTCCGCACTAGTGTCAAGGATCTGGGTTTAATTATTGAGGTATAAGGGTCGGGCCCTTAGTTGGAGGTTACAGGTGTCCGAGATTTGTCGTAAAGTCACAGGCATACTTCGTTCCATCCATCGTCTTAAGTTCTTTCTGCCTCCTTCAACTAAGCTTCTACTCATCCAATCTCTAATTCTTCCGTTATTTGACTATGCCGATGTTTGTCTTTCTAATATCCCTCAGGAGCTGCTAAGCAGGTTGGACAGGTTACTTAACAACTGCATACGATTCATCTTTGGTCTGCGTAAATACGATCACGTATCAGAATTTCGCTCCCAATTAAAGTGGTTGACTATACGCCAGCGCAGAGATTTTCGAACGCTGTCCTCTCTGTTTTCAGTTCTTAATGATACTTCCTCACCCCTTTACCTAAAAGAAAGATTCCAATT
The DNA here is from genome assembly GCA_036936625.1 of Parnassius smintheus behrii. Classification (NCBI taxonomy): domain Eukaryota; kingdom Metazoa; phylum Arthropoda; class Insecta; order Lepidoptera; family Papilionidae; genus Parnassius; species Parnassius smintheus. The sequence continues at coordinate 56,557,149 of JAUPFT010000007.1, forward strand.
CCATAGTGGCACTCATTCTCTCAATCTCCGATCTTCACACAATTTATTACTGTCTACTTCTCTCCACCATTCCGAGTTTATGTCAAATTCTTTCACATTAACTTCCATCTCCCTCTGGAACAAATTTCCTGTTGACCTGCGAATAATACCTGCTAAAAACGTGTTTAAAAGAAAACTATACGAATAAATCCGTAATCAACAAATTTGAGTCCACTTACTTTATATGTTTATAGTTATTTGCATATAAATTTATGGAGATATATATTTATATATATATATATATATATATATATATATATATATATATATATGTGTATGTATATATGTATGTGTAAGTGTATATAATATATATGTGTATATATATATATATTTTATGTATGTGTAGCATGTACATTTTGAATTGAATGTGATCATGACAACTTTACTGCCCATAACTCACTCTCTGTTTTACCCAAGGTTAGCTGGTAGAGAATGCCATATAGCGTTAAGCTCGCCTTTTGTACAAAATCTTTGGTGCAATAAAGAATAAAATAAATAAATTAATAAATACCCCAGTTGTGTTTGATTCAAACGATGATGTAACAGTCGCCCAGGAACTGGAATTAGAGCATATGAGGAGTACATTAGAAGAGGCGATTTTGGAAACGCGCAATACGACTCCCGAAAATCAACCGCAACTTCCCCGCATAGCCCTCAGCAAGTGGAATCGGGCTGTCGTGAGGGCTCTGAACCCAAAGCTGGTGTCCTATTTTGAAGCCAGCCGGCACCTTTGCGAGACGAACTCAATTCTTTTTGGTGCCGCACTGGCATTATGCCGTATTATAGGTGCCAAACTTTCACGGCTGGACGCGCTACTGGACAAAGTAGCGCTATCCCAGCCTACAAAATAAGAATTGAAGAACGTATCGCAAAGGCTAGGGCCTTCATCGGCAGACTGATATGCTTCAGGTCAGGCAATAACAGGCCAAGGATTGTGCGCACCGCCAGGATGGCGTTTGCTGGGACGAATGTTAGTTTTTCCCAGCCAGATATAATGCAAAAACTGAAGGAGCACGTAGAAGATCTGTAGCAGAGAATTGCTGCTTGGGGAAAGCGGATTCGGCGATATACCGAGAGGTCGACACGGTTCAATCAGAATCGTCTCTTCCAGAGAGATCAGAAGAGGCTATATAAATCATTGGAGCGACCAATGGTAAGTGAAACGGGCCCAGCACCGAATCAGGCCGACACTGTCGCATTCTGGCGCGGTTGGACCCTAAACCACAGCGAGGGCCCTTGGAAGGAAGTTGTGGCGAGTCAGTGTGCGAGTATTACGGCTATGGATCCCGTCATCATAACGCCGGATTACGTAGCAGAGGCGGTCCGTAGAGCCCCAAACTGGAAAAGTCCGGGACTCGACGGGCTGCATCACTACTGGCTGAAGGGGTTCATGGTGTATCACGCTGTGCTCGGCCGTCAGTTTCAAGAGGCTCTCAACTAGAAGTCGCTCCATAGCCTCTTCACTACTGGGATCACCCATTTGGTTCCTAAAGACCAGGTTACCACAGACCCGAGCAAATACCGCCCCATCCCGTCTCTACCGACCATATATAATACACTTATATCCATTTTGAGTGTGAGAATCACTCGTCACCTGAGTTTAAATCAGGTGATGTCGCGTGCTCAAAATGGATGTCGGGGTGGTGGTCGTGAAACCAAGGAACCACTCCTCATTGACGCGGTCATTGGCAAAGTGGTGAAACGCAACCGTCGGGACTTCTCCGCCGCCTTGATAGACTATAGAAAGGCATTCGACTCGGTTCCTCATACATGGCTTAAGAGGGTCCTCGAGCTGTACAAGATTGACTGTACAGTTAGAGACTTCCTCGAGCAATGTATGGGGCAGTGGAGTACGATCCTTTGTCATCTGGGTGAGCGGATGACGGCTGCGGAAAGCCGCATAAGGATAAGAAGGGGTATCTTCCAGGGCGATTGTCTGAGTCCAATCTGGTTCTGACTCTCTTTGAACCCTCTCAGTATATTACTAGAGGGCTCCGGGAGGGTATTTCAACATCAAAAAGGAGGTACAAAAGTGACCCACCTTTTCTATATGGATGACCTCAAGTTATTCGCCTCCAGTCGCTCCCATCTTATGAAATTACTAAATATCACGTGTGAATTTAGCAGTTCTATTGGAATGCAGCTGCAAACGGATAAGTGTGAGGTTCTCCATGTTGAAAGGGAAAGGATTGCTAACTCTGAGGGCACAGAATTATCTATGCCCGTCAACTTAAGGACCCTTTCCGAGGCTGAAACATACCAATACCTGAGTATGTCACAGAACATCGATATCGATGAGGCTGGTATGAAACCGTCTGTTTTATACCAGCCTCATCGATACCGATAATAATAATAATTGTGAATAAGACACAAGCATATAACGGTTGGGTCATGCTTGTACTCATGTATACCTTTGGTATACTTAGGTGGACTCAGACTGATCTTAATGCCCTGGATAGAAAGGTCCGCACTACTATGACGTCTCATAGGATGCATCACCCGAGATCTTCGATTATGAGGCTGTACATGCCGCGGAAATGTGGTGGGCGTGGCTTGTTAAGTGCGCCTTTCATGCATAATCGCGAAGTGTGCAGCCTCCGTAATTACTTTCTGACGAGATCGGGTGATCCATTCTATAGGGACGTCATTTGTTGTGATAAAGGGCTTACTCCTCTATCCTTGGCCAATGAGCAATGGTAAGACCCGGCAGTACAGAGCATTTCCGACCTGGGGACTGTATGGAAGGAGAAGGAGCTTCACTGGAGGTTCTACAAGGCTCTACATAAACCTTTCGTGGACACAGTCGCCTCCCTCAACTGGCTACGTTTCGGTGACCTCTTCGGGGAAACCGAGGGTTTTGTCCGTGCGATACAGGATCAGGTTATTAAGACCAACAACTATCAGAGATACATCCTAAAGGATGGCACCGTCGACATCTGTCAAGCTTGTCGCCATCCCGGTGAATCACTTAGGCATGTCATCTCCGGTTGTTCGGCGCTTTCTAACTCTGAGTACTTGCACAGGCACAACCTAGTAGCCAGAATTCTACACCAGGAGCTCGCTCTGAAATACGGTCACGTAGACCGGAAACTGCCGTATTACAAGTACTTGCCGGAAGTCGTGCTCGAAAATAACCGCAACAGGCTCTAATGGGACTGGGCCATCATGACAGACATGATTATTCTTGCGAATAAGCCTGAAATTGTGCTGATGGACCGGGCCCAGTCAAGGATTATTTTGTTCGACATTACCATTCCGTATGACGAGAACCTCGTGAAAGCCGAAACAGATAAACGAACAAAATATCTGGACCTGGCTCACAAGGTGACTGACATGTGGGGTGGGCTGTCGACCGAAACTATACCTGAAGTCGTTTCTGCAAACGGGCTAATCCCAGTCAGCCTCTCGGGTCATCTTAGGCGACTGGGACTCCGTGACGGACTGCTCCGGGCTCAAATGCAGAAGGTGGTGCTCCTCGATACTGCCCGTATTGTCCGCCGTTTTCTTTCCCTTTCCCCCTAACCCTCGGCCGTTTGGTCTCCCCTGTAGAGGGCTTCCATCTGGTTGGGCTTTTATTTATTTATGTATTTTTATGTATTTATTTTATTTTATTGATATTTATGTAGCCTGCCTTCTAACTATATCTGCCGTTGTATTGGTTGGTGGAGCATACGTATCGACCTCATGCTGTATGCGGTGGTAGCTTGAGGGAGGATTAAGGAGACTCTCAAGGCTGTGGTCGAAAGCCGCACAACACTCTCAACGCTCTGCGGTTAGTAGCCATGCTGATCAAGCAATCGTTGGTGATGCCATACACTTACATTACGTCTGCAGGAGCGACGGTCTGGCAGGTGGTGGCGCTCACGGGAGCTTTATGGCCAGTGTGCCTATTTGCCTAAGCCATGTGACGTACATTCGCTGTGGCTGGACTGATCGATGAACTTTGATTTTGCGACTTAGGCTTAGATGTGTTTCGCTTGTGGTGCGATGACAGCGCCGCAACATCAATTACCCCACCCCTGCCCAGACTGGAGGTCGATATGATGTGTGTCATAGTGGAATCCGATTGCCGGTGCGTTCTTAATGCCTGTGGGGAATTCGTTGTGAGTCGAGACGAAGACAAATTAGACCGGCTTGCAGGAGCTGAAGACTGCAGGAGACGATTTATAAAGAGTGATTGATATAGGTCCTTGATGATAAGGACGAATATCGTCGCACCACAAGCAAAACATTTTGAAGCCTAAATCACGCTATCAAAGTTCCGAAGCTACCACGCAATTTATAGCTCTGAAATAGCACTTGGAGCATTGGCCTCTTCCCGGACTGGAAATCCAGTCTGGGCAGGGGCGGGGGTGATTGATGTGGCGGCGCTGTCACCGCACCACAAGCGAAACACATCTAAGCCTAACTCGTAAAATCAAAGTTCATCGATCAGTACAGCCACAGCGAATGTACGTCACATGGCTTAGGCAAATAGGTACACTGGGCATAAACCCTCCGTAAGTGTATGGCATCACCAACGATCGCATGATCAGCACGGCTACTAACCGCAGAGCGTTGAGAGTGTTGTGCGGCTTTCGACCACAGCCTTGAGAGTCTCCTTAATCCTCCCTCCAGCTACCACCGCATACAGCATGAGGTCGATATGTATGCTCCACCAACCAATACAACGGCAGATATAGTTAGAAGGCAGGCTACATAAATAACAATAAAATAAAATAAATACATAAAAATACATAAATAAATAAAAGCCCAAACAGATGGAAGCCCTCGACAGGGGAGACCGAACGGCCGAGGGTTAGGGGGAAAGGGAAAAAAACCGGCGGACAATGCGGGCGGTATCGAGGAGCACCGCCTTCTGCATTTGAGCCCGGAGCAGTCCGTCACGGAGTCCCAGTCGCCTAAGATGACCCGAGAGGCTGACTGGGATTAGCCCGTTTGCAGAAACGACTTCAGGTATAGTTTCGATCGACAGCCCACCCCACATGTCGGTCACCTCGTGAGCTAGGTCCAGATATTTTGTTCGCTTATCTGTTTCGGCTTTCACGAGGTTCTCGTCATACGGAATGGTAATGTCGACCAAAAATATCCTTGACTGTGCCCGGTCCATCAGCACAATATCAGGCTTATTTGCAAGAATAATCCTGTCTGTCATGATGGCCCAGTCCCATTAGAGCCTGTTGCGGTTATTTTCGAGTACGGCTTCCGGCAAGTACTTGTAATACGGCAGTTTCTGGTCCACGTGACCGTATTTTAGAGCAAGCTCCTGGTATAGAATTCTGGCTACTAGGTTGTGCTTGTGCAAGTACTCAGAGTTAGAAAGCGCCGAACAACCGGAGATGACATGCCTATGTGATTCACCGGGATGGCGACAAGCTTGACAGATGTCGACGGTGCCATCCTTTAGGATGTATCTCTGATAGTTGTTGGTCTTAATAACCTGATCCTGTATCGCACGGACAAATCCCTCGGTTTCCCCGAAGAGGTCACCGAAACGTAGCCAGTTGAGGGAGGCGACTGTGTCTACGAAAGGTTTATGTAGAGCCTTGTAGAACCTCCAGTGGAGCTCCTTCTCCTTCCATACAGTCCCCCGGTCGGAAATGCTCTGTACTGCCGGGTCTTACCATTGCTCATTGGCCAAGGATAGAGGAGTAAGCCCTTTATCACAACAAATGACGTCCCTATAGAATGGATCACCCGATCTCGTCAAAAAGTAATTACGGAGGCTGCACACTTCGCGATTATGCATGGCAAGCGCACTTAACAAGCCACGCCCACCACATTTCCGCGGCATGTACAGCCTCATAATCGAAGATCTCGGGTGATGCATCCTATGAGACGTCATAGTAGTGCGGACCTTTCTATCCAGGGCATTAAGATCAGTCTGAGTCCACCTAAGTATACCAAAGGTATACATGAGTACAAGCATGACCCAACCGTTATATGCTTGTATCTTATTCACAATTATTATTATTATCGGTATCGATGAGGCTGGTATGAAACAGACGGTTTTATACCAGCCTCATCGATATCGATGTTCTGTGACATAGAGGCTGAAACATACCAATACCTGGGGTATTGGTATGTTTCAGCCTCGGAAAGGGTCCTTAAGTTGACGGGCATAGATAATTCTGTGCACTCAGAGTTAGCAATCCTTTCCCTTTCAACATGGAGAACCTCACACTTATCCGTTCGCAGCTGCATTCCAATAGAACTGTTAAATTCACACGTGATATTTAGTAATTTCATAAGATGGGAGCGACTGGAGGCGAATAACTTGAGGTCATCCATATAGAAAAGGCGAGTCACTTTTGTACCTCCTTTTTGAAGCTGAAATACCCTCCCGGAGCCCTCTAGTAATATACTGAGAGGGTTCAAAGAGAGTCAGAACCAGATTGGACTCAGACAATCGCCCTGGAAGATACACCTTCTTATCCTTATGCGGCTTTCCGCAGCCGTCATCCGCTCACCCAGATGACAAAGGATCGTATTCCACTGCTCCATACATTGCTCGAGGAAGCCAGGCCAGGACCCTCTTAAGCCATGTATGAGGAACCGAGTCGAATGCCTTTCTGTAGTCTACCCAGGCGGCGGAGAAGTCCCGACGGTTGCGTTTCACCACTTTGCCAATGACCGCGTCAATGAGGAGTGGTTCCTTGGTTCCACAACCACCACCCCGACATCCATTTTGAGCACGCGACATCACCTGATTTATACTCAGGTGACGAGTGATTCTCGCGCTCAAAATGGATATAAGTGTATTGTATATGGTCGGTAGAGACGTGATAGGGCGGTATTTGCTCGGGTCTGTGGTAACCTGATCTTTAGGAACCAAATGAGTGATCCCAGTAGTGAAGAGGCTATGGAGCGACTTCTGGTTGAGAGCCTCTTGAAACTGACGGCCGAGCACAGCGTGATACACCATGAACCCCTTCAGCCAGTAGTGATGCAGCCCGTCGAGTCCCGGACTTTTCCAGTTTGGGGCTCTACGGAACGCCTCAGCTACTTAATCCGGCGTTATGATGACGGGATCCATGGCCGTAATACTCGCACACTGACTCGCCACAACTTCCGTCCAATGGCCCTCGCTGTGGTTTAGGGTCCAACCGCGCCAGAATGCGACAGTGTCGGCCTGATTCGGTGCTGGGCCCGTTTCACTTACCATTGGTCGCTCCAATGATTAATAGAGCCTCTTCTGATCTCTCTGGAAGAGACGATTCTGATTGAACCGAGTCGACCTCTCGGTATATCGCCGAATCCGCTTTCCCTAAGCAGCAATTCTCTGCTACAGGTCGTCTATGCGCTCCGTCAGTTTTTGCATTATATCTGGCTGGGACAAACTAACATTTGTCCCAGCAAACGCCATCCAGGCGGTGCGCACTATCCTTGGCCTGTTATTGCCTGACCTGAAGCATATCAGTCTGCCGATGAAGGCCCTAGCCTTTGCGATACGTTCTTCAATTCTTATTTTGTAGGCTGGGATAGCGCTACTTTGTCCATTAGCGCGGCCAGCCGTGAAAGTTTGGCACCTATAATACGGCATAATGCCAGTGCGGCACCAAAAAGAATTGAGTTCTTCTCGCAAAGGTCCCGGCTGGCTTCCAAATAGGTCACCAGCATTGGGTTCAGAGCCCTCACGACAGCCCGATTCCGCTTGCTGAGGGCTATGCGAGGAAGTTGCGGTCGATTTTCGAGAGGCGTATTGCGCGTTTTCAAAATCGCCTCTTCCAATGTACTCCTCATATGCTCTAATTCCAGTTCCTGGGCGACTGTTCCATCATCGTTTGAATCAAACACAACTGGGGTATTCAAGGCGGCATCCACGTTTTTGGGTTGATCTGCAATTTGTGGCGCCACATCCTTAGCCGTAGCATTTTCATCCGATGAGGGAACAGCCTCACGTCATAGCCGTTCGATTTCGACGACGTCAAATATATTTGAGCGCAAGATATACCGAACTCGGTCTGCCAGGTTTTGCTCTTTGACGGTTAAAGATGGCTCCAGCTCAGCAAAAAGACGATGCATCCTAGCCCGATATGCCAAACCTCCAACATCTCCCCCTTTCGCCCTAAATTACGCCCGCAATGCGTTGGTATTCATTTCGATTGTCCATCGCATGCGGCGTACTCCACCGGTGGCGGGTGCCAATTGCTGGGCCCGCGAAGACCCTGCCGACACCAAGCCAGTTGGTGGGGATGACGGATGCGAGGGGCTGATGGGTGTTTGTGCGGCACCTCTCGCTCGGGTTGGCGGTTCGCGTGCTGTCGCGTTCAGCGCCAGCTCCAGACGCGCCCTGGCGACCTCCAGGCAGCGACCCTTTGCGCCTACCCTTCCGTATTCCATCATCTATAGTGTTGGGCGTCATTTAACGGGAGACGCCCAGACCCAGCGCCGTTTCATGGTGGGGCCATGTGCACAAGCGGGCCTTTGAACCTTCAATTTTTCCAAGGCACGGCACTAACACCTCTTGGCAAGGTGCTGACTGACTGCGCTGACGTAGCGGTTTTGTCACATAACCGTTACGTCAGCGGGCGATGTGGTCGTCACTTCCCTACGCCTTTTTATTATTATTATATATACTTTATTGTACACCGAAAACAAGATAAAAACAGATTACAATGAGTAAAACTTAGCAGATAGGTAAAACAAGACTGTCTTCCAGATAACCTATTTAGATACAAAAATAAAGTAAGTGAAGTCTAAGAAAATAATGTAAGAGACCCGAATTTTTTTAACTATTCAAATAAATTAATTATTTTAAAAAGAAAAGCAAATACTGTATGAAATAACAAAAACCGCGAAGTTAAAGAGTGACAAATGTACAGTTCAAGAAGCATTGTATCGCAGCATATAAGCACGAAAGAGGTCAAATTTTCAGGAGAGCGTAACAATGAAACGCCTTAAGGGGCAACACCGCAACTTTTTAAAAAATTTCGTGAAGATATTAACTTTATAACTCCATTACGGAAATTTGAATTGTCAAATAACGAGATTGTAGAAACATTGATTGAACTATTTCAAAATAATATCGTATTTTTTTAAATTCTAAACGTATTTAATTTCTTTAACCAACTTATTGTATGATTTACTAATAAAACTCAACTTGATATTTTCACCATGTTTGTTAAATTTATTTGTGCACTTTCTTTAATACACAACATGAAGGGGAAAAAATTATCTCTTGAAATATATATTAATAAGGGTAACAAACGATAACACAGTCTACCTGATGGAAAGTGGTTGCTGTGACCCAAAACCTCTACATTTATCCTCGATTGAGAATCAAATTGCAGATGCATCGTAACACATGACGACTAAGATATTCCATCTAATTTTTGTACCGTGCATTTTACCAAAGAGCATTGCCCATTTTCGGCCATGGAACGCCCAACAATGTGCATTTGTTAAAAAGTTATATCTTTATTTATGGTTATTAATCGCGGTATTCATTTATCCTCAAACAATGGAAGTATTTTCGCACAAATTAAAAGTACCGAAAAGATAATAATAAAAATTAGGTAAATTATTATGTCATTAGTATGTGAATAATAAAAGTGTTGCCAATCACAAAACACATTTAAAAAAATCGATTCTCTTTTTCGATCGATTATTTACAGTGTCATCATTACAGTGCTAATATAATTTTTAAATAATTATTATGTTATGATAATTAAACAAGCGAATTACTAGCTGATTTCCAATGAATTCTTTAGAGAGTAACAAAACGCTATGGTCCAATTTAACTGTTAATCTTAACCGATCTTCTTTGAAAACCGATAAGAACTGTTATTCTTATCTGTTTTCAAAGAAGATCGGTTAAGTTATTCTTATCTGTTTATAACAATACATTTAAAATAGAATCATGTTATGATAACGAAACAAGTTAGTTTCCAGCTGATTTACCATGAATCCTTTAACCTTTTGAGCGCCAAAGTTGCCTATACTTGACCAACACCTGCGGGCCCTGAGGGCCAACGACGTCTATAGTTGACAAAAACCCGGCTCTCAAAAATATGAAATATAGATATTGGAAAATTATTACAGTTATTTTAATTCTACACTCCTCAAAATAGGAATAACCCAGCAACATGTGAGTATAAAAAACAAGTCTTCTAGAGTCACAAGTACTAAGAAACATTGAACTAATAAAAATGGATTTTTATCTAAGCAAATACTATGTCCAGCACGCCAAAGTCGTCTATGGTTGACCGCTAGTGTCAAACGCGGGAGGCATAGATTTCTTGAAAACTATCCAAAATTCAGCTCAGTGGTGTTTTTTTTCCATTATTATTGATATTTGAATAAAATTAAAGGTTAGAAACATAAAACTATAATTAGCTACATGAATAAAAAATTTTTATCAGATCATCTTCACATAATGCATCTAATATCGCAACTCTAGCGCATCTTTAGCGCGTCATCGAAAATCAGTTCACTGGGCACCGTGATCAAGGATAGACGACACCCTGATGACGTCATAAGAGATTACCGAGAAAAGTAGAGCAATGCAACATGAACGATTCCTCAGAAGTCATTCGGATTTTGGAAAGCGTCGATGATGATGAATTTTGATTTTTGATTGATGAATTGAATTTTTGATTGATTGGTGAACAATTATGTTTATTTATTCCATGACCAAGATTTTAATATTATAAGGCTGATTTACCTAGTGCGAATAATTATATACAATTGTTCATTAATGAATAATTATGTACCTTTTTTAATAATAATACAAAATTACAATTAATGATTTTTTACTTAAGGTGTGAAGAGCAATTTTTCATTTTGTGTTGTGCCATTTTCTTTCTCAGTTTCAAAATCATCTAGCAGTATCAGCATCATATCAAATCTCCATTGTCATAAGAGTGTAAGACTTTTCTTCTGTGCTTCACTTGACCTACGCCTTCCCCGACACATACAATATTATGAATCGATGTCTGTATATTTCGGTTAGATCGATTTTGAAATCGATACACAACATTCTAAGAATGTTTCAAAAAGGAAGGTCAGCTACACCGTTGTCGTCCAGTCGTGACAGTGTCGTCATTATGATGGAGAGTAGTGCTGTGGTTTACTAATATTTTATTGTTATTGTTTGTTTTTTATTTATGTTTATATGTACAAAGTACATATATAAAAAGAGAGGAAGACAGCACAAGATTAAATAAAACGTACAGTTTATAAAGAGTCATTCATAGCATAAAAAACCAACAAAAACAAGTTATTTTACTTTATCGATATATCAACTCTTGGCAACACTACTTTGTTTTGGCGCTTTGGCGTACAGGACACAGTAATGCGTTTTTGGCGTGGCGCTCAAAAGGTTAAAGCTTAACAAAACGCTACTGCACAATTTAACTGTTCTAAAAATACATTTCAAATAGCATTTAAATAAATAAAGGAAAATATATTTTAAAAAGTGTGCAGAACTTAAAGCGCCTCAAAAATTGTTTTTTAACGATATTATTAATCGAATAAAAATCGATATCTTTTCATCGATTTTATGTCAGTTAAGTGGCAACATCGAGTCTGACAGCTAGGCCCTGTCATAGAATGAAATCACAATTCAGTTCACAACTATATCTATACCTATATAAATAGTCACATGTAGAATCCATTTGCATGTTATTTTGTTTGTTTTTTATTTTTGTGAATTTGTTATCGAAGTAACGAACAAGCCTTATAAATGGACTCTGACATTTTTTCCCACCCTACTGACCACGGCCTGAACATGGACCCCGCACCCGTTTCTTTCAATAACCCCTGCACAAACTTGGACTCGATATCCACTGTTAACAATGATCCCAGCTTCCACGCCGGCCAGACTTCTTCTCAGCCCTCGGTAACTCATTCAATAGGACATTTTCGCTGCGTAAATTGTTGTTTAAATATAGCGAAAACACAAAGGCATTTGTTGGAAATTCCAGAACTGCGAAATCTTATACAAGAATAGGTTCGACCACAGCAGGTAAATAGTTACAATCATGTGTCACGTCTTCCTTTTCTTCATTCTACAACTACAGCAATGCTTATTAACTGAGTTGTCTTATATCAATTGATATAATAATTATGGCTTCTTTATTAGGTACAAGTTTCGAGTGATAGTGTAGTAAGCCACGCATGTTAGACTGTACCTTGGAATCAAATACGACATCCAACTAGCGAACAGGAAAATTCACCAATTATTAGTCATGGACATGTATGTATCAGCTGTGGCAAGTCACTTTTGAGAGTAAGATCATACACATTGTTTGGGTCTGATTCTCCACGTGAGGAACTCATAAGGAATGAAGTTGCCTATCAAATTGCACCACGTGAGGTACGTGTTCAAAATTTTTTTAATTTATTAAGTGTGTGTGCTCATATCTGATAGTGATACATGTTTTTACTCTGATTACATCCACACAAACTATATCTGACAAACATACAAGCTTATTTATAATATGGCGATAAGATTAGCTTGTCACCACCAGGTAGACTGCTACCGTTTTTACCAACTACCAAGTAATGAGACAATTGATTTTTCATTGTGCTTAATTACAAGTGCTTAATTATTAAATAATATAGGCCATTAAGTCTGCTTTTGTGCAGTAACAATTAACTTGATAAATATTTTATATGTATTTGAGTTTAAAGGAAACAAATCTATTTTATTTTTATTTAGTTCACTTTTTCACTTTTGTATTTAATATTATTTCAGTTGCCATCGTCATCTCGTGTGTGTCATAATTGTTGGCAAAGGTTTGATAGACCAGCATCACATTCAACTACAGAACGGGAACCATCTAAATCATCAAGTTCATCCTCGTTGCAATCTGAAGTCGGTAATGTATTGCACCCAGTTTCAAACATTCTAATTTCAATAGAGAATGAAGCTGGGTACTCCCACCTTCTTGGGACCCTGTAATTAATAAAAATAAAACTAAACCCAAGCATCATCATTCAAGACAGTAAGTTCATTCTGCGTAGATCGGACCATAAATAGTTATGAAAAAGCTGAAGTTACTCCAAGTTAACACTGATTTCGGTACACTAGTCACCTCAATCCCCCATGACCATGTGTGCTGGAAAGCACCCGAAACGTCGGGAATTATAAATCAAAGAAATTAAACGCGATAACATCGGTAAAATTAGTTGTTAAAAAACTGTATTTGTGAAAATAAAAACTTTTATATCTTAAAATTCCCGACTTTTTTTAAACCAATTTCTTAACCATTTCATTATTTTAATTGTATATTATCATATCTATATGCTTTTATATGTGGGCACCCATGTCCGAAATGAGTGAATGTCTACGAAGAGTGGGCAATCCCCTTTACTTACATCCGTCCGTCCATTACAGCGTATAAAAGTCCGCTGCTGAATATAGGCCTCCCTCATAGATTAACTCATCGGGAGGATGCTGCCATAGTTGCCACGCTACGAAGGTGGGTTGACAACTACAATTTTTTTATTATTCTGAATTGTTATCATAACAAAGATGCTGCTGTCCATCTTATGATTTAATTTTCCGCTGTCGCCTTCCACCCACGGGACGATTTTGTGTTGTAGACAGTAAAAATTTAACATTTACTTGAATTTTAGCAAATTTTTAAAATTTGGCAACACCGTCTTTGGCAAAAAATATTTTTGAACTTGTTAATACGTAAGTTTAAACATTAAATTTAATTTTTGTCCAGTATATTTTATTATATTAAACATAAACACTCACGCCTGTCACCCAGAGGGGTAGGCAGAGACTACAGCATTCCATTTGGCACGATCTTGACATACCTCTCTCGCCTCCTTTACATCCATATATCTACGCATACACGCTCGTCAATTAAGGGTACTCCTAATGTGGTCCATATTCAAAATATCGCCAATTTGGTCGACAAACTTTCGTCTACGACGTCCCTTCCCGACCCTGCCGTTCACATCTGCCATATAAATTTCCTTTGTCACTCTTTCCTCATATTTAAATGTATTTTCTAAATAGGATTACATGAACATAATGATACCCAAGAGCCCCCTAATGGATCGAACACACCACATTTGCCACACACAATTTTGTTATTTATCAGCATACAAATAAAATTACATTTTGTTCTTAATATTTATTTATTTATTTTACTGGATGTACACAACAGTTTACATACAATTTTACGTAACATAAATATCTATTATATACAAAGTTTTGACTTGGAATACAAACCAAAAACGCGTACATACAGATGCTAAATGAATTATCCGTAAACATATTTATGTGTATATTTTACTCAAAAATATATACATATATATGTTTACGGATATAATAAGTATATATTTCTATATACACCTACGAATATTTCAATCGATTATTTGATAAGAAAACTATGAAAGTTTAGTCTAGATATGATTTATATTACGATTTTCTAAAGTTTTGTTACCTTTTCTGTAAATTCTTCTCGTTTTTGTAAGTGAAGTGATTGCGGCCTGTTACCAATGCACTACTTAACGTAGAGCTGTTGCAATATTTGTTACAATAAAAATGATATTTATGATTTTCTACAGTTTTATATAACTTCTTGTTGTTTTTGTATGCAAAGTTAAACACTGCATGTAGACACGGAAAGACCCCCACAACATATGGTCCTCTATGGGGCTCTCCGCTAGGTATAACAGTGTTCTATGCATTGACTTCCTCAGTTCATCTTTCAATTGATCTTTCAAAGATGTAGTTATAATGAAAATGATATTTAGGGATTGCTCTAATATTCTTTGTTATGTAATCTATATGTGAATAACTGTAACATGTGTTAAATCAACCCCCGATAATGAGTTGAAGAGTAAACACCAGGTTAGTGAAGTCAGTGGTCACAGTGCGTCAGTGAGTAACATGCTCCGGTGCACAATTCACACCGCAGAGTGACACAGTTTGCGAACGAATATGAACTAACCAAACATTAATTTTCTAAAAGAAAGTAATACACGGCAGTTGATTTTTTAAGCCCCTTTTACTAAATTTAAATACTATTTCCAATTGCTGGACATTATTTTTCTACATATTGTTGAGAATTGATACGGCTTGTATATATATATATATATATATATATATATATATATATATATATATATATATATATATCATCATTCTCTAAACCCTTTCCCATTATCTGGGGTCGGCGCAGTAAACCTTCTTGTTCCATTCCTCTCTATCAGCCGTCATTTCCATACTTACTCCTTTCATTCTCATATCACTCTTCACACAATCGATCCGTCTTTTATTCGGCCTTCCTCTGCCCGTGTGTCCCTCCACATTCATATTCAACACTCGTTTTGTGACATGACTTTCATTCCTCCGCATCACATGCCCAAACCGTGCCAATCTGCTTTCTCTCACCTTTTCTACCACTGGCGCTACTTTCAGGCTTCCTCTTATATACTCATTCCTTATCTTATCCATCCTTGTCACACCACACATCCATCGTAACATTCTCATTTCATTCGCATGCAGTCTATTTTCATCCTTCTTCTTGACGACCCAGCATTCACTTCCATACATGACGACAGGTCGGTTGATCGATTTGTAAATTTTCCCCTTCAGCCTTATTGGCATTCGGGGATCGCACGTTGTGGCTGTGACCTGTCGCCATTTCATCCACCCTGCGTTAATCCTATGCTGCACAGCTCTATCTATTCCGCCGTCGCCTTGAATGAGGAAACCGAGGTACTTGAAATCTGAGCAGGTAGGCAGTATAGCGCCATCCAACGACATGGGTACGGGACTGGAAAGACCGCCGAAATCACAGCACAGATATTCGGTTTTGGATCTGCTGATCTTCAAGCCAACACTTTCCAGCCTCTGTTGCCACCCCGTCAGTCTGCTCTGTACCTCGATGCCTTCTTCCCCAACAAGCACGATGTCATCGGCAAAGAGCATGCACCAGGGTGCCTCATCCTGCAGGTCCGACGTCAAAGCGTCCATAATCAGTAGGAAGAGGTAAGGGCTCAATGCCGACCCTTGGTGCAGCCCTACCGCCACATCGATACTGCCCGTAGTTCCCGCGGCAGATCGTACACATGTACGGGATGCTCTGTACATAGCACGGACTATCCCCTTTACTTACATCCGTCCGTCCATTATAGCGTATAAAAGTCCACTGCTGAATATAGGCCTCCCTCATAGATTAACTCATCGGGAGGATGCTGCCATAGTTGCCACGCTACGGAGGTGGGTTGACAACTACAATTTTTTTATTATTCTGAATTGTTATCATAACAAAGATGCTGCTGTCCATCTTATGATTTAATTTTCCGCTGTCGCCTTCCACCCACGGGACGATTTTGTGTTGTAGACAGTAAAAATTTAACATTTACTTGAATTTTAGCAAATTTTTAAAATTTGGCAACACCGTCTTTGGCAAAAAATATTTTTGAACTTGTTAATACGTAAGTTTAAACATTAAATTTAATTTTTGTCCAGTATATTTTATTATATTAAACATAAACACTCACGCTTGTCACCCAGAGGGGTAGGCAGAGACTACAGAATTCCATTTGGCACGATCTTGACATACCTCTCTCGCCTCCTTTACATCCATATATCTACGCATACACGCTCGTCAATTAAGGGTACTCCTAATGTGGTCCATATTCAAAATATCGCCAATTTGGTCGACAAACTTTCGTCTACGACGTCCCTTCCCGACCCTGCCGTTCACATCTGCCATATAAATTTCCTTTGTCACTCTTTCCTCATATTTAAATGTATTTTCTAAATAGGATTACATGAACATAATGATACCCAAGAGCCCCCTAATGGATCGAACACACCACATTTGCCACACACAATTTTGTTATTTATCAGCATACAAATAAAATTACATTTTGTTCTTAATATTTATTTATTTATTTTACTGGATGTACACAACAGTTTACATACAATTTTACGTAACATAAATATCTATTATATACAAAGTTTTGACTTGGAATACAAACCAAAAACGCGTACATACAGATGCTAAATGAATTATCCGTAAACATATTTATGTGTATATTTTACTCAAAAATATATACATATATATGTTTACGGATATAATAAGTATATATTTCTATATACACCTACGAATATTTCAATCGATTATTTGATAAGAAAACTATGAAAGTTTAGTCTAGATATGATTTATATTACGATTTTCTAGAGTTTTGTTACCTTTTCTGTAAATTCTTCTCGTTTTTGTAAGTGAAGTGATTGCGGCCTGTTACCAATGCACTACTTAACGTAGAGCTGTTGCAATATTTGTTACAATAAAAATGATATTTATGATTTTCTACAGTTTTATATAACTTCTTGTTGTTTTTGTATGCAAAGTTAAACACTGCATGTAGACACGGAAAGACCCCCACAACATATGGTCCTCTATGGGGCTCTCCGCTAGGTATAACAGTGTTCTATGCATTGACTTCCTCAGTTCATCTTTCAATTGATCTTTCAAAGATGTAGTTATAATAAAAATGATATTTAGGGATTGCTCTAATATTCTTTGTTATGTAATCTATATGTGAATAACTGTAACATGTGTTAAATCAACCCCCGATAATGAGTTGAAGAGTAAACACCAGGTTAGTGAAGTCAGTGGTCACAGTGCGTCAGTGAGTAACATGCTCCGGTGCACAATTCACACCGCAGAGTGACACAGTTTGCGAACGAATATGAACTAACCAAACATTAATTTTCTAAAAGAAAGTAATACACGGCAGTTGATTTTTTAAGCCCCTTTTACTAAATTTAAATACTATTTCCAATTGCTGGACATTATTTTTCTACATATTGTTGAGAATTGATACGGCTTGTATATGAAAGTATTTATGGAATTGTCACAAAAATATTTTTTGTAATAGAACATTAGCGTTGTCCAACACTATCGTCTCGCTGTGTAAAAGTTTGGCTGTAATGTTGTATCATGGTTGTAGTACGAATGAGTCTGATCAACCGGGGTCCACGACCACGCTCTCACAAAATACCAGCATAAAATGAAATGATGCCAAGTTCCGTATGGGGAGTGTAGAGAATTGGAGACTTTTTTTACTACGAGATACGAGGTATTATATATAAGTCTTCAGGGGTGACAACGCCTGTATCAACGTTTTGATTCTTAATTGAGGATGAACATCTATCCTACGAAATAAATATACAAAATTTTACTTATTCAAAACTTCAAAAACTTTATTAAACTAAGTTTGTGTAAAAATGGTTATTATAACATTAAGGAATTCATGGATGATAATAACACATGGGAAGGGTGATTGCTACCAAGCTATTTAACACAACAGATTACAGACCGAATTCCCATCACGGTGGCCAGCCTCAACGAAGGCAAACCATCTGTGCAGGATAGAATTAAAAGTTACGAGTGTGCTCGCAAGCATATTATATACACAATCTCTATTCCTCCACCCTTATAGTCCGATACTGTCAGGACGGTATTTGAACCCGGTCTTATTAATGTTGGCGAGGATTTGGTCGTATACTTCAATGTGAGTGCTTACCTTATGAGCTACACCACTCCCATCATCTCATTAATATTGCATTGTAAATTCCATTTGTTCACCACCATTCCCTGTTGATTATTTCTTATAAAATAGGTATAATATTTATTATATACATTTTTGTAATTTATACGAAACGTAGCGCACATTTTGTGTAAATTACAAAAATGTTGACGAGAATGGAACGCGTTGGCTGGACAAACAACTTACGAGAAAAGCGAAACGTCAAAGCGCCGCAGGGCAAAACTGAAAGATGTTTAAGAGATCAACTTCTTTAAACTTTGATTTCATGATGAATACATTTTGGGTTTATTTAACAAGATTCATACAAGCTCTGTGGTATAGGTTGGTTTCTGTAACAAACACTACTCTTTTGTAAGACTTCAATATTATTAAGTGAAGAGTAATGCTGCAGCTATATTACGATTGTAGCACGAATAGGTCGAATCGACCGGGGAAGGACGACGTTTTCACAAAATACCTGCGCGAAATAGCAGCTTAATACTATATTCCATATGGGAATTGTAGAGAACCTATAACTAGGTTAATGGTAACGAGGACATATAGTATTTAGAGGTGACAAGGCATATGTATTATGATTTTTAATCGAGGATAAATGTACATTTCTATGGGCCGCACCACTTACCTTTACGTGGACTGCGTAATTGATCGTCACCCTTATTCTATAGGAAAAAAATGTATTGCGTTTTTTGTTTTTCTTCAAAATGTCTTTTGCTAAAGTTATAATAAGAATTTACGCTCCTGAAATACTTTTAGTCAGTTACCCTGCGGTTGTCTACAACAGAAAATTGTTCATCTTGCATCAATCTTGTGATTGTCCAATTTTCAGCTTCCTGCTAAATATTTATTTTTTAATTTAACTTTGTTGTTTTTTGGTAAACGGTGGATGAATTTTAAATTTATAACGAAATGAAATCATTTGCAATTTGGATCGGCTTTATCATACTGTCGTAATAAATTTATTAAAACTTACATTTAAGTTTAATTTGAAAAAGGTAAGTGATAGAATGTAATAAGTAATGATCTGAATAAGAAGGCTATATATAAGTGGTAGAATAAAATTGTAATTTCCATTATTTAGTACAGGTATTAGTATAAAAACTTTAAAAGGACTATACTAAATCATTAGTAACTATAAATTTATTGACTTGATTCATCTACAAAACTTTCAACTTCTACTCTCTACTGGTACCACGGATGTGCGCACGTGTTTTTTTTTCACTTTGGTCCACGTAATAACACATTCATTTTCATTTCATATAGACTAGCTTGCCAGGCAGACGTTGTCCTGCCCTTTTCGATACCCTATGTCATGTCCTTTTAAAAATCCTTAAATTCGCCTAAAAACTATCCTATCTCTCAAGTTGGACCAAACTGCACACGGTGTGCAAATTTGGTCAAAATTGAGTAATAAGTAGTTTAGGAGTCCATCGCGGACAAACAATGTGACACGTAATTATATATATATATATATATATATATATATATATATATATATATATATATATATATATATATCATCATTCTCTAAACCCTTTCCCATTATCTGGGGTCGGCGCAGTAAACCTTCTTGTTCCATTCCTCTCTATCAGCCGTCATTTCCATACTTACTCCTTTCATTCTCATATCACTCTTCACACAATCGATCCATCTTTTATTCGGCCTTCCTCTGCCCGTGTGTCCCTCCACATTCATATTCAACACTCGTTTTGTGACATGACTTTCATTCCTCCGCATCACATGCCCAAACCATGCCAATCTGCTTTTTCTCACCTTTTCTACCACTGGCGCTACTTTCAGGCTTCCTCTTATATACTCATTACTTATCTTATCCATCCTTGTCACACCACACATCCATCGTAACATTCTCATTTCATTCGCATGCAGTCTGTTTTCATCCTTCTTCTTGACGGCCCAGCATTCACTTCCATACATGACGACAGGTCGGTTGATCGATTTGTAAATTTTCCCCTTCAGCCTTATTGGCATTCGGGGATCGCACGTTGTGGCTGTGACCTGTCGCCATTTCATCCACCCTGCGTTAATCCTATGCTGCACAGCTCTATCTATTCCGCCGTCGCCTTGAATGAGGAAACCGAGGTACTTGAAATCTGAGCAGGTAGGCAGTATAGCGCCATCCAACGACATGGGTACGGGACTGGAAAGACCGCCGAAATCACAGCACAGATATTCGGTTTTGGATCTGCTGATCTTCAAGCCAACACTTTCCAGCCTCTGTTGCCACCCCGTCAGTCTGCTCTGTACCTCGATGCCTTCTTCCCCAACAAGCACGATGTCATCGGCAAAGAGCATGCACCAGGGTGCCTCATCCTGCAGGTCCGACGTCAAAGCGTCCATAATCAGTAGGAAGAGGTAAGGGCTCAATGCCGACCCTTGGTGCAGCCCTACCGCCACATCGATACTGCCCGTAGTTCCCGCGGCAGATCGTACACATGTACGGGATGCTCTGTACATAGCACGGACTAACCTCACATACTTCCCAGGCATACCTTTCATCTTTAACGCCAACCACAAAACCTCACGGGGAACCCGATCGTACGCCTTTTCAAGATCGACAAAAACCATGTGAAGATTTTTATGCACGCGCTTGTACTTTTCGCACAATTGGCGTAATGCGAAAATGGCATCTGTCGTACCTCGACCGGGCATGAATCCGAACTGGTTTTGTGTTATCTCACACTCTTCTCTCATTCTTCTCTCTATTATTCTTTCCCAGACTTTCATCGTATGTGACATGAGTTTTATTCCCCGGTAACTGCTGCAGTTTTGAACGTCTCCTTTGTTTTTAAAAATGGGGACCAGTATACTACTGCACCATTCCTCAGGTATTTGTTCTTCCCGCAACAATTTACCGAAAAATAAACTCAACCACTTCCATCCATCCGCACTCAGCAACTTCCACACTTCTACTGGTATTCCATCTGGGCCGACTGCCTTCCCATTCTTCATATTCCTAACAGCCATTTTTACTTTTTCCACACTAATTTCTCTCACTAAGCCCATATTCACTGGTGGGTTTTCAAGCATACCATTCCATTCATTCTCCTCATTCATCAATTTCTCAAAATACTCCTTCCATCGCTTCTTTATACTTTCATCGTCAGTCAAAATCCTTCCAGAATCATCTTTTATACATTTTACATGTGAAACATCTGTTCCATTCCTTTCTCTCGCTCTTGCAATTTGAAAAAGTCGTTTTTGACCTTCGGGGCTTTCAAGGGACCGATATAATTTATCTTGCGCCTCTGCCCTACAAATAGCAACTTCCTTCTTCGCTCTCTTCTTACATTCTTTATACGCCCCTCTCTTACTTTCTTTTATGGATTCATTCTGGTCTTCTACGCTCTGCCATTCTTTAAAGGCATTTTTCTTTTCTCTCAAAACTTCTCTAATACTTTCACTCCACCACCACCCATTCTTATCTATCATACGCTTCCCTTTTGTTTCTCCTAACACCTTCCTTGCCACAATTCGGATACAATCAGCCATTTCCTTCCAGCACTCATTCACACTCATTCCTTCCATATCACCCATCTCTATCATCTTGTTTACAACTAGCTCTCTAAATTCACTTGCATACTCCTCCTTATGCAACAAATGCCACTTTATTTTGGGTGGGGGACGATCCTTATGTTTGTTGAGGCGAACAGTTAAGCAGATGTCAGCCAGCAGAATTCGGTGCTGGGATACTAAGTCTTCACCTGGAAGCACTTTGCAGTTTTTTACACTCTTGATTTGGTTCCGTCTTAACAGAAGATAGTCGATCTGTGTCGCGTGGTGGCCACTTTTATAAGTAACAAGATGCTGATCTCGTTTTTGGAACCACGTGTTTACTACAGCCAGGTCGAAAGCACATGCTGCTTACAGAAGAACTTCCCCCTCACGTCCCCACCACCGTGTACTCTTTCATAACCGTCATTCACTCTCCCTACATGTCCATTAAAATCTCCTCCCATATAAACATCCTCACTCTCAGGTATTCCCATCATCATACAATCAAATTCCTCCCAAAACTTCTCTTTCACACTCTCTTCACAGCCTGTTTGCGGAGCATACACACTTACAACATTCACTACTTTGTTTTCAATCATTAATTTAACAACTATCATTCTGTCATTTACTCTTTTCACATCTGTCACTCGTTCTTTCATTCCACTATCTAACACAACTCCCACTCCATTTCGCTTCCCGTCACTTACACAATAATAAAACTTGTATCCTTCCCCAATCTCTCTTGCTTTATTGCCCTTCCATTTTGTTTCCTGCAAACAGGCAACATTCACTCTTCGTCGTTTCAAAACATCTGCTAACTCTCTTCCTCTTCCAGTCATCGTACCTATATTCCAGCTTGCAAACCTCACTCTGACATTCTTCTCTCTCCGGGCTCGCCTCTTACGTCGCACCCGCTCCGTAAGGTGCGACAACCCTTGCCCACTTCCCACAGGAGCCGGGTGCTGCCCCTGCGCGTCGCCTGTGGGGTACGCCCTAGCCCTGTCATATATCCCACAACTCATAATATTCATAAGTTTACTGCATGGGATTTGGCAAAAGTTTTACAGTCGGCCGCCTACCTGACACCAACCCTCTTTGGGTATGCTATTGTTGGTAGAGGAAGCTACCATTTTTGGAAAAGGAAAAAGAAGGTTGGGGGTAGGATCGTAGGTGTAAGGATACTGTTATCTCGGCAGGAAAGGTATGAGAATAACAGTAGCTCGGGGAGCCGGGGTCGCGTACCCGTATTCCATAACAGGATCACCGGAAAGGTAGACCAGCATGAAAAACCCCTGACTGACGTAATTATATATATATATATATATATATATATATATATATATATATATATATATATATATATATATATATATATAAATAGATAGATTATATAGATAGCATAAAATTATATAGATTTTTGTAAACGTTGACTTTGCAGTCAACATACATGGTATAACAACATACAGATACGTCGTCACTTCTGCAGTTAGATAGCCTCACAGCTTGCTTGCAGCCCGCAAATACTTATTGAGAGTCATTTTTTATTTACCAATAACTCTGGACCATGTGGACTGTGTAGAGGCGACGTAACATTATCTACTACCACATATTCAAAGACATTCGAAGACATTCAAATCAGGAGTTGGGTAGCAGCGTCTTCCTGATAACGGCTAAAAATAAAAATATTGTAGTTTCCAACCCGCTTGCCAAGCGTAGCATCCGACAAATATATTTTATTGGAAAAGTGTCAACATTGCTACATAAATGAATAATTAATTCTGTTGAGTTTATAAACTGGCATTGTAATTTTTCCTTATCCAAGACGTTCTTTACAACTTGTAGTACGCCGCATTTCATTGCTAGCATCACAGATATAAAAGCTCCTAAAAAAAACTTGGGCAGCAGAGCATATGCACAACACTATGTCAACCCGTACGTCGATGCAATGTCATTACGTATTTTTGTGTCAGCCGTTACTTTGTGTTTTTATAATTTTTATTACGAAAATCAGATATGTTTTTTATAAAATTATATGTTTTGTATCCTAAACCTACCACGAATGAATTTATTATGTGTCTGCGTGGTAATATTTGTATTTTTGGAAAAGGAAAATGAAGCAAACCGATCAAAGGTAAACAAGAATCCTTTTGTTTTGGAGGTGTACGTGTAAAAATTTAAAAATTACTTAATAATGAATTATGGCACAAACTCACTGTTAAGGTTTAATAATAGCCTCATCATTAGTATAGTATTTATATAATAAATAGGTGCTTCTAACCAATAAATGTTGGTTGAGATATGTGTAGAGATACGTTGAGAAATTCGAAGTGATATATTCAACGTTTCTCTTACTTTCTTGTTCAATTCATCTTTTGCGCATGTAGTCAGGCAGTCGCCATTTGTTGGGCAAAATTATTCCCGCTTTTGTATTGCAGGTAATTTTGGACAGTATTGGAAAAAAGGGAAAGAAAATACTCAGGCCGATACTATCACCATCTTTTTGGACAATATACTCTGCGGTACTGGGATGCAAAAGCAATCACTATGAAATTAATAAAACTGCTGAAATATCTAACATGAGCTGTATAGATGTTATGTACAACCCGTTAGAACAATCATTTAGAATATATAATAGAATATAGTCACATGACTTCATGTATGTATAATAAAATAAGAAAGAAAAGTACTCAGGCTGAAATGCCGTCAACATCTTGTCATACAGAATTTTCTGATAGACGTTACGCGGTGCAGAGGGGCAAAAGAAGAAGAATTACTGTAGATTTAAAAGAATATCTAGAATATGTTATTTAAATACAATAAGGTTTAATAATTCAATATTTATATTACCATATGAGTTAAAAATGTCGTTCTGAACGGCAGCATAAAATATGAGATAAGTATAAGTTTAATTTTATGTCAAATAATTGTTACAATATCTTTTTCAGTATGAAGCCTAAATTTTAATGTACTAAATCAAAAGAATACGTGTATTGAGGTTTATTCTTTAAAAACCTAAAATTTTAATACTTTTAGTACTTCAGCACATAAAACTTTAATAGCGCCATCTACTTAATTCTATTGGTGAAGTCATTTTATCGAGCGAAAATTGATTGACTCTCACGGTGGTAAAGTAAAGAATACGCTAGATAACACGCTATCTGCTAATTTAATAATTCAATATTTATATTACCATATGAGTTAAAAATATCATTTTGTTCGGTTTGTTAAAATTTAAAATTATTGAATTATACAACAAACAGTCATTATTGTATGGCAAAAATTTGTAATGCTTTATCTTTTTATTATATCATTTCTAATTCCTCTCGTTATCTGTTTTTTTTAATTTATTTTATGTACACACATTAAGATACAGAAGAAGTCTTATAGTAATTACGTACAAAGGTTCTACTTATTCCAAATTAGCTGAAATATCTTCCAGTAGACCTATAAAGGAAATTATATTGAAATTGCAAACTTAGTGCATACATTAGTACTACTAAAAAGAAATAATATACGCAATGTTACGTAAATTACATAAAATAAAACAATAAATAAAAATAAAATAAATCAATAAATAATAATAATAATAAATACGATACTTACATATGATATATATAAACTAAAACTAATATAATAGAATAATATATATAAATTAACAGGATGCAAGGTAGTTATCTCTAAGACGTTTCTTGAATACCAACAAAGTTTCGGAATTTCTTATACTTGAAAAAAAGAAAGAAAGAAAAAACATTTATTCACGGTCTAATCACAATAAATACAAAATAAAGCAAGAAATTGGAATTAAACAGAAAATAAAACAATATTTCCCTAAATTAACAAAAATGTAAGAATAATATAAAATAAGTCTGTGTAGCAGCATAAGACCATGAAATGGACAGGACTCAGTAAAAATCGAGATACAGAAACACGAATTGCTCTGATCCCGACACTGGTTTTCAGTCCGGCCCGCACTCCAACGTAACTCGGACGGCTGCCTCAATGCACATGCTATAATGCGACGCGGAATATATAAAAAAAATATATGTTTTTAAAATTAAATTCACATGATTAGTGGATATCATTAGTCTAATGAAGGTAAGTACAAAATAGAATTAACGTTTTCCTTCTAAATATATATACTTGAGGGTAGTGAGTTCCATAATCTTACCGCGTGAACTGAAAAGGAGTGGGAGTAAAAACCGGAATTATAGACGGGAAAGTCAAGAAGATTTTAACAAGGGATCTGCATGGTTTGTCCGGAGGATGGGTGAAGGAAAATCGGCTTCTGAGGTAAGTGAGAGAGGAAGGGTTGTGCAAAATGTTATAGAGGAGACATAACAATCGAGTGTTCCTTCGAAGTCGAATTGGGAGCCACTTGAGTTGCTTACGAAACTGAGATATACGGTCAAATTTCTTGAGCCCAAATATAAAACGGATACACTGATTTTGCAAGCGCTCAAGTTTATTAAGAAGCTCCTCTGTAGCATCCAAATAACAGGCATCCGCATAATCAAGGAGAGGTAGGATAAGAGTAAGCACGAGTGATATTTTAGCTTTAAGGGGTAAGAAATTTTGTAGACATTTAAGCGAATGCAAAGTAAAGTAGACCTTGCGACTAACTTCAGCGATATGCGTGGTCCATGTTAAATGGTAATCAAATATGACGCCTAAGTTTTTGACAGTATTGGCAAAGGATATAGGAACGCCATTAAAACAAGCAAAAGGTAGTGATGTAAATTCTTATCTATTACGCAGTTGCCTACTGCCTATTATGATGGCCTGAGATTTTGTGGGATTAACTAATACTCCGAAGGATGCAAATTATTCACAGATGCGGCTCAGATCCGCATTCATAGCTGCAATTGCATTATTTGTATCACCCACCGGAAAATGACGATAAAGCTGTAAGTCATCCGCGTAGAGATGGTAATTAGATGTAATAACACTCGTAATAGAGTTAATAAATATGGAAAATAAAAGGGGGGAAAGAACGCCACCCTGAGGTACACCCGTAGTGATACCAGACCAATCGGAAAGAGTGTCATTAACACGGACACAATGTGATCGACCACAAAGATATGAATCAAACCATGCGATGGCAGATGGGGAAATGTTTATAGATTCCAGGGTCCGGAGAAGAATATCAAAGTCTACTGAGGTAAAAGCACTACTAAAGTCAAGCAAAACTAAAAGTGTAAGAGATTTATTGTCCATGGCCCAACGGATATCATCGGTTACTTTAAGTAAAGCAGTGACAGTGCTGTGTCCATGACGAAAGCCCGACTGATAAGTGGAGAGCAAGGAGTTAGACGATAAGAAGAGAGAGAGTTGACTATGGATGATGTGTTCCAGAACTTTAGAAAGAAAGGGTAAAATAGATATGGGAAGAAAGTGGGACAAAGAAGAAGCATTAGAAATCTTAGGCAGAGGAATTATATATGCTTGTTTCCAAACTGAAGGAGAAGATGATGACGATATAGAAAAATTAAATATGTGAGTAAGAATTGGTAGAAGTAAAGGTAGAACTAGCAAAATCATCTTCGCGCATAGACCATCAATACCAACAGCATTTGAAGAGATGGCTAGGATGGATTTTTTGACATCATTCTCCGTTACAAGAATTCTGTTCTTCTATGCATATAACGCTTGAATGACAATAGGGACCACAGTCCCTTTCTTCAATTTGCCGTAGTATGCACCAAGGGACTACTTTTTATTTATTGTGTATAAAATTATTAAGTTAATATTAAGTATCACATGTCGCTCTCATTAAACATTATATCCATCTATCATTCATTTGCACTAGTTGCTATCGAATTCATCTCGCTTGCTGCCATGTAATTATTTAAGTATTAGTTAGTTGTTTTCCTTGTTATTATCGTAATATATTGAGTTATAAATATGTTGTTATAAACTCTACCATTTTTAATTGTTAACTTTAATTATTTTAGTTACATTATTTATTTAGCATTAATGTATTATCAACTCTCGCTGTATTTTCTCGAAGGGTGCAAGATGTACAATGAAACGTACATATTTCATGCCAACTTAGCAGTCTTAATAACACAGCACTTCTACATACCAGTACTCGTCGAGCAGTGCACTTCTAGCATTCATATCAAGCAGTCGTTTACTTTATCATTCACAATATCATATCAAATATATCATATGATAGGAACTTTATATCATATATGATCAAGTGTGGGAATTACATCCTACGGTTATCAAAGCTATTGTTACGAGCTTGAGGTTCGTGACAATAAAAATTGCCGATAGAATTACCTAAATTAACACCTTAATTCACTTTACACTAATTAAAGTTAAAAACACTAATAACATTGGTCGGCAAAAAAATAAAAATCCGGGAGCAAAAAGTGTGATGTCTATGTGATTTTATTTTATGTAACCTAGGTTACAACTAGTTAAGTCTGCACTAATTCAGATATATGGAGGCCCCATTAGAACTTCGTGTCAATAGTAATTCCAGGAAAAGCAGTGGTATCCAAAAGAATGTTTAACATTAATTATTGAAATGAATTGCTGGCGTAAAACCAATGTAATGTAGTGTTAAAAGGATAAAAATAACTTTCAATAAGAATTGCTTGTATTTTTAATTTTATATTTACATCGTCAATTCTCTACAAAAAAAGGTAAGACATTAATAAGGGTTAAGAATGGCAATGGGCCAAGAATTGAGCCCCGAGGAACACCAATTGGTACTACCGATCCGAAGGAATTTTTGCTATTGTTGGGGACTTTTTGAGTTTTTTACTAAACATGAAGTAATAAGTTTAAATAGGTAAGAAGATATTGTATAGAAACAGATAAGAGGGTGATACCTACCCTAGACGGATTCCTAGATATTAAAAGAGTTCTACGAACTGATATTGACTATAAAAAATAACTCTCTTTAAAAAGACATAATATTTAGATAAAGCTACAAAGTGCGGCTCTAATTTGATAGATTTTTTTTACATTAAAACGAAACTTTCCTAAGTATTTAAAATTGTAGTTAGTTTTCATATCCCTTGATCTATTTTGTTATACTGCAGCAAAATATCATTTTTCGTTGGAAGTAAGCCTCGTCAATAGCGAACTATCGCGTATATCCTACCCTTCGTGTTAGGTAAACAGTTTATGTTAAACTTGAAATTGAATAACAAGAGGGATCCTGAGACGCGACCGATGAAGTGCGACGCACCTTACATCATAATAAAAAAAAAATTGAAGCAATAAACAAATGGACTAAAGGTAATAGTAACGTTCAACAGAAACCTTTATAATATGGTGATATTAAATTCAAATTCAAATAAATTTATTTCAGACAACAAAGATCCATGGGTTAGTATTATAAGCATATTATTTATTCTGTGGCATAAGTCTCACAGACCTTCACAATTTCCCCGATCGCATTCCAAGTGGGACTCAGCAACACCATGTCATCCGCATAACTGATGCTATTGAAACTAACAACACCCACGCGGCATCCCACACGCATGCTGCTGAGCTCCACCTCTACTGAGATATTTAACATACGGATTGAAGTGCTTCAGAGACGATAACCCTCCCTGCCTCACTCCACACTCGAACCTGTATAGACTCGTCGAGACTGTTTGACCATTTAACATGATTGGTAGGGCTTCCATAACAATACTGAAAGATCATTACCGCTGGAATACGCCTGTCCTCCATCTTCTTCCAAAGCACATCATATGAAATGAGATCGATGACTTTGAAGAGGGCCAGAAAAAAGGCGTAAACAGGTGTCCTTCGGTCTGCGTAGTATTGGATAGTATGATGGAGGCTCAAAATTGTGTTTTCAGTCGATAGTCTGGGCCGGAACCCAAGCTGTGGATCATGTAGGTTTAAGTAATTTTGTAAGCAAGCAGACTCTCTAAAATCTAAGCTATCGTAGCGAGGGAGATTGCGCCACAGTTTCCCTTACCCGAGATATCTCCTGTCCCGTTCGTCACGATGGGCACAACAGTAGTTTTCATTATATCACCTGGTAAGTACGAGTAGCTGATGCATAAATTGAAAAACAGGGACACCACCAATGCGCAAATGCACCCCCGCATATCTCAGGTGTTCGATACTAAGCCCGTCGTCTCTGCACATCCCAAGGTATTAAAAGGAGGACATTTCGTCCAGCGTGTAGCGTAAGAAACAACTATGGGAAATTCTAAAAAGACTTCTTGGCTTCCGAAAAATACTCGGACTGAGATGAGGATGCATAAAAAGTGCACAACGTTCGGTATTTCCATCTAATTTGAGCGTGACGATTTTTTGCAAATTTTACGGCGGGATGCTTACAATCTTTTTATAAGGATATTTTAAATACGTACATAGTGGAGGCATGCTGCACCTATGAAGGTAATGATTGTAGTACGAATGAGTCAGCTTGATCGAGAAATAACCACGTTCGAAAACCATACCATCATAAAATGGCAACCTAGAGTTTCTATGTTTCGCATGGTAAGTGCAGAGAACCGGAGACCCGTTTTACTGGATACAATTTACTCTATCTTAGTCCTCAGGAGTGACAAAGCATCTGCATTTTAATTATTAATTGAGGATAGAAATAGACATGTATGGGACACAATTATTTGTGATGTGCTCGCTTGTCAATCTCATTTCAGAAAAAAAAGAAAATAATAATTTAACAACCTCATATGCATGCATGCGCACTCGACGTAATAGTAATGGTAGACGTAATAGTAGTAATAGATATAGGTATAGGCAAAGCAAAGTGAACTGTCTGTTTCAATTTCGTTACTTACTCATAGCCAGGCAAAATGCAATGTAAAAAAAACACCCTCAACGTCGTTTAAATAAATACATCACAAACTGTATACCCTATTTTGCTGCTTTTAAGTGTAGAATATTTACTCTAAATTTGTATGAGACCACCATTAAAGTATCTTTAAAAAAAGAATTATTAAATCGACAATAAAAAATATATCATCGACTTGTTAACATACTTTTTTGAAATTGATGAATGAAAACAGTAAAGAGTAAACACGTAATAATGATTTCTCAAATTTACGCGCACACTACACATTTAATAAAACTATATTTAAATTCGATAAAATCCGTATATATAGGTATTTTTATTCAATGAGGAATACGTAATACTTAGTTACTAATATTAAGACTGGTTTTGGGTAGTGGATTTTTTTTAATATATGTTATATTGGGTGTGTAAATATTTCCCGGTCTAACGAATCCGTCTGCAGCTACCTATAATATAACGTTTTATTCAGTGGCTAAAAACAAGATTTATTAAAAATAAATGTTTAATGCAACCTTTCTGCGAGTTAAGTGATTCCATTAGGATGTAGGGACGTATTTCTTGTGGCACTATATCACACTTTATTCCATTGAGTATGTAATAAATACTAGTTCACTGTAAAAGCAGATCTGCACCATGTCCCGAACACTTTCATAGTGGGTGCATCCATCTCTTTAAGATAGTATCTAGTTGGACAATGTACATAGTAGTGAGACAGCATAATGACGGCTCCGTGTCGCAGTGGCTTAGTAATGTGTTACGGTGCTGAGAGACGCGGGTTCGAATTCCGCACAGAATAAGTATTTTTATGGCTTACAAGTAATTGTTGCGAGTCTGGATGTTTGTCCTTGTGTGATTTATGTATATAAACTACCTCGTGGTAACCTTTTATCAAGAGTTCAAAGCATAATTTGAAATTTGGCATGTCAGTAAATGTAACATGTTCTTATATTATAATCTACATTATCATAAAAAGATGTATATGTAGTATATGTATAATATAATGCCTCCCAAAAGGATTGTCACAAAACACGGTCTTGAGTCTATAATATATTTTTTCAGTTCTTTGAAGTCGGTTCTAACATTTTTAATGTTTAAATTACTAACCATTTTGAGTAAAATAAGTAATATTTCTGTAAAAATTTCATGCTTTATTTTTCTATCTTTAAGCGTGAAACTTTTGCTTTAAATTTAACTGTGACCACTCTTGAAGATATACGGGTATAATTGTTAAGGGTATGTAGCCTCAAAAAAGGTTCCTTTTTAATAAAAAAAGAATCATTCAATGATAAATGATAAATTAATAACTAAATCAATTTTTATTTTAACTCTGTTTTTTTTGCATGTATCTATATTAATGTAGAATGTACCAGGATTCATAAACAAAATGAAACACCTGATTTTGTACCTAAATAATTTGCAAATACAAGTATCAATTCTATCCCCTTATAATAAAACTTTTTTACAATTAGCAAAGATATCCCGTAAAATGGGTACTCTTTCTTTTAAACCGACCGAGGACAATGCAAAGACCGTGCGAGGGTGTATGAAAGCCAACAAATACAACGTCCACCTGTGCTGAGAGTTGAGCCAGTTAGTTACTATTCAGTGGAGGGTAATTCCGAAATTGGCTTCACATGGATTTGTCATATGTTTCCTTACTGAAGTTATTATAAATTTGGTTTTAAAATGTAGCAAATATAACATATAAACTTGCATATCTACTCAATCTACAGAAGGTATCAAAATTACATCGTTTAAAGTGTACTCACACATCACTGTGCACTTGCAGTTTGTGGTTCCGTAATTCACATAATATGGCTTACAATACTCTGCGGATAGAAATTAATAACGCCTTTAAGATGTTCTTGAGACTACCGTGATTGCTTCTCAGTGTGATCTCAGTGCTTTAGAAATACGGGGCTCATAGGGACGGTTTCGATGCAGTCAGGCGAAAGAAGTGCGCCTCGCTGTCGAGCAGAGTGAGTAACAGCAGCAGCGACGTTCTCTTCTCTAGCGCAAATATGCGCCATAATCCGCTGCCGTCATTATCTATACATATAAATAAAATAGAAGTGTCTGTCTGTAATACCGAAACAATGGCCTTTTATTGAGCTGCCATTAAATACTTAAAAATGGTTTTTCATGTAATAATCATTTTTTTAAATTGTCTGTCTGTGTGTCCGTTACTAATCTTCGAAATGGCTGAACAGGTTGTAATGAAACTTTATGATAAGATGGAGAGTATTACTCTCTAGTATTACAGGAGTCATCTAGGTTATTTTTTAATTGAGTAAATGGTAAGATGAAATATATGGTCTTTGATAATTATTTTGAATATAAATAACGCCACATTTAAACTTCTCAAGCGAAGCCGGAAGTTACTAAGTGGGTACTAATATATGGAATTATGTGACTAATAATTAAGGATATTTGTTGTCTCAAAATAAATAATTTCAATTGAAGTGACTATTATTGTAAATTAATGAATTGGTGCTAAATAAATTAAAAATAATATATTATATACGAGTAAGTAGTATCACCTTTTCTTAGACTGTCAATCTCTGACATTCTTCCCTTGCTCTACCTGCTTCAAATTGGAACGATACCAACCATCAAATAATTTTATCATGTTGATATTATCAAACTTTTAAGAAACCAACACAAAAGCAACGAGATTCGCCAAAAAAAAAACGGAAGTAGTAAGGGCAAGATTTGTAGCACCATCTAATGATACAAAATTATTTAAACAGGTGGCCATGTAGACAGGACCAACAGATAAACGCAACCAAACAAGGGATACCGAATGATTTCCCCATCCAGACAACCCCATCGATCAATGAGAATATAAAAAAGCGTACAAAATTGAAGTGATATATATTAGTATTACTTCTAATAATAGTAGCACAAAACCGGAAAGAGTGGGAAAAGATGCAAAAGGCTTTAACCGAAAAATAGGTCCTTAATTGAAATACATAACGATTTTATTTTATAAGCGTAGATAACCGTAATATATATAATTGGTGCTTATTTCATTTTCTATCAGGAGTAAAGAGGCTTGATTATTATTATTAAAGGGAAAAAAAGAACGAGAGCTTTTCATTTTCAATGATTGGCGAGCTTAAAAAACTCAATTTTAATAAGTGTTGTCAAAATTGGATTTTGCAGGATAGAGATATAAACGATAGTATGCAATTTTCAACAGTTCCCTTTTAAAGTACAAAAATATATCAATAGCGATGAAATAATCAAGATGTAATAAATGAATTTCGAAAGTTAAATTGCTTTCCGGAGAATTTCACTTCCACTCCCAAAACGGTCAACTTTTAATATAAATTAGAATAAAATTGCAAAATTGACCATCATTCGATCACTAAAGTCTATAGTCAATTATCAAGGTGCTACATGGTAAAAAAAATATTTCCTTCACTCCCGAACACGATGTAAGTCAGCACTTAAAACTGCAATTACTGATTTCAATTGTGTCTGCAGGAATCGAACCGAGGTTGCTCGTGGACTGTGAAATTGCAGCGAGCGCTACCTCTGAACTATCTCGGTCGAAGTTATCGCCTTCCTAAAAGGTTACCACGAAAAGCTAGGAGTTTCAGTTGAATAATTTTAATAACTAAGTTCAAAACTATTAATATTAATCTAAGATGAACTATGAAAAACTATAAACAAAAAATTAAAAAGCAACAATATTTCTAAGTACTAATGAAATATATCAATTTATTTGTTTTGCAAAATAATGAATAGAAATTTACTAGTCAAAATTATAAATTTGGTTAGTGTTTGAGGTTTTATTTAAAAAAAATGACAATTAGCCGTTTTACCGTATATTAAACACAAATGGCCTTGTAAAATATCGCATATCATTTAACATAATTTAAAATAATTACCACTATTTTTTAATTCTTTTTATAGAATAAGGTTGACAAACGAGCACACAGTTCACCATCTATCCTCGATTAAAAATTAAAATGCACATGCGATGGTCACCCCTGAGGACTAAAATGGAATATCATGTTTCCAGTAAAAACGGTATCGGGTTCTATACACTCACAATACGAAACACGGTAGAAATAAGCTGCTATTTCACGCTATTATACTGTGAGAGTTCATTTCGCGGTCAAGCCGATCTATTCGTGCTACAAACATAACATAGCTGCATCGTAGTTCTACTACATAAAAAGAGATGTAAAAAAATTAACACACACACGAATTACGAGTACTCGTATATGGAATCTGCTTGATTAGATTTCTTTAAACAGTATTGACGAACAAATGCATTTTAATTTAAGAAAGTTAAAAAAATCGTTTCCCCCACTAGGATATTCTCCTGTGTAGAGGAGGCAGTTTAAATACATAAACTTCACAATACAAATACTTGTTCCGTGCGGGATTTGGACCAGCGGTCATCAGCGTCACTACTCCACGAGCTGCCTATATTTAACATATGGATGTAAATTTCTCAGTGTTTTCTAATTTCATTATTATCTCTTAAGTCCCATCCATCGTAATAAAACTTAGTTTAGTGGGTTTTGGAGGAATGTATGGCTCTGGAAATATCCTCATACATTTCCTCCGCCTCCTCATTGGGATGTGCCGAGGTTGGTGCGTAAACCTGTATGAGCTTCAGCGAATACCGTTTGGTGATTCTGAGTATCAGGTACGCAACCCTCGTCGACACACTGTCAATCTTTACAAAATTGTTGACGAGAGACTTGTAGACGATAAATCCGACACCTCCTTGGGTCAGATGGTCGCCCTCCCGGTGATAGAACAAGTTGCCGGACTCAAGGATTACCATGTCCTCTCCCTCTCTTCGGACCTCGGATAATCCAATAATATGCCAGCGCAACTTGTCTACCTCTTCTTCCAGCTCCAGTATCTTCTCGTCAGTCCTCAGGGTGCGTGCGTTATATGTTGCCAGGTCGAGTCATCGTTGCCATCGAAGATTCTTAGCACCCCCTACCCCGCCGTTACCATGGTCGCCACCGTAGCCAGGAATAGCGGGGCCGCCGGGGACTGGAGGTCATTGTTTGCGTCATTATTTATGGAGGGATATTTGCCATAGTTGCCACGCTTGGCAAGCGGGTTGGCAACCGCAGTTTTTTTATTATGTTATTGTTGTTATCAGGAAGATGCTGCTGCCCATCTCCTTTCTGTGTCCCTCTGTCGCCTCTTACGACACCCACGGGAGGATATGGGGCAGTGGATATTCTCAACCGCCACTGCACATTCAGCTTCAACTTCGCATCGTTGATTTCTAAATCTCGACAACAGCGCCACCTTGCGAGTCCAATTCTCAATCCAAACCATGCAGTAACTCATTCAAACGCTACAAAAAAAATTCATCGGAATCGGTCCACACAAAAATTCATCAAAATAAGTCCAACCGTTTAGGAGGAGTTCATTTACGTACACATACATATATATTAAAAAGATATAAAGATTTAATACAAGTAAGCCACAAAATTGAGTACAAAATGCCGGCGTACAGAAAACATCTTGGCTAAAGAAAAAAAAACCCGTTTTCTGAGAATAACAAATTATCAAAACAGGGACATGATAAAGCGCCTCATAGGAAAATAAAAAATATTGAAAGAGTTCAACTTCTTGAACTTTGACACGAATAAGAAAGTTTGGGACCCACAACAAAATACGTTTGAATTTTAGGTCAACAGTTTATCATTTCCAGTAAAATATTTTATATAATAGCAAAAATGTGAACAAAAAAGTTGGGATATATAGATATGAATTTGTATACGACTCGCAATCCGTCCTGTTTACGCCTGGATAGATAAAATAAACGTCATCATCATCATCATCATCATTACAGCCCTTCACAAGTCCACTGCTAAACATTGGCACAAGGGATGAAAAAAGCACAGTCCTAAGTCACCTTCACCCATCGACTTCCTGCATGTCTTACCAGGTCGTCACTCCATCTAGTGGGGGGCCACCTTACACTTCGTCTGATAGTTTGAGGTTGCCACTCCAGAAGCGCGCGCAGAGCGCTTTTTACTCCATCGATTGTCAGTTAAGTCTTCGAGCTATATATATGGTCGGCCTATTGCCACTTTAGCTTACTAACCCTAGGTAGTTTAGTTTAGTTTTAAGATAGTTAAATACCAGTTACTAAGAGATAAGTCGCTCTAAAATATACCACCCCATAATTTCGCACCATGAGGTAACAAAGAAAAGAAATGGCCCCTAGTTCCCGGTGCCACGCCACAGACATGTCTAAGCACACTTATATCCGAGAGCAGTTTTGAGAGATAGTAAGAATGATGTTAATGAAATGTTATGTAATATTGTAAAGAAATATTGTTATGTTAGGAGATATTAATGGAAGGGTTGGAGTGAAGAGGCTTAGTTATGAAAGGATATTGGGAACTTTTAGTGATGAAAGTATAAATGATAATAATTCATTTATGGGGCTATGTATACGCTTTTGCTACAAAATCCCTGAATATGTACAAAATTTGTCATTAAACAAGTTTAAATGTTTTATTTAAGAAAAATTGTATAAAAAGGTCTATTGTAAGATAAATTAATACATAAATGAAAATAACCCTGTGAATGAGGTGATGGCCACCATTCTGGTTATATAAAAATTCATTCAAAAATTGTAACAAAATAAATTTATTGTACATTTAAATATGTTTAATAAAGTCCCGCTAGGTTTCTTGCTGGTTCTTCCCAGGACAGAGGTTTTTTTTGCGAACCAGTGGTAAATTAAAAAATGATTTTCAATATGTATTATCCAATAATCTATGTTGAATTAAAAAATATAGTGAAAGCCTCCTTACCGTATGTGTGGAAAATATTTGCTTTTTTGTGATGAACAATTTATGTCGTCATAAGAAGATTTGCATATGAACATGGGAAAGGGGTGATGATAGCAGCATGATATATTTTATAATTGTGGATGAAATAATGAGGATGAGGAGTGTAGTGGTGTAGTGGTTTACCGGGGGCCAACGTAGGGACGGATCATTACTTGGTCTTATGCCGAATGAATAGTCTATTCAGACGTCGACAGCATCGGACATCTGTTTCTACTACTGCGTTATAGCGTATTCGAACAGAGAGGTTACTGGGTGAAGATGTGAAAAACAATTACAATTGTAGACTGAGAGAAATTATAAGTGGTTTGGATGAATTCTGTATAAATGATTTAGACTAGGAGTATGTGTGGCATAATGTTTACAATGGTTTGGTGTATGCAGCTACCGTAGTATGTTGTGTTAGTAACAGAACGAATGAAAGGAAAAATAATACGTTATGGTAGGATGATGAGGTAAGTATGGGAGTTGAAGCAAAGAAGAGAGCATGGATAGATTTCCTAGCAAACAAAGCTAATTCTGGCGGTATGAATGATAATATTAAAAAAGACAGTCTTTCGACGTCTAAATAAGAGAGTAAAAGTAGTAGTTGAAAATAAAATCAAGTCGCCGACAAATCAAATTACATTTGCGTTGTCGGCGACCGAGCTGCAAATGATTGTTTGTTAGGCCATTAAAAAAAATTGGTGTTCCCTGCAGGCTACCCCTGGAACTTCCCGCTAATTTCAAATGCAAGGCGCTCCAAATTAACCAAATTATGTCGCGAAATCTTGAAGTTATGTTAAAAAACGTTTTTTAATCCTTTCTTCTTCGATATCTCACGAACGAATGAACCAATTTTTATTTTTCAAACGGCATTCGACGTCATTTTTTAAGGTTATGAGCTGATTAATTTTTGAAATCGATCGGTAAAGCCGTTTAAAAGTTGAGATTTTTAGAAAGCCGCATCCTGATTTCGCATCATAATTTGGTGTAATTTGGAGCGCTTTGCATTTGACATTAGCGAGAAGTTCCAGGGATAGCCTACAGGGCCAACCAAATTTTTTAATGGCCTGTTCATTAATGTAACAATCATTTGCAGCTTATTATTAGATTAAACATGTAGCTCCAGTGTAAGAATATCCACCATCACTACTCTGCATCGTCCCGAAGGTATCGTAGAAAGTGACAGAAGGAATCTGAAACAGGAGATGGGCAGCAGCAACTAAGTATGGCTAAATCTGCTGTGAGGTGTCATATGGGGGTAGCCTATCTTCGACATTAGACCTTTAAAGGCTGCCTTCCAAAGTCACCGTCGTTTTTTTCTTCTTCTCATTGTCAATATATTTTAATTAAATTTAAATATTATTCACGAGTTTGTAGAAATAAAAATGAAAATCCCTTTTCCCTAAGTTATAGTAAGAATTTACGTCTGCCAAAAACTTTTATAACAAGTTGTTCTGCGATTGTTTACAACGGAAAATTGGACATTTTGCGCCAATCAAAGCGATATCTAATTTTCAGTCACCTATTTTATATTTAAATTTGTTATAAACATGTTGGGAATCAAAAGTAATTCTTATGAGAAATATAATCCAATGCTTAGAAATTATTTATTAATTTAAGTACACCAACGATTGTTGCAATAATGTAGAAATAGTATGCACTAATCAACTTGCACATTTGTATTTCACAAATTAAAGGTATACACCGTGTGCTCTAGTTTCTACAAAAGTACCTAGTAATTCTAGTATACAGTAAATTAATATACGTCTTTGAAACAATTACGTACACCTAGTTAGTAATATAATGTGTCGTTTACTGTGGCCTTAAACTTGGCTAGAAACAGAACATGTACATCTATTGACCCACCGCTATTATTATATAGTTGGGAAATCCCGGAGGCCGGTGAATTGGCTTTCAGAATGGTTTTTACTACGTTTTTATTAACTTACTTTTGTATATTATGCCTGTTTGGGTCGAATTTAGTAATTGATTTTAAACTAACTTTCCTATGATCTACAGACTTGAAATTTTGAAAATAGCTCAAATTTGATGACAATGCAATATAGGTTTATTTTCTGGTCTGTCTGTAAAAATTTAGCAATCGATTTTAAACTAACTTCCCGACGAGTTACAGATTTGAAACTTTAAATATAGTTTAGGACTAGAATTCTGGTAAAAATGTTTTTATAATAATTTAAATATGAGGCCTATGTACAGCATGTTGTGGTGGCATAAGAATATCCACTGCACCATATCATCACGTGAGTGTCGTTAGAGGTGACAGAAGGAAAGTAATCAGGATATGGGTAGCAGCGTTTTCGTAATAACGACTAAAATAGAAACTTTGGTAGCCAACGCGATATATATATATATATATATATATATATATATATATATATATATATATATATATATATATATATATATATATATATATAATGCGTTGTAACCCCTGATGACTAAGATGGAATACGTTGTTTCCAGTGTAAAGAGTTTTCGGTTCTAGGGAGGTATGGACAACTGGAGAGGAGAGGAAATTTTGATTTTCCATAGGCAAGCGTATAAGAAACTTTATCAAATCAGACGAAGATGAATTGAGTACTTGTTCACTATCGATTCAGGGATATATAGTTTTAAACTATATAATATCTAGGATTTAGATTATTTTACGGTATCACCCGATAAACGAACGCGAGGATATCCATTATGATTAATTTTATTTAATGTGTAGTATTCTCTTAGAAATGAGAACTCATTATAACTGATTTTTTTCACATATACTTTATTAAACTAAATTTGTTCATCTTTGTTCGATCTAAGTAAACGGTTACAATAAACAATTTAAACTTTTTATCAGATAAGGTAATTATAAACTTCAAATAATTCGTAGAAGTTCAGTAAATCGCCACTGTCGGGAGTTTTAGAAATTAATTAGCCAATCTGTAGAAATCACGAGCGACTAGAAAATTAATTCAGGATAATTTTGTATTATATATTTCTTCAACTTACCGTTAAATTTAAAAGTAATTTTATTATTTATTATATTTTACAAAACAAAATTTATTAACCTTTATTCGTACAAGAAGTTTGATTATTGGATTGATAACTTTATTACGTAATTATGGTAATATTTATAAATCTTAAGAGCAAAAAACTACACGGACGAAGTACAATCTACATTATGTAATATGTGTTTTAACACCGTCTGCAAAAAATAGAGTGTAATAGGTGAACGTATTTCGAAGCCTCTGGCACTGATTTTAGAAATTGTTTCCGTTAATGAAATTGATCTTTCAATAAATACTAATAATTTGGTGCGTATTATTTTAATTTGTATAGTTTTTAATTGATTTATTTATTTAGTTCTAAATTTCTTATTTTGTAATTTCGTATTTTTACTACCGAATTTTTTTTTCAATTTAATGGTATTTATTGATAGTTCAATTTCATAATATGTTAATATAAAAGCAAAAACAATTGTAAAATATCAGTGCCATAGGCTTCTATGCCGTTCACCTGTTACACCCTATTCTTTTCTAAACGGTAAAAAAAATCTTCCAGTATATTCCGAAAAAAAATTATTATAATATTACAATTTTGCTGACTATATGTTACAACGAATTGTAATTAATTACATCCTTTTTTATTTTTATAATAATAATTTTTATATTCCTTCCAATTATATTTTGTGATATCAATAAATCAAAAAGTTTCTATGTGACAACCATTTACGTGTAAAAAGTTCCTAGACATTAGCGGTGAAGTGTCAGCGTAAGAGTCTACTACCTCATATCTCAATCCACCACCCCATAATATCAACCCTTACGAGTCGTCAGAGGCGATAAAAAATAAAACAGAAGATGGGCAGCAGTATATTCCACATATCAATCAATATAATAATAAAAATTGCAATAGTCAATATGTTATATCCATATTTGTGCGTGTGTGTGTGTGTGTGTGTATGTGTGTGTGTGTGTGTGTGTGTGTGTGTGTGTGTGTGTGTAAGCCTTTCATAAATTTTGAACGTCTTAATCGATTGAGATGCGGTTGCGGCGTTCTAAAGATCTCAATGTGGAATAGGTTTTGTGATATTATGAACTGATTCGGACGAGTAGATTTTGAGGAATCTCAAAAGTAAAAATTTTGTAAAACTGTTTTGGAATTTCAAAAACTAATCAGCTGTTAACCTTAAAAATGATGTCAAATGCCGTTTGGAAAATAAAAATCGGTTCATTCGTTTGTGAGATATCGAAAGAGAAAGAATTTGATAAAAACGTTTTTTTTTTTAACATAACTTCGAGATTTCGCAACATAATTTGGT
Source organism: Parnassius smintheus behrii (assembly GCA_036936625.1). Lineage (NCBI taxonomy): Eukaryota > Metazoa > Arthropoda > Insecta > Lepidoptera > Papilionidae > Parnassius > Parnassius smintheus. Next base: position 56,599,180 of record JAUPFT010000007.1, read on the forward strand.
GGAATTTGGAGCGATTTCGATTTGAAATTAGTCAACCAATTTTTTTTTAATTTCTTTAAAAAACGTTACCTTACACTTGGACTTTCTCATGTATCGTGGATACAGTTTACATACATAAATATCTAAAAGTAAAGTTAAGAGTAAAGTAAGTGAAAAGAAAAGTAGTAAAGTAGAGCTTGTCTAAACTGAAATGACGCGCCCCACTACTTAATTAGTTGATTTCGATGTGTGAGTGTAAATATTAATAACGACGCTTCATCTGTGTTTGAGCGTCGACTGCTCCGCGAACTATGATCTGTATGCCTACGTGACGGTCGACTAGTCGCGTGATAAATCCGACAACGCTCTCCTTAGGGAGCAGCGTTGGGGTATTGTATGAAACAAAACGTCCGCTCTCTGCCACCTTCAGGCAATTATGACAAGTTGGACAAAAAATCCGAAACCGACGCGTGCTCCTACGCTTGAGTCTCACCGACAACCGAATGACCAATTACAATGGCATTTGTATATGTATTGCGTCCATATTTTAAATTTGCTTGTGTGCGTTAATGCGATAGTGGGGCGCGTCATTTCAGCTTAGACGATCTATAACAGCCTATATACGTCCCACTGCTAGGCACGGGCCTCCGCTCATTTCGGAGAGGGTTTTAGAGCAAGGGGTTGTCCGCTGCGCTGCCCCAATGCGTGTTGTTGAACTTCACATGTTTTCGAAATATTTTTTTCTTATTTCTATGACATGCAGGTTTCCTCACAATATTTTCTTCACCGCCTAGTACTTAGTAAATCAGCACTTAAATTGCAATTAACAATTTCATTGGTGCCGGCAGGGATCGAACCCGGTTTGCTCGCCTACTGTTAAATTTACAGCGAACGCTAACCATCTGAGCTCCCACGGCTCTTTACAATAATAATCTAATATCAAAAAGACAAAATAAAAAATGATTGTTATTTGCAGGCCATTCAAATAATTGTTCACCGGCGTCCAAACTCATTGCTGAGCCACTCCGCCTTGGAGCAGTCAGAATATACTGGCTTTCATTAATGTTTTACAGCAAAAAGTTAGGTTTGACTCATAGCCATAAATTTTAAAACACATTATGGGAAGTAAACCTCGACTTGAAGCTGTTCAGTGGTATTTGAAATTGTTTCGAACTTTTTATTCAAAGTTTTATATAAATAAATGCATAGTTGAAAGTGAAAAACAAATTGCTTATCATACAAACTTAAAAAAAATTAAATTCCGGTCGAGTACTGGGCGCCCACTTGTGTTAATAAAACGACGGAGAAAAAAAGGAACAAAAATAATTAAAAATAAGCAAAATACCAAAACGTCACGATTTCAGGCAACTATAGCTCGTAGGCACTCTTTGTTGAATTTGTTTCGAATAATTACGACTGAATTTTCCCTGACCGATTAACCGTATTTGCAAGATTTTGATAGGCAGTTCATGTTTATTATTTATTTTATTTTTATTATTCTTTTTCTGTTTTTATGACTAAAAATGTGATTTTTTATACTATAAGGGTGATAAACGGTCACACCGCCCACCTGGCGGTAAGTTGATGCTGTGGCCCTTAGACATTTACATTTATCTACAATTAAGAATCAAAATGCAGATGCTTTGTCATCCCTGAGGACCGAGATGGAATGCCTTGTTTCCAGTAAAAAGGGTCTCCGGTTCTCTACATTTACCAAACGAAATCATGCTATTTTATGCTGGTATTCTGTGAGAGCGTGGTCCTACACCGGTCGGGCCGATCCATTCGTGCTGCAACCATAATATAACTGCAGCATGACTCTACAACGTAAAAGATTTTTAATATATTCTTTACGTGCAATGTTAAGATTATAGCCTATTAAGGTATCACACAGCGTTTATTAAGTCAATTGAAATTTATTATGAAACGCTGATTACGTATCTACTCATATGCACAATATTGGTATTACAGCCTATCAAAAGTACACCGCTGAACACATTCCTCCTCCATAAACAAGACAACCGTGCTAGCAAAAGAGCAAAAGCGGTAAATTATTTTTATTTAACTGTTATCAGGAAGATGGTGCTGCCCATCTCCTCATTAATATGCATAATTTATCAAAATGTGATTCAGTAGGTCCCGCAGATATAATTAGCACCATAGCTTAACGAGAAGCAACATAGCGTACACAGCCATTTGTATCAGGTAATCCGTCCGCAAGAACTCGAGCTCGAGCTTGACGTGATCTCAGTGGTAAGAAGTCTTATATATGTATGTCTTTCAACCTAGCGTTCATTAGTTAAGTATAGTGAGTGGTTATAACTACGTTTTATAAAATGGCCACAGTAACTCGGGAGCTAAGCGCTGGGTTCGGTCCCCGCCGGCACCTATGAAATTGTTAATTGCTATTTTAAGTGCTGATTTACCACGTGCACGGTAGTTGCTGAAAAAAAGACCTCTCTCATAGTGTATATTGCTTCATAATGTGGATATTTCCCATAGCTGTCATAATTGGCAAGCGGGTTGGCAAACACAGGTTATCACTGATGCAGGATCCTATTTAAAGTCACACAACTACATAGTTGTCAATTTGTAATTTCTACTAATTTCTATGTTTTTTGATGTTATGTACATTACAAATTAGTAGTATGTCAAATAAATATTTCATTCTTTCTCATTTCTTTCAATAGATTGATGAATAAAGCGGATTCCGTTGCACAGCTACTACACAGCGGTTATTCTACATCATCAGTAATTTATTTGACAACGCAGTATCAAACTCTATCTGTCTAGGACTCAAAATAACAAGCTATATCAAGTTTTTGTGTTAGAATAGAATAGAATAATTTTTATTCAATACTAGCAATCTAACATGTATTCGCCTTTCTGAAAATGTCCAAGAGTTTCGTATAAAAGCCTAGATCACGCCTGGAATTGCTCTCTATTTTGTTCGTGGATTTTCAGTACAATTTGTGCAGTCAAGTCCGTGTTGATCTTCGCCCCCTCACTCTATAAAATGCCAATGCCAATCTAGGATATATTTCATTCGAATGTTCAGCAGTGAAGTTCACATAGGCCACATACCACATGGACCTATCCCATAGACTAGTTCATAGGGAGGATATTTGCCACAGTTGCCACGTTTGGCAAGTAGGCTGGCAACCACAGTTTATTTTTTATTTTTTGTCGTTACTAGGAAGGCGCTGTTGCCCATCTCCTCATTTGTTTTCATCTGTCGCTTCTTACGACACCTACTGCATGATATAAGGTAGTGGATATTCTTATACCACCACTTCACGGTAATTGGCGAGTCACCAGTTAAAAATAAATTTTAAATTACTTCAATATTTATTAAACATGGCGCAAATTAAATGTGCTTTAAATGCGAGTCATTTGTTATGGAGTGACTCGGCCCATTTACAATGTAGTCGTGCCCTAATCATTCTTCCAGCTCGTTTCCTATTAGTTGAATTCTAACGCGCAACAATTCGTCTAAGTACGTGTCATTTGTTTGCGATCTTATTAAACACTCAACAATGTTATTGTCATAAAACTCAGCAATATTTGTAACAGCTTAGGATGACTACGAGTGGTATTAATACGAGTGGAGGTGGTTTTATCGCTCCTCAAATATTTAAGTTTATTCGATTAAAAGATTATAACGGTATTAAGTGTTGCACATGAACACTTTCACGGTCCAGTTTTCAGACAGAATAGTAATACGGTAGTAACCGTATATATATATATATATATATATATATATATATATATATATATATATATATATATATATATATATATATATATATATATATATATATATATATATATATATACGGTTGACCACGATATCAGCAGCAGTGCAGTGGTTTGCTTCATATCTTCGCAGGCACCAGCAGTCGGTTCATATACGGCAAGAGTGCTCAATGTGGACTTATATACAAACTGGCGTCCCGAAAGGTGCAATACTTGCTCCGATAATTTTCTCTGTTTTTTAAACTTTATCACTTCTAGTTTCAACTGTTCGTACCATCTGTATGCTGACGACCTACAAACGTACGTGCGTGTAGGCTTTTATTGATGAATTTCATAACGCTATTGTGAACTTGAATAATAATTTAAATGCTGTAAGTTATTCTAGGCGCTTTGGTATCTCTGTCAACCCCAAAATTTTCAAGCAATAGGTGTAGGTAGCTCGAAAATTTTATCTAATAAGTGCCGAACAAATCTGCCTTAGGTCTATTACAATGACATCTTGATACATGGACAGCACATTGGGACACACAAGTCACTGAAATCAGTGGCAAAGTCTTTGTCACCTTACGGTCTCTCTATCACCTAAAGAATTTTCTAACTGTGAACACAAATATCATTCTTGTGCAGACAATCATTTTGCCAATTATTGATTATGCAGATGTTTCTTACCTAGATTTGAACCAATGTCTTCTCAACAAGCTAGTGCGTCTCCTTAATAATTGCATATGATACGTATACGGGCTTGGAAAGTATGATCATGTTTCACTTTATCGTAATCGCTTAAAATGGCTTTCAGTCAAACAGAGTCGCAACTCTAGAATTCTGTTTGCTTTTTTTTCTATTTGAAACAATCCGGCTTCTCCTTTATATTTTATATCTTATATTTATATTTTACTTTATCTTTATATATATTCTTAAGGAAATATTTCAATTTCTTTTTCCAACGGTCCTACTGTTCCACGGCTCTCGTCTAATCTTAAAGTTAGTGTTCCAACTCATTTCACTGGATTCTCCAGGAAATCCTCTACTATTCCGTCTACTCTACTCTGTAATTCCTTATCCAAAGATATACGAGAAGCTCCAAGCAAGTGGTCATTCAGGAAATTACATCGCGAACATCCTTTGGAACAAGATATAGTTTCATGATAATAATGATTTCATGTTATGTGAGTTGTATAATCATGGTATGTATTAATATAATAATAAATATATTATGTATATATGATAGTTATATGTATGTATATTATATGTTTGTATTTGTAAAGTTGTTATATTTATTTGTATTTATATTATACATAGTATGAGTTGACATACTTTGGTATATTAATTTTTTATTTTATTTTTTCCAAAGATCATAAAGCAAGTTTACCTTCACCCGCCATAATAGTTCACCACACTACGGGTTGACCGGCAGAGAATGCCGAGAGACATTAAGCCCGCCCATTGTTATCTTAGTTGTAAGGTGTTACAATTAAGAATAAACAAATAAATAGCTTTCTGGTGCTCAAACAAACGTTGTAGCGCAACAAGTATCAACTCCTGGCAAATAAAAATATTCAAGATAGCGGATCTAAGTTGGCGATCAAGGACTTAGTTGCTCCAACCCGCCTGCAATTTTGTTACCGCGAGGTTCTTGGAGTTATGATTTTGGGGTCGAATTGTTTGGGTCAAATTTTGCACCATGATTTATCACGTGCTTGGCGGTGAAGGTAAATATAGTGAGGAAACATGCATGTCCGAAAAATAAGAAAAAAAGTATCTCGAAGACATGTGAAGTTTGCCAACATGCATTGGAGCAGCGCGGTGGACTCTTCATTGCCCTAAAAATCTCTCAAAAATGAGAGGAGGCCTGTGCCTAGCATTAGGACGTATATAGACTGTTACTTTAACTTTTATCTTTCAATGTTATGTCTAAGAAATATTAAATGACAAATGGTGCACGATAATTGCAGTAATTATGTGGTAACTGGTTTGGCTAGAAACCTTTGTAAGTTTACCTAAATTTTCCGAAAACAACATCATTAATAATAAAAATGTTATTTTGGATTTAGTTTTGACGGATATTCAGATGTATACAGTTTCTAAATCAACTAATGTCCTCAGCAAATTTGACTAACAACATCCCCCTTAGGATAAAGTACTTTCCCTAACTTCCGTATAATACTAACAAAAAAAATTAATTTCTTTAAAGCTGACTATGACTCTTTCAAAGACCACTTATCAAAACTGTACTGGGTTGAAATATTTAGGTATCTAACAGATGTAAATGAAACGGTTTATTGGAGGCTATATGTAAAATTGTCCTTAATAATTTTTTTTTAGAGAAAAGGGCGTTAAGCATGAAAATAATAATATTCGATGACGTCACAAGTTACATAGAAACCCGCAAGACAACTTGTACAACTTGTTTAAAATTGTAAGTAAACGTGAAGTTTTGGCTATTAACAGGTATAACTTTTACACAAAAAAGTTTGACAAGAATCTTATTTCTACATCAAAACTCTTTTGGACATGCGCTAAATGTAAGCGTGTGGAAAAGGGTACGTGTGTACTGTGTGCTAGTGTACCCTGCTACAATGAGTGATGAGATTATAACGACATCTGACAGCCCTACTATATGTGGTATCTTTGCCAAGAACTAACAACAGTAACAACGTGTTTGAATGGTATCATCATCCACCATTAAATGCTTTTACGAGTAATGATTACAATCAGACTGTTTTCGCAACGGTCATTACAGAGAAAATGCTCATGAGAATACTACAACGGTTGAATCGATCTAAAAGGGCTGGGCCAAACGGCATCTCACCGTTTCTCATAGCGTCGTTGGCCTTCATGCTAGTCACTCCACTGTGTTACATAATATACAATATATTATTGCGCACTGGTATATTTTCGAAACAATTGAAATAACCTATGATGATGAATGTTTGGTTAGCAATTATAGATCTATCTAAATTTTGTCTACTTTTGCAAAAATCTTTGAGGCTGTAGTATGTCCCACAATTCAAAATCACCTTAACCTTTATATTATATACTAGGTAATCAGCATAGATTTGTTGAATCCAGATCTACATGCAGAATTTTAACAAACGTTGTCGAGAACCTGCCTCAAGACATCGAACGTAAACTACAGATCGATGTCCTGTATACTTATTTTAGCAAAGCTTTCGACAAAGTGACTTATGATAACCTGCTCGTTAAACTAACATGTTATGGGTTTTCTGATTTTTTTAACGTGGTTGTCATCATCTCTAGAGGATATGATTTTTTACGTTATGGGCAACGGCTTTAGATCTAATAATTTAAGTACAAACTCAGGTATACCACAATCATCACATCTTGGCCATATCCTTTATAACTTTTATTAAGACACCCCAGACTACTTGACTAACTCATTATTTAATATATGCCAATGACTTGAAATTCTTAAGACATATAAATTCAATAGAAGACTTAATATTATGGCAGGCTGATCTTAAAAATCTTACTGAATGGTGCCACTATATTCAAAAATGGTAAACACGTCGAGGTTATAAAATATTTAGGGTTTTTTTTACAGGAAGCGGACATTTATCCCTCATTACGAAAACATCGTTAAAAAGCTTCATGGTTGCTCCAGTTTTTCATATGAAATAGCAAAGGACTTAGCATAAAAACTTAGAAAAGTCTCGTTCGTAGCATACTTGAATATTGTTCTGTTGTCTGGCGTCCACACTTTGCGGTTCACAATCTACGCATTGAGCTTATTCAGGAGCGATTTTTGTGGCATTTAGCACGATTAATTTGAGAAAAAAGAGAGATTTCTCATATTTTAGCCTATATGCTAAAATTTTCCAAAATGTTATCCTTGGATAAACGTAGGGAGCTAACAAACTGATCGTTTTTATACAAAATTCTCGACTATAGAACTAGTTCTTCACAGTTACTGAACTCTTTTGAATTTATCGCTCCTTCAAGATATCCGTGTCATCCGATAGCTCCACTGAGACCAACAGCCCTCAGAACCTTTCTTGGATCCAACTCTCCATTACCCAGACTGTGTAAGCTGCTAAATAGCTATAAATACATACTAGTTGAAATAAACTTTGATCCCACTTACAGTTTCCGTAAAAAAATTGTCGACAGAGTCGTTACTAATTAAGATCATTATAGAAAACTCAAGCAAGTTGCAATGCAACCAGCTTGAGTTTTCTATTAGTATACGGATAAACTACGTTATTTTAGTATTAAATTGTTTGTACTTTATTTAACTTTATTTCCTTTATTTCCAAAAATCCTACTACAAAGATTTATCGAGTCTTTCCTTTACGTAGTCATAGACACTCTTGTGTTGGGAATTACTCGCTACTTCCCTTACGGTTGGCTAAACCAAATTAACTAAATTAATTTAACTAAATCAAAACCTTCTTAAGTTAGTTTTAGTGCATGGTGTATTTACTAGTAAGTAGTCACTTCACTAAGCTTAAGAAACTTTTTTGTTATTTAAGATTGTCATTGTGTAAGTTGACTGTTATTGAGCCGAATAAATAAAATTAAAATTAACTTATAAACAGTGACTTGATTGATAATTCTTTTGCTTTTCGGACCATAACAATTTACTAATATGCATGAGTCTCTTCTATTGTAAGGTTTGCCTTAAACGTCACGCTTGGCAAGATCACAGTCTTAATATATGTTGAATAAGGGTAACAAAGAAGTACACAGTGCACCTGATGGTAAATGGGTTTGTAGGTTACAGACGTCTACTATATCTATTCCCTGTATGGAATCAAAATACTGATGTGCTGTAACCTCTGAGCATTAAAAAAGAATGACGCGTATCCAGTACAAAGACTCCGGTTCTCCACACTCACATACACAACACAGCAGCATTGAGCTGCTATTTTACGCTGGTATTCTGTGAGAGCGTGGTCCCTCCCCGATCATGCCGACCTATTCGTAAAAGTAAAGTAAAGTTACAGCCTATATATGTCCCACTGCTGGGCACAGGCCTCCCCTCATTTCCGAGAGGAGTGATGCATTCGTGCTACAACTGTAATAATAATAATTTATTAGATTCAAATAAAAATTATACAGAATTTTCGATTTTACCCTAGCACCTGAACTAGGAGTCCTGAATATCAGGAGCTACATAGCTATATAGGGAAGTATACAGATATATAGGGAAGTCTGAGGCCTATAGCACAGTTTTTATTAACACAGGCTTCAGAGCTCAAAAATAATTGTAACAATAATGTAATGTATGTTAATAAATTGCTGCAGCATGTCTCTGCCACGTATTGAGCATTAGATAAAATTTATACGTTATATCAATTCTCTGACAAACTACAAATTTAAACTTTTGTTGTATATATACCTTTGTCTATAAATCTTGCTTGTCTCTAAAGTAATAATAAGCACCGCATTAAATTACAAGCATAATTGTCTGCAGTAGCGTTTTCTGATGGCACTTGGCACACGAAGCAACACAGAGCGTAATCATAACAAATAGGTCACGACATCACAACACTTAACGTAGCTGACACTGGATGAATGCGAATAGATTTAAGCAATCCGTTGGACCTTCAATATTTTAGCATAACTTGTGTGGTACTTTGTATGTCTTTGATTGGATTTTATTTCATTATTTAATTATAATAATTTTGTGTTGGGTATAGCTCTCCTGGCGTTGCTCTCTATCGGTTCGTAAAGTTTCATCACATTCGATTCATCCATTCCGAGGATTAGCACGGACAGACAGACACACAGACAAACAGAAGTTTTATCTACTTCCCTGTTTGAAAAAGACAAAATAGGTTAAAAATCTAAATGTTCTTATATAAATCACGTGACAGTGTATATGTCAAAAATGTTTATTCAAGATTTAGTCATTCAATATTACAAACAGACATTTCAATTTCATTAATATGTATAGATAATGCTATTTGAACATACCACATGACATAAAAAATTAAAGAGAAAGCAGTTCGTAATAATTACTAATATTGTAAACATTAAATTGCGAGCAGCGAGTTTCAATACTGATGAAACGGGTAATCGTTCTTGAAGGCATGGATTGGTTACACCGTACTGTGCTCCGTTGAGTTTGTAATAAATAACTACACTGTTCCGGATCAAAGTGACAGCCGTACGCCGGAAGTCTGGTGGTTTGTAGCTCTTCATTACAACCTGTTTGCAATATGCACTAAAATAGGTAAAGGTCAATTCTTAAATATGTCATACAAATTCATGTTTCTTGCGTATATTTTTAGACGAACCTATCTAGTTAATTTTAATAATAACTAGCGACCCGCCGCGGCTTGACCTAGGTCTATTAAAGTGAAGTTGTTCAGATTGATATAGTCGAAGACAATTTGTTTTACCAATTTCTCGTTTATAAAAAAATAACTTTTCACCTGCGCGTGAGGTTTCATCACAATCAGTTCAGCCATTTTGAAGATTAGCCCGAACAGACACACAGACAGATACCATTAAATAAAGTCAATCATTCATGTCCTAATCCATGTAATATAATAGTCACTTTAGCTCAATATAAGCCAAATATTTCGATTAATTCCGTTCCATCCATTCGTTACAGCCTGTAAAATTTCACAGCTGAACAAAGGCTTCCCCACAGATAACTTCATTGGCGGGTTGGCAACTAAAGTTTTTATATTTCTAGTTTTTATCAGGAAGATGCTGCTTCCGATCTTCTGCATCAGTTAAGAGAGTTATTAGCCTAACACTTAACATATAAATGTTGGTTATTAGGTACTCGTAGGTAATTCATTACTTCTTCGTATTAAAGTTACTTGAGAGTTATAAAAGTCGATTAAGAGCAACGCCATACCGAATTAGGCAACTCAAATGTGTCGCTTTAACTACTTGATGTACATAAACTTTATAGAGACTGGTGACGGTAGACAGCGTAATTTGCGAGGCATCTTCCAGACCATCATAATATATTAGTCGGTAGTTTATGCACGTATCAAAAGTAAATATATATTATATATCTGAATAGGACAGCTGCTAACATATTTTGGCGTTTTATATGAACAAATTCACGTATAATTTATCGTTTTGATTAAATTTACATAATTTAATTAAAATTGAATATGAACTTTTGGTTTTTATCGCTTTTAATTTTAACTTAATTTTGATTTCCGACTATTCGGGAAAGTTAAAATTGTAAAGAAAAATCGAATCGAATCAATAAATTAATTGATCCATAAAAGTTTACCTAACAATTACATAACATTAGCCTAAATCCTTGCCATGATTCAAATGTTAAATCATAGGAGGGATTTGAACACAACCGTCTCGCTTTCAGGTCGCAGCCGCAGTTTTTTATTATTCTGAGCTGTTATCAGGATGGTGCTGTCCAACTCTAGTTTCAGTTTCCTTTCGTCACCTTACGAACCCACGGGATGATACGAGGAAGTCGTTTATTTTTTACGGAATCAGGGTGACACACGAGCACACTTCCCGTCTGATGGTAAATGGATGCTGTGGCCTATAAACATCTAAATTTATTCCGGATTAAGAATGAAAATTCATATGCGTTATTACCTCTGAGGACGGAGATGGAATGCCTCTTTTCCAGTAATAAGAGTCTCCGGTTATCTACACTTTTTATACGAAACACAGTAGCATCAAGCTGTTATTTTGCGCTTGTGTTCTGTGAGAGAATGGTCCTTTCCCGTTGGAGCTGTCTCGTTCGTTCTACAACCCTAATGTAGTTGAAGTTTGACCCGGCCACATATTCTCGCACTGCCAATACTTGATTTAATAAGCGGTTGAAGTAACGGAATTGATCATCCCAATTGACAATAATCACCGTCAATTTTATGTTTACATTATTTCTAAGAGAGTTAATAGTGTTTACCTTTTTTATCTACCTCGCTAAACTTTTTAATTAGAACTATTTGATACACACGTTTATGAAAAAATTACAAACGTAAGGAGCAAGATTATGCATGTACCAATCTAAGACATGTAAATCATTCATAAAGAAAATTCAAAAGAAAGAAAGAAACACCAAATAAAATAATTAAGAGGTGTATGTTCTTACTCTCAGTTCTTAAGAATGACTTTATTTGTAGTTTTCATTTTAGAATTTACAGAAAGCGTGTAGGTACAAACAAGTACAAACACAAATCATCATCAGATAGATTGTCAGTTTTTGTCGCTCGATTAAAATTACATATAATAGGTTCTCGTAAAAATATTTAAACAGAAATTTATAATGATTATTTCGGTGTTGAAACTGACGTATCTATTTGAAGGAAATTTTTAGTTAAAAACAACTGTTAAGTGATTTGTGCAATATCAAGTCTGTTAAAATATTTCACTATTATGTTATTTAAGAAAACATTTTTGATTCTTTAGAAATATTCTATTTTGTCTTTTGCGGTGGTGCACTTTATAATAGCTTATGCATTAACTTGCGGTTAAGGCAATGTACCGTGTAGTGGCGGTGTACGAATATAAAGTACCCCATATCATCCCGAGGGTGTCAGAGTGGCTGTAAGAGGCGAAAGAAGGAAAAAATCACGCTGTCAGTCAAACTGGCAAGAATATACCCGAATACATTGTCTACATAATTATTCTATTGTGACAATTCTTCTGTGAAGATCATTTTGATGTAAGTATGACCTATATTTAACTTTTAATTTAATTAATCGTTTAATACAAAACAAACACCATGAGGTGAAGGGTATCGCAAGTAAAATTTTCTGATAAATTACGTTAACTTAGATATTATGACTAATGATTGCTAATGATTGTATTTATAGATAAACAAACTATAAAAGTTACTAAACTATGTTTTATCAAAATACACTTTCACCTCGTATTGTGTTTTTGTATAAACAAAAGTTGGTAATAGGTACTTACATTGATGTTTTAACATTCCCCAAATCAGCAGAACAATAATTGCGATTGCATACAAAAAATTTTTGCCACCATCAATTTATTTATCCTTGGTAGATTAATACTTTCTGCTTTTATGAATTCGTCCGTGATGTCGTTCATGATGTCTTTTCACTAAAATGCGTAATAAAACTCAATAATTGTAATTATAACTTGAAAATTTTCGAAATAACACAGCACATTAGCTAGTTTACTCAATCAGTAATACAGAACACTAATATCCTTAGGCTGGATCAGCGACGTCACGATATGTCTAATATGGTGGACACCGATGTACTGATTTGAGGCACAGATGAAAAAATATTCTTAAAATTGAAATATAAAATTTATAATGCAATTTTATAAACAGAAATTAATATTTCTCGTTTCTTTTTTACAAAATCTATCATAATTATATATATATATATACATATATATATATATAAAAAAAAATTCTTAATGAGATTGTTTAAACATTGTACCTATATAGCAGTAAGACTGCCTGGTTCGTCCAGTGGTCGTAAACGCGATTACTGATCATGAGATCTCGGGGTCAAATCCTGGGTCGGGCCTAAATTAGTTACTGGGTTTTTCTGTCTAGCAATTCTCAGTAGCAGACTGGAGTCAGGAAGTTGGCGCTGTTTCACTTACGTGCCTCGAAAAGCACGTAAAAACTTTGGTACTGCACCTGATGTCCCTCCGCTCGTGTTAGATCGCCACCGTCCCATTGAACCATGATAGTGAAGAATAGAAAGTGCAATTGAGCTTGTGCTAATAACTCCGTCCCGCGCAGATTGCTCGTCTCCGTTGAGGCTAATAGCCGTGACAGAAACTCAATCTGGAGGGCATTATTAAAGTAATAAGATACGCAGTGGTCTTCTTCCATAAAAATCCACTGCTAGAAATAGACCTCTCTCGTAGTAGTAAGAATTTGCTTCAATTTGACGCTTGACAGGCGAATTAACAATCGCAGTGCTAGACACCTCGTACCTATGAGGCCACCTCCCGTCGTCGGTTTTCGTATCTTACTCCTGACGTTAACCCGATGGTTATGTTACCATGCCATCTATCGTAAATTTTAAAAACTTTTTGGCATATCCCATAATCGTCTATAACGTATACTTGGTAGAGCCACGAATAACTACATTATGGTTGTAGCACGAGTAGGTCAGCTTGACCTGGGTGGGGTCTCGGTCTCACAGAATACCAGCGTAAAATAGCAGATAATTGCTGCCATTGTTTCAACTTTATATATATATATATATATATACATATATACATATATAAATATATATATATATATATATCTATCAACTTTATACAATTTTTTTTACTTCGTCAGTGCTTGACCACAATCTCACCTGGAGGTAATTAGGTAGTTAGCAGTAACAAGTTGTCAGTATGAAGTTATTTTTCAGGGCTAATGATGATTGATGTCGTGCAATTTTTTTCAGGGCCGAAGATGACACAAGAAGCCGTAGATGACAAATTGCACTGTCTTTGCGTAACAAAAGCCTATTAATTCTTGTTTTGTAGACGCTCAGACTATATTCGGGCCGAAAGACAGATGCCGACACATTATTCCACTCCCTTGCTGTACGAAATGCGAAGCAAACCATTTGGTACTGATGCATGGAATATCGACAACAAAAGTGTTATAGTATAGTTCTGGCAGTCTATTGTCTATCATTAGCCACAAATATGTTGTGCTTGTGTGCTTGGGCTCAATTAAAGTAATACAAACTAATCCACTGTTAGTTTATCTCCAAACCGTAACCACAGCAATCTGCAATCCACGCTCAAGACTTAAGTCGCCCATGGGACGCAACGATGTTTTTTTTTTTAATATGTACACCACTAAGAGATACGTTTAGTGATATAATTTTATTTTTAAATACCTATGCTATAAAACGACTGCCTGTGGTAACCGATTTCTATTGAAATGATGTTTGTATGCAACAACTTTACATTATAGTGCAAAGTCTAACATATTTCTAACGTAATGATTTCTTAAATTTATGCGAACACTACACATTGAATAAAACTATTATTTACGGATTTTATCGCGATTAATTACTTTAATTTATTTTTATTATTATCCCGACGTTTCGGGTGCTTTACAGCGCATTGCAACTGCATTTTTAGACCACCTTAACTCCATAAACTCTAAAATACAATTCACAATGCAGTTAGAGGCAAATAATTCTTTAGCTTTCCTAGATGTTTTAGTCATCCGAAATCCTGATAACACTATTGGTCACACTGTGTATAGGAAAAAGACCCATACCAACAGATATCTAAATGGTGAATCTCATCATCATCCTTCACAGTTAGCTACCGTGGGTAAATCTTTGTTTCAGAGAGCACGAGGGATCTGTGACAGAAAACATCTGGCCGCAGAGCTTCAGCACGTCAAGCAAGTATTGCAAGACAACAAGCTTCGGGTCCCGCGCCTACGTCACAGTGAACGAGTGAAGCCGGCCACAGTCGAGCGCGTGCCTGCTCTACTACCATATGTTAGAGGAGTCACGGACAAGATTGGCTACATCTTGAAGCGAGCGTCCATTAAGACATACTACAAGCCGCTGAAGAAGATTAGTCAATTTTTACCATCCATCAAATGTAATATTCCTCTACAAGATGCAGGTGTGTACAAGCTAGATTGTGAATGTGGTCTCTCTTACATAGGTCAAACAAAGAGATCTATAAAAACCCGCGTGAAGGAACATATAGCTGATGTGAAGCACCGACGCTACGGGAAGTCTGCAGTCTGCGAACATGTTCAAGATCGTCCCCACCATTACATTAGATTTGATAAACCACAAATTCTCGCAAAAGAACACCGATTCCTACCAAGGATGATACGCGAGGCTATTGAAATTAAAAAAAATCCAAATTTCAATAGAGAAGATGGTTGGGTGCTACCATCTGCTTGGGATCCTATAATTAACAAAATTAAACCCAAACCCCAGCATACCACTGCAAGACTTCATGATACTATAAGCTCGTTTTGCGTAAATCGGACCAAAAATTAATATTAAAAAACTGAAGGTAGCCGGACTATGACATTGGGACGTCAAACATCTCAGTCCCCCCGTGACCATGGCCGCTGTATAGCACCCGAAACGTCGGGATAATAATAAAAATAAATTAAAGTAATTAAACGCGATAAAATCCGTAAATAATAGTTTTATTCAATATTTCTAACGTTTTATTTGGTTCTGTATCCGTGAAATGTCGAACGTACGTATTAAGCACTCGGGGTATAGCGCAATAAGTTCGTCGCGGGATTGCAGGAGACCGATTGCGCACATTAATTTCCCCCGTTGGTCATAAATTAAGTCTGAATTTGTTCATAAAATAACATTACCTTTACCACAGATCCTTACCATACGACTTAGTTTCCAATTTTGTATATCTTCCTCGTTTTTTAAACATTTACACTAACTATAATAATAGGGCGGGGAAAAAGTTTCTTCGTATTTTACATACAAATTCAAGACAAATGTTCCGTTTTTATTGAATAACTTGTTGCCATCTTTTAAGTAGTGACATATTCCCTTTTCTGTAGGAATCTTGGGATTTTTGAACAAAAAAAATGTGACAAGTTATTTTGACAGTCCTTACTCGATGTTAACCTAACACTACCCAAAGATTTCTGAAGAGACCGAAACTGGGTAACAATCTGAAGGTGCAAGGTCAGTACTATATGATGAATGCATTAGCACTTCCCAACCAAGTTCTATCAATTTTTGCTGAGTGGTCTAATATACCAGGCGGTCCCATAATGAACTGGCCTGATATAGTTCAACGCGACATGTCGCTACATGTTGTGTTGCATTAAATAGTACGTTTATCGTGCACTTAATATAAGAAACATGCATCGACACGAAATGCTTAGTCTTAGTCACAGGCATTTGAATAACGAGAGTCGCGTATTTTTTAAAAATGTCGAAAACTGAATATCGAAGTGTCATAAAGTTTCTGTTTAAAGAAGGTTTATCCCCTGCCCAAATAAAGGAACGATTGGATGGCGTGTATAAGGAGTCTGCCCCCTCCTACAGCACAGTGAAAAATTGGGTGAAAGAGTTTCGCTTCGGGGAGAAACCGTCGAAGACTTTGGCCACGACGGTCGACCTGTGGAAGTGCTCACTCCCGAAACGATTGCTCTTATCGAAGAGGAGGTTCTGAGTGACCGCCGTTTGAAGATTAGAGAAATTGCAGCAAGGCTTGGGCTCTCTAAGAGTACCGTTCATCGCGCGATCCATGAACATCTTCACATGAAAAAAGTGAGTGCAAGATGGGTACCGAAACTTCTTTCAGCGGTACAGAGACAGGAAAGAGTGCGCTGCGCTTCGGAGTTTTTGGATCTTTGTGGCGAAAATCCAAAGACTGTGATCGAGCGGCTAGTGACTGGTGATTAAACTATGATTTTGTATTATGATCCACAAAGCAAGCGCGAGTCAATGGAATGGCGTTATAAGGGTGAAAAGCCCCCTAGAAAGGAAAAGGTGCAACAATCGACTAAAAAACTGATGTGCACAATATTTTGGGATTTTCAAGGCATTTTGATGGTGGATTTTAAAGAACGTAATACAGTCGTGAACGGCGAATATTATGCTTCTTTAGTATATAAATTACGAGACAAGATAAACGAAAAACGAAGAGGCAAGCTGTCTAAAGGTGTCCTGTTGCTCCATGACAACGCCCCTGTTCATACCGCTGGTGTTTCGAAGGATGCAGTTCGTCAATGCGGGTTCACAGAAGTTCAACATCCACCTTACAGTCCAGACATGGCCCCGTCCGACTATTATTTATTTCCAAATTTAAAGCGGGACTTATAAGGGAGAAAATTTTCAAGCGATGAAGAGTTGCAGGCGGCCGTCTCCAGTCATTTTGAGGACAAAAAATGTGATTATTTTTATAAAGGTTTAGAGATGTTGATTCACAGATGTCAGAAGTGTGATAGTATTCATGGTGATTATATTGAAAAATAAAATTGGTTTCGTTTCATTTCCTTCATTGGTTCATAGTTAGGCCAATTCATTATGGGACCGCCTACGTATGTGTGATCTGACGTTATCATGATGAAAGACTACTCCTTTTCTGTAGATCTATTCCGGCCGTTTTTTCTCAGTTTCGTGCTTGAGTCTCATTAGTTGTTGTTAGTATAAATACAAATCGATGGCTATACCCGACGTTTAGAACTCCAGAATGGGAGTGTGTCAACTCACAATCACCAAACGGTATTCGCTGAAGGTCATACAGGTTTACGCACCAACGTCGGCACATTCCAATGAACAGATGGAGCAAATGTATGAGAATGTTTCTAGAACCATGCATTCCTCCAAATCGTCGTATGAATGGAAGACTTAACCCAAAATTAGGCACAAGAAAAGAACGGAGAGCTGAAAGTGGGGAAATTTTGGAAAGGGCAACAGAACCCATGGAGCTAGCAGCTGGCAGTTTTCATGGAGAAAAACTGGACTATTTATGATTAAATATTTCTTCCAGAAGCGGCCCCACAGAAAGAGGACTTGGTCGAACCCCAACGGTTCCACAAAAATGAAATTGACTTCATTATGACGACTAGACGGCAACTGTTCAGAGATGTCGCTTTGATTGCAACGGTGAAAACTAGCAGCAATCACTAAATCGTTACAGGCACACTGAATCTTGAACCTAAGCATTAAGTTGGAAAGGTTTTGTCTCGTGAAGTCAAAGCTCGACCCCTTCGTGCTCATGGCTGTTAGACGGAAGATGAAGCTGCGGTCGTCAGCAGACTTGATAACATACAGGCAACTGTACAGACAGATCTCCAAACGCGTACGGCGGGACTTAGGCAACTTTAATACTGCTCGTATTGAAGATGCAATCGAGCGGAGTTCCAAAGCTGCAAAGTACAGTCCAGACCAGTCCAGGGCTCCAAAATCTTTTCCAGAGATCTGTCCGCCAGAAACTGTCAAAACTGAAGACTGAGTATGGCAGCATCGTTTTCGGAACACTTGAGATTTTGAGTGAGATTGAGAGGTTCTACTGGCGGCTGTACTCATCATCGTTGGAGCCACATGCACGTTTGAGTAACGAACCAATTGCAAGTCGTATCGGACACTATTCTGAACATCCTGGACGTCAGTCTGAGCGAGATTAGAATGGCACTCCAGCACCTTAAAAACGGCAAGACCCCAGGCGATGATGGAATTACAGTGGAGCTTCTGAAAGCGGGTGGATAACCGGTACTCAAAGTCCTTCAGAAGCTCTTCAATTTCATCCTACGTGGATACATGCGGGAGTCTTGTTCTTCAAGAAAGGTGAAAACGCTCTCTTGAAGCACTACAGACCGATTTACCTCCTAAACTGCGTCTGATTTTGAAAGTCATTACGAATCGTTTCTCACGCAGACTTGACGACTTTCAGCCACCCGAACAAGCCGGTTTCCGAAAAGGTTTTACTACCATTGACCACATACATACCCAGTGACATATTGTACAGAAGACCGAAGAGTACAATCTGCCACTTTGCAATGCGTATGTGGACTATGAGAAAGCTTTTCTCCGTCGAAATTTGGGCAGTGTTACAGCCTCTTCAGCGATGCCAAGTTGACCGTCGGTATATCGAAGTGCTGAAGTATTTGTACACTAGGGCTACGATGGCTATCCGAGTACAGAACCAGAGTTCGAAACAAATACAACTGCAGACAGGGTAAGACGGGGTTACGTCATATCCCCGAAACTCTTCACCGCTGCATTGGAAGACGTTTTCAAGCTACTGGACTGGAAAGAATACGGTATTAACAACAATGGGGAGAACATTGCTCACCTTCGATTTGCCGACGATATATTCCTTATGGCATAATCGCTGGAGGACCTAGGCACTATGCTCAATGACATCAAGATGGACAGAACAAAGATCATGTTTAATGTCCATGTCACACCTATGCCGATAGTTGTTATGAGCACTAAGCTCGAAGTTGTTTACAAATACGTTTACCTGGGACAAATAGTCCGATTAAGAAAGTCCAACTTCGGTCAATCGACGGATTTAACTCTGGGCTGTGCTCGTCAGGTATACCTCAAAACCTGAAAATTAGATTGTACAATCAGTGCGTGTTGCCAGTGATGACTTACGGATCTGAGACGTGTTCCTTCTCTGCTGGCCATATGAGGACGCTCAAGTTCGCTCAGCGAGCTATGGAGTAGTCTATGCTCGGAGTTTTACTGCATGATAAATTTAGAAATGAGGATATCCGCAGTAAAACCAGAGTGACCGACATGGCCCAACGGATTAGTAAGCTGAAGTGGCAATGGGCCGGAAGATATGAGTGTGAGAGAATAGAGAGTGCATCTGTGTTTGCGCATACAATCAAGTACATACATTCAGTCATGCGCAATTGGCAAGTCTCAGTTGAGATAATTGTAAGTGTGTATATGTCCTTATTCTGTAAAAAATGTATAAAATGAAAAATTTTATCATTGTAAATTTACTAAAATTTACAGTCTACCGATGTTTAAAAATAAGTGTTGCGTAACACTAATTTACAAATATTAAGCAATTAGCTCAACTAATTCAACTGAGAGTAAGTAATGAAATTATTAATCTGCCTGAGAACATTCCTATTAAACTTCATTCTTTTGTTGGATACTGATTTTATTAAAATTAATATATGCAAAGATATAATTTATAGAAAATTGTTGAATTTCAAATCTCACAGCACCCCTGAATAAAACAACATCGCAACATACGTAACAATGTCGTACCGGTAGGCGAAGTGTAGGACGGCCTCTCACTAGATGGCGTTGGTTAATGACGACCTGTAAGACGTGCAGGAAGTCAACGGTCCGTCCTTTGTGGCATTCCTTGGGTAAGAACTATGTTCAACAATAGACTTGTGAAGGGCTGTAATTATGATGATCGATATTAGTAACGGTAAATGTTGGCGCGACTACTAACGCCGTCTAGCGACGCACCGGAACACCAAACTTTTATCTACGAATCAGAGCTCGTCATTGTTGGCAACCAATCACAGCACGTCGGGCAATTACTTATAAGATCTGTCTTTTTAAAATTTTGATTATTACCTGATACACACTGTTAGAAATAAGTTGATTTAAATATAACCAGCAAAAAGTTCAATTAATCAATCATTGAAGAGCACCTGCCTCCCGTTCCTGTACATAAAGTGGTCCTGTCGAACCGAATAAGGAGTTCAAGCTTGAAATCTCCGAAGATTCGTCGCATCAAAATACGAAGAGGAGATTCACGTATCGAGCGAAGAGCTGCAACGTTAAAGCATCGACAGACAGGAGTGGCAGTGCTCAGGTGGCGGTACCTACCTGCACAACGGCACTCACCTTGGTTCGCATGCATCTACAAATTGGCAACTGTAAGTACTCCTGATTTCCTTAATTCCCAAAATGAGTGAGCCCAAATTTTCAGATTTAATTAAGAAAAGAGGAGTTTTGAAAGGTCGGTTAACTCTGTTTGAAAATTATGTTAAAAAGTTTACTTTACCCTTGACTGAACAACAGTCATTATAATTAAATTTACGTGTCGAGAGTTCTTCGAGTTTGATAGAGATGTATAGTGAAATACAGACTAAAATTGAAGAAGAAATAGCGGAAGATCTCGATCTTGTAAAACAGCTGGAAGAGAGAAATCGTTTCGAAAATCAATTTTATCGTGCTCTAGCTTCTGCAAAACTTTTATTGAGAAAGGAAGTAGCTGACAAGTCTAGTGTTTCAACATATAAGCTGATAGGCATAAAGTTACCCGATATTAAAATACCTTCCTTTGACAGTTCATACAATTGCTGGCTAGAGTTCAAAAATTCTTACGTTAGTATAATTCATGATCGCGATGATTTAGGTCCTGTTCAAAAATTTCATTATTTAAAATCGTCATTGTCCGGTACCGCGGCACACGTCATAGGTGCATTAGAATTTACGGCTAATAACTATTCTCACGCATGGGAGCTATTAGAGAATAGACTTAATACTCCGCGACTATTGGTTCATAATCATGTGAAGGCATTATTTAAAATGCCATCGTTAAATAAAGAGTCCGCTTCGCAGATTAGGAACTTAATAGATATTGTTTTGAGAAATTTGCGTGCCCTTAAAACGTTAGGTGAACCAACAGATTCATGGGACACTTTAATCGTTTACATAGTCGTTTCCAAATTAGATCAGGCCACTGAACGCGAATGGGAAGATTTTCAAGGTACAGCTAGTTCGTTAATTGAATCAAGGTCAGCTTTGAAACTGGATGACTTACTTAAATTTCTCAAGGACCGCGCCGACGTTTTAGAAATGATAAAAATGAACCATAACAAATCCGACGAGAACAAAGGCGGCGAACAAACGCGCTCTAAGAAACAATATACACATACTCATGTTGCTACGAACGTTACTAACAATAACAATAAGGGTAATACGCAACTAAAACAAAGCCGCGTGTGTGTGATATGTCATGGTAATCACGCGATTTATTCCTGTTCAAGGTTTCTTAATTCGTCTATCCAAGATAAGAATATATATAAAAGTATTAAGATTGTTAAAACGCATCAGCTGTGCATCAATTGTTTACGCGCAACCCACCCACTTGACGAATGCAAGTTTGGGCCATGTAGTTTCTTTGATAAAAGGCACAACAGTTTGCTTCACATTAATGGGCAGGTAGACGGCGCATCACAGGTGAGCGGGTCGAGTGCATCAGCACAGCCAATCACCGCTAACGTCTCCACTGTATCGTCATTATTACACGTTACGGCTAACCATTCAGAATCGCAAAACAGTAATCAGGAATATTCGTTATTACCCAACGTTTTGCTGTCCACAGCGTTAGTGGACATAGAAGATTATAATAAGAAATATCACACTGTACGCACTCTGCTTGATAATGGTAGTCAACATTGTTTCATAAAGAAATCGTTATGTGAAACATTAAATGCACCGTTAATACAGTCCACTTATCACGTTGCTGGGGTAGGTCAAACAATTTCGCAGTCCACCCACATTTGTAAAATAAAATTACGTTCAAGGTTAAATTCGTTTTTGATTATAAGATATCATTACACGTTAATTACGCGATTAATCACGCGCACGGCAACACTAAACAATCAAACGTCATTGATTGTTTAGTGTTGCCGTGCATTACAAAACAATTACCCACATTTAGTGTCGATGTAAATAATATGAGTTTACCTGATAATATTCAACTTGCGGATCCGAATTTTCACTAACCGTCAGACATCGATATACTGATAGGCGCGGATAAGTTCTGGGAATTATTGTGTGATGGCAAAATTAAGTTGAATAAAGGACCTTATTTACAAAATACAAAATTGGGTTGGATAATGTCGGGACCTTTACATTATAACCCACTTCCCGTTAAGAGTGTGCAATGTAATTTCTCCCAAACAATTGACACACAGTTGAAATTGTTTTGGGAACTCGAAGAGATAAACAATAACGTTAATAAAAACATCCTTAGTGCTGACGAACGTGCGTGCGAAGACATTTTTGTCAAAACGACAAAACTTATGGAAGATTTTCCGTACGCATTCCTTTAAAGGAATCAGCTGATGTGCTCGGAGACAGTTACACAGCGGCTGAAAAACGCTTGTTGTCGTTAGAACGGAAATTCGCTCGTTCGCCACAATTTAGGGAAAAATACGTAGATTTTATGGGAGAATATGAAAGGCTCGGTCATATGAGTTGCATTGAAACTTACGAGTCACCCCACTATTTTTTGCCGCATCACGGCGTTATTAATGAAAATAGCAGTACGATTAAACTGCGCACTGTTTTCGATGCAAGCGCAGCGACGTCGTCCAGTAAGTCGTTGAACGATATTCAACATATTTGTCCACCACTTCAGAATGACATTTTTAGCATTTTAGTACGCTTTAGGCAATATAAATACGTGGGTTGTGCGGACGTTGAGAAAATGTTTCGGAATTTTCTTGTACAACCAGATCAACGAGATTTACAATTGATATTATGGCGTAAACTTCCGTCGGAACCAATATGTGTATATCGTTTAAACACCGTGACGTATGGCACCGCGTCTGCGCCATACCTTAGTATGAGATGTTTACGTCAGCTTGCGCTGGAATGTAAGGATCAGCAGGTTGCGAGAGTAATCCGAGAGGATTTTTTCGTTGATGACGTCATCCTAGGTGACAATGATTTATATAGCTTACTCGATACCTGTGAGAAGTTACAAAATACTTTAAATTCGGCTTGTTTACCGTTGCGTAAGTGGTTGTTTAACGTTGATATCAGTGCTCACGAAATATCTAAAGACTTGTCATTAGGCGAACATTGCCAAACTAAGACTTTAGGAGTGGGTTGGTATAATAAAAGTGATGAACTTCATTTTACCACACAAGTAGTTAGACCGAATTTACTAAATAAACGTACAATGTTGTCGATAATCGCACAAATATACGATCCTCTAGGAATTTTAACAACGGCTGTCGTAGTAGCTAAAATATTGATGCAAAAAGTGTGGTTGTGCAAGATAAATTGGGATGATTCCGTTCCCAGTGGTCTTGCTTTATCTTAATTTTAATTGTCAGATACTAGCGATCCACCCAGCTTCGCTCGGATGACTTCCGGATTTTGACAACAGCGCCACCTACTGGCTTGTTAAAACACACAAAAACTTACCAAAATCGGTTGCATAATTTCGAAGTCTATACAGACATAGGTAGAAACTTTTTTTGTGTTTTATATAGATAGATAATCATCCTCATCATTACAGCCCTTCACAAGTCCACTGCTGAACATAAGCCTCACTCAAGGAATGCCACAAAACACGCTCCAGTGCCACCTGAATCCATTGACTTCCTGCATATCTTACCAGGTCGTCACTCCATCTTTAGGGGGATCGCCCTACACTACGCCTACTTGTACGAGGCTGCCACTCGAGAACCTTTTTTCCCCATCGGTTGTCGGTTGTTTGAGCTATATGGCTGGCTGGCTCATTGTCACTTCAGCTTACTAATCCGTTGGGCTATGTCAGTCACTCAGGTTCTATTGCGCATATCCTCACTTCTAAGTTTATCACTCAGAGAAACCCCGGGCCTAGCTGGGAATAGCCCTCTCCATAGCTTGCTGAGCGACATTGAGCGTCCTCATACGACCAGCAGTGAAGAACCACGCCTCAGATCCGTAAGTCATCACTGGTAACACGTACTAGTTGTACAATCTATTTTTCAGATTTTGTGGTATACCTGACGAGAAGATGTGTCGTAATTTCCCGAACGCTGCTCAGCCGAGTTGAATCCGTCGATTGACCTCTCGGTCGAAGTTGGATTTACCTAGTCGGACTATTTGTCCCAGGTAAACATACTCGTCAACAACTTGGAGCATAGTGCTCCCAACAACTACCGGCAGACACGACAAAGATCATGTTTAATTTCCATGTCACACCTATGTGTGACGTGGACATTAAACATGATCCTTGTTTCGTCCATGTTCATCTTAAGCCCTAACCGTTGGGAGACACAATTGAGGTCATTGAGCATAGTGCTTAAGTCCTCCAGTGATTCTGCCATAAGGACTATATCGTCGGCAAATCGAAAGTGAGTGATGTACTCGCCATTGATGTTAATACCGTATCCTTTCCAGTCCAGTAGCTTGAAAACGTCTTCCAATGCAGCGGTGAAGAGTTTCGGGGATATAACGTCACCCTGTCTTACACCTCTCCGCAGTTGGATAGGTTTCGAGCTCTGGTTCTGTACTCGGATAGCCATCGTAGCCCTACTGTACAAACACTTCAGCACTTCGGTTTTGCAGCATATGTTGTAAGAAATATTAGAAGTCTAAAAAATGTTGAGACAGCTAGATTAGTTTATTTTAGTTACTTTCAATAGTAATGCGACTGACATTGAAGTCATATTTGTTTTGCAAAAGTGAGCCGTACGAGCAATTTATAACTTAAATTGTAAGAGTCACTTAGAAAAAATTTAAGGAAAAGAACATATTAACTTTGGCATTGCAATATATTTATGAAAATGCAGTATATGTACATAAAAGCATAAATAGCTTTAATGAGAATAAAGGTGTTCATACTTTAAACACTAGGAACAAACATAAGCTTGTAGTACCAGTTACTAGACTCCACAGAATTTATAATTCATTTATCATTCACTTTTACAGCAGCTCCGTTTGCGCACCGCTCCCGAGCAGTAGTGCATACAGTCTGCGCTCCGTCCTCGTGCGGTAGTGCAACCTCTCGCCCGCGCCCCTCACTCTCCCCGGCTCACACCGGCCGAGCAGTCGCCGTTGGTGAGTCATCTTTCTTAGCACCGTTCTTGACCCCTCGCTCCGGTGGGAAGGTCTGAGCGATTGTCTTGCTTTATATTGTTATTTTATTGTTATTGTTTCTTGTTATTTTTATTGTTTATGTTTCTTGTTACTATTTTGTTAATATTGTGTTATTGTTTCTGGGAATAGGCATCACTTGCTCTTTTCAGAGCTAGCCCTTTGTTCTTCTCAGAACATAGGGACCCCAGTTTCTTGAAATAAGCGTCGTCAAGACCCTCCCTATTCAATATGTCTACTACAGACATTCTCAAACAACTTTCTATCCAAATAGTGGCCGTAGCCCAACAGTTTATTCAAGCTCATGGCCAAATTCTTCACCATGACGAAGCTCTTCTCGCCAAAACTATTAGCGCCGCTGTAGCCTCCACTGTTCCTAAGGCGTTTACATAACCTCCACCTTCTGTCGCGGCCTTTTCAGCGACCCGTGACTCCGAAGTCATGGAGCACTCGGACACCGCGTCCGAAACTTCATCCACCCGTAAGAGATCCGCTCAAATGCCAATCACCACATGCAGTAGCTGCTCCTCGGACTCAACAGACTCCAATCAATCGGTAATTGATACGACCCCCTTCACGGAAGTGAAATCCAAGCGCGGCTCGAAACGCGCTGCGACCTCTTGCACACCTCCCGTCCCCGTAGCCTCCACCGCAGCCCCCGCGCCTGCTCGCTCCACCGCAGCCCCGTCGCTGTCTTAAAGAAACAGATCCCGCCCCCTGTCTTCCTCTGGGACGAGGCGCAATTTACTAGACTTTCTAAAGCCTATTATGACGCAAGCTTTAAATATGACCAAGCCACCAACCTTTGCGAGTCAATTAAAATCGTTCCGCAGTCTATGGAAGACTTTAGAAACATCACCAAACTCTTCACATCCTAAGGTGTGCTCTATCATACCTACTCTCTCCCTGAAGAACGTAAAGTCAGGGCTGTACTCCGCGGAGTTCCGTTTGAACTCGCCAACGAGGAAATCCTGGAGGAACTTAAGTCCCAGGGATTCCCAGTTGAGGCTGTGCACAAGATGCACAGTAGTAGGGGCAAGAGGTACTCGCTTGCCCTCTTCATTTTTTCCAACGTGCCGGAGGCGAAAGACATATTCCGACAGGTAAACACTGTGTGCGGCCTGTCGAGAGTCAAAGTCGAAGTCCCCTATAGGCGCGGTTTTCCGGCGCAGTGCCACCGCTGCCAACTCTACGGGCATGCGGCGGCCAACTGCTCAGCCCCTCCCAGGTGCGTTAAGTGCCTAGATCCACACAGCTCGAAAGAGTGTCCTCAGCCCAATGATACCGAGTACCCACCCGCTTGCGTCCTTTGCGGACAGACCAGCCATACGGCCAACTTCCGAGGCTGCCCTCGCGCGCCTCGCCCCAATCTCGGCAACAAAGCTGCCATAAAAGCTCCGCCGGTCAATGACCGTACAATCTTGGCTCTCCCATCCTAAATGCCCCTTCAGGGCAACTCTCAGTCACCTCATGACCCATATCGGCCCCCTCAGGAACCCTACAAGCCTTCTCACCTTCGCCCAATAGGGCCCCAACTTCAGGCGGAACCCTCTTACGCCGATAACGTAGATACAGTATACACTGCTATCCGCAATATCGACGTAAGAGAGATCGCCATTTTAGCACGCAAACTGCGCGCTTCTCGGTCTCCTCAGGAACGTCTGCTCGCGCTTACCGAGCACCAACTCCTTCGAAACTCAATATAATTAGTCAGTATTCTTCCCAGCGGCTACTCGCCGCTAGCGCCCCCCTTTCACCCAAGGGGGGGTCGCGTTCGATACGGCTTAAAGATCTCTAGCTAGATTGTTAAGCCAGTCCCTAAAGGCGGTGTTTAGTGGGTAAAAGTCTCCACATAACCACGCAGCCAGCTGCGTGTTATGCTATGAGCATTCACCGCCTCCCTTCCCCGCTTTCCGGAGGGTTGCCCATATTACTTTGGGCACAGAAAAAAAAAACACTTTTACAACAAAATCGCAGAAAATGTACAAAATTTGTTATTAAAAAAGTTTAAATGTTTTATAAGATTAAAATGGTACAAAAAGGGTTATTATAATATTAATGAATACATAAGTGAAAATAACCCCTGAGAATGAGGTGACCACCACCTTGCTGGTTCTATAAAAATTCATACAAAATTGTACAAAATAAATTAATTGTAAATTGAAATGTGTTTAAAAAAAGTCCCTCTTGTTGCAAGAAGAATGACTCATATTCCGCATCCTACAAAGAAGTTTTAAACCACAATTATGAAGCTATTGTCTCTAGGTAAATTGCATTTCCATATGGTGAGGCACTGCAAAAACGAAATTTATTTTAGTGAAGCATGCAAAACGCATATTAGTAAAGATTACGCATTTTAAAAATAATGCATTCGTCACTGAAGGCCTTTATGATACAAGACATTTTCTCTTTGATAGAAAATTATATTCATAGTATAATGTTTTAACAATATTGGGATATTGCTTACTTACTTACTTACTTACTTACTTATCGTCACGCACAATCCCTAACGGGGTAGCCAGAGAGAACAGATCGCCAAGTGTCATGATCCTTACATACCTCTTTCGCTTCTTTCAGGTTCATTAACTTCTTCATACATGCACGTCTAGGTATCCGCGTACTCTTGACCCTCCCCTCTTCGAGCAATTTGCTCACACACGCTTCACGCTTGCTTGGGATATTGCCTGGTAAATTTTACACAATTTTTATGCTTTGCAGGCAAGAAAGGTCTAGAAGGGTTTTTCTTCTGTAGTTTTTTTTATTGAGTTGTGATTAGGAAAATGTTGCTGAGCAACTCTTGTTTAAGTTTGTTTTTGTCACTTCTTACGATACTCGCGGTGTGATATGACGTAGTTGATTATTGTAAGCCTTTATGACTCCTCATTAATTTTAAAGTATAATTAGGGTTATATTAAACATAGATACAATATTTCTTGCTTAGTTAATTTACTAAACGGGCCAGCCCCGACATGAACTAAACCCGGCCCGGAACAAGTTTCGTTCGAAATGCGAAACTTTTGTTGGAATTTCAAAAACCAAAATGTTTGATATGTAATTTTACAGTTTTATTGCATGACCGCATACCAGCGAATAGAGACCAATATAATGTTAATTGATTATGCTCGATTAAGTAATTTAAGTATTTAGCAAGTTTATTCTTTTTTTAAATATATTTATGTATAACAGCGGCGTAAGAAAAGCTATCATTTCGCGGTTGTCATAACAGGCGATGCCAAAAAGATCTTCCTACAGATGTCGTTATAACAATGTAATATACTAAAATGATGTCCAGTACATCATTCCAGTGACACATTATAGACCATAAGATCAAAAATATAAAATATGACCGAGAATGGGAAGCAGCATCAAAGATGCAAACTGCGAATACGCCGTGAAGTTTTTTATATTCTAGTTGATATAAGAAATACCCAGTTGGCCGTTTTGTTTCTCTCTGTCACCTCAAGACACTCATGGAACAATCGCATAATACAATTCATCAAAACGTAAAAGACGGAAGTTGAGAAACGCCAGGAAGACCTCTTAGCTATCAACTGATTGCTGAAATACTTCATGTGTAATAAATTAAAAGTGATAAAAAAATCACTAAAAAAGCTATCTCGGATAAAAAATACGCAAAAACTATTCATTTACAAATGTATTATTTAAAGATGACAAAAATAAATTAGTTAAGATTGGTGATTAAAACTACTTTTACGGATTTTATCGCGTTTATTTTTACTTTTTATTTTTAATTCCCGACGTTTCGGGCGCTTTCCAGCACCCATGGTCACGGGGGACTGATATGACTGACGTCCCGATGTCATTGTTAAACCCGGAGTAACTTCAGCTTTTTTAATTATTGTTTATGGTCCGATCTATGCAAAATGAACTAACTCTGTCTTGAGGTCTTGCAGTGGTATGCTTGGGTTTAGTTTTAATTTTATTGATTATAGGATCCCAAGCAGGTGGTAGTACCCAGCCTCCTTCTCTATTGAAATTAGGATGTTTTTTAATTTCAATAGCCTCACGTATCATCCTTGGTAGGAATCGGTGTTCTTTCGCGAGGATTTGTGGTCTATCAAATCTGATGTAATGGTTGGGGCCGTCTAGGATATGATCACAAACTGCAGACTTCCCGGAACGTTGATGCTTCACATCAGCTATATGTTCTTTTACGCGGGTCCTAATTGATCTTTTGGTTTGTCCTATATAAGAGAGACCACATTCACAATCAAGCTTGTACACTCCTGCATCTTGTAGAGGAATATGACACTTGACGGATGGTAGGAACTGACTAATCTTCTTCGGCGGCTTGTAGAATGTTCTAATAGAAGCTCGCTTCAAGATATAGCCAATCTTGTCTGTGACACCTCTGACATATGGTAGTACAGCAGGCACACGCTCGACTGTGGCTGGCTTCACTCGGTCACTGTGACGTAGGCGCGGGACCCGAAGCTTGTTGTCGTGCAGAACTTGCTTGACGTGCTGAAGCTCGGCGGTCAGGTGTTTGCTGTCACAGATCCCTCGTGCTCTCTGTAACAAAGATTTGACCACGGTAGCTAACTGTGAAGGATGGTGGTGAGATTCACCGTTTAAATATCGGTTTGTATGGGTCTTTTTCCTATATACAGTGTGACCAATGGTGTTATTAGGATTTCTGATGACTAACACATCTAGGAAAGGTAAGGAATTATTTGCCTCTAACTCCATAGTAAATTGAATTTTAGAGTTTATGGAATTAAGATGTTCTAAAAATGCAGTTACTTTGTCTGATGGTAAACCTGCTTGGGATCCTATAATCAATAAAATTAAAACTAAACCCAAGCATACCACTGCAAGACCTCAAGACAGAGTTAGTTCATTTTGCATAAATCGGACCATAAACAATAATTAAAAAAGCTGAAGGTACTCCGGGTTTAACAATGATCTCGGGACGTCAGTCATCTCAGTCCCCCGTGACCATGGGTGCTGGAAAGCGCCCGAAACGTCGGGAATTAAAAATAAAAAGTAAAAATAAACGCGATAAAATCCGTAAAAGTAGTTTTAATCATGTGTAGTGTTCGCGTAAATATAAGAAATCATTATGTTAACCAGTACGGACTGAAAATAGCAAATAAAATACGCCGATTAGAAGATCTAAAGACCAAGCGCGCAAGATACATAACAGCTTTAAATTTCTTGAAGAGATGCAGAGATCATAATCTCATTCCTACGTGTGTCAAGATATCCACTAAAAAAGACATTCGAGGAAGCGCTAAGATCTTAAATCAGGCTAGTAAAAAGTTGTTAATAACGGTGATTCAGCAAAAACGTACCGATCTATATTTCATAAACAAAACCATAGACAATTCGTCCAGTGAATTAAAGACAGTTTTATCGACATTTGATTATAAAAATTGCATGGAAACTTTAGACAAACGCGAAAAAACTAAATACAATGAATGCAAAAATAAACATATTGATAAATACCATAAATTAACAAGTAAATCAAATGTCCAACATACGAAATCGTTGACCACAGACACGAATCATAAACAACGCGCTGTCTACAACTTATCAAAACAAACACTGGACGACGCCACAATAAAAGTTTTAGAAAAAGGTATTAATTTCGCAATTACACCGCGAAAAATACCGTATGAGGACATTATCTGTAGTGTTGAGGACTGTCTGTATAAAAATAATATTGGTAATGAAGATTTAGAGGCCATACGTCAAGACATCTCGTCTATGTTACGTCGAAGTTCAGCGCTGAAATTAAATCTCCCCAAAAATGAATTTAACGCGTTGAAAAACTTACGCAACAGACCAGAGCTTACGATTCTCCGCGCAGATAAAGGTAATTCTACGGTTATAATGGATACGTCAGATTACAATTTTAAAATACAACAACTTTTGTCGGATGAAACTACTTATCGAAAGGTCAAAACAGACCCTACAACTAATACGCTTAAAACAACTAGCGATCTAATTAAGAAATACTCCGAAAAATTGAATCTGGACGTTAATTCGATAATACCTTCATGTGCCAAACCACCGAAGTTGTATGGGTTACCAAAGATACACAAACCGAATGCTCCTTTACGTCCAATAGTGAGTCAGATTGATTCGCCAACTTACAGATTGGCTCAATACTTAGCTAAAATATTATCACCACTCAGAGGACACACAAGAGCACACACTAAGAATTCATACCATTTTGTCAGTGAGATAAAAGACATACATCTTACTGACAATGAAACCATGGTCAGTTTTGATGTTCAGTCTCTATTTACATCCCTACCTGTTGAAGACTGCATCTCAATTATAACTAGGAAACTAGAGGAAAATAACATGCCAGCAGAATATGCAGTATTACTAAGACATTGCCTTACATCTGGCTATCTATTGTGGAAGGAAGAGTTTTACAAGCAAGTAGATGGTGTGGCGATGGGCTCACCTGTATCTCCCATTGTCGCCGATATATTCATGGAAGACTTTGAGGAGAAAGCCCTCCTTACTGCACCTGTTACACCAAGGATCTACAAGCGGTATGTAGACGATACTTTCACAATTTTACCATCAGACAAAGTAACTGCATTTTTAGAACATCTTAATTCCATAAACTCTAAAATTCAATTTACTATGGAGTTAGAGGCAAATAATTCCTTACCTTTCCTAGATGTGTTAGTCATCAGAAATCCTAATAACACCATTGGTCACACTGTGTATAGGAAAAAGACCCATACAAACCGATATTTAAACGGTGAATCTCACCACCATCCTTCACAGTTAGCTACCGTGGGCAAATCTTTGTTACAGAGAGCACGAGGGATCTGTGACAGCAAACACCTGGCCGCCGAGCTTCAGCACGTCAAGCAAGTTCTGCACGACAACAAGCTTCGGGTCCCGCGCCTACGTCACAGTGACCGAGTGAAGCCAGCCACAGTCGAGCGTGTGCCTGCTGTACTACCATATGTCAGAGGTGTCACAGACAAGATTGCCAATATCTTGAAGCGAGCTTCTATTAGAACATTCTACAAGCCGCCGAAGAAGATTAGTCAGTTCCTACCATCCGTCAAGTGTCATATTCCTCTACAAGATGCAGGAGTGTACAAGCTTGATTGTGAATGTGGTCTCTCTTATATAGGACAAACCAAAAGATCAATTAGGACCCGCGTAAAAGAACATATAGCTGATGTGAAGCATCAACGTTCCGGGAAGTCTGCAGTTTGTGATCATATCCTAGACGGCCCCAACCATTACATCAGATTTGATAGACCACAAATCCTCGCGAAAGAACACCGATTCCTACCAAGGATGATACGTGAGGCTATTGAAATTAAAAAACATCCTAATTTCAATAGAGAAGGAGGCTGGGTACTACCACCTGCTTGGGATCCTATAATCAATAAAATTAAAACTAAACCCAAGCATACCACTGCAAGACCTCAAGACAGAGTTAGTTCATTTTGCATAGATCGGACCATAAACAATAATTAAAAAAGCTGAAGGTTCTCCGGGTTTAACAATGACATCGGGACGTCAGTCATCTCAGTCCCCCGTGACCATGGGTGCTGGAAAGCGCCCGAAACGTCGGGAATTAAAAATAAAAAGTAAAAATAAACGCGATAAAATCCGTAAAAGTAGTTTTAATCATGTGTAGTGTTCGCGTAAATATAAGAAATCATTAGTTAAGATTGGTGTTGGGATTAGTGGTGACGGGTATAGTGCACGCAAATGAGGCATGGTGGGAGGTGCTCTTCTAACTAGGTCAAACATCATTCTCTTTTACTACGCAGATCTTAGCTGTTTAATTTTTAACATCTTTGATCTCACGAGACCAAATTATGAAGGAAGCCTATGTTCAACAATGTACTCATAAAGGCTGTAATGAATAAATAAATGAATATAAAAACGATTAAAATAAATTAGGAACCCTTTCAAAATTGAGAAAGAACCAGTGACCTGGAGTAGGACGCGTCTCTACTTATATTTTTACTTTTACTCTTTTATAGAAATACTGAAACTTATAAAATGTATGAATTAAAAAACCATTTCATAAAAAGAACTAAAAAGCATAAAATAATTTCACATTCTGAAGTAGGTGCTTAGACATTGAGTATACAAGAATTAAAGCCCTGTCATCAAAATACAAGGTATTTTTTTTCATTTTTACCCCACTGCCCTAGAAAGAGAGTAATGTTTTTCCGTTATGTATTTATGTACATCTATTACGTTAGCACCCTCTGTAGCCTGATCGGTGTCGTGGATTTTAACATATGAGTTCTCTTAAGATTTGTCTTAATTGTGACAGTGACATAGGCTACAGACGCTTATTTTTCAAAGAGTGGCAAAATTTTTAACTTAGTTTCAAATATATAAGTAATGATATACCATTATTGCAGTTTTTGAAAATATGAGTAATTAAGACTTCAATTTTACTGGAAATTATCCTAAATTGAATGTGATTTATGGGCAAAAACGTTTTTGCCTACCGATTGACCCTTACGAATGTGTGCGTGCAAAACAAAATGATTTAAAACGATGTTTTGCCATGCATTTTGAATTTAAATTTGTAAAAAGGACTAAATTTTTGAGATGTTTTAATATTTTTTTTCTTCACCATTTGCCTATATCATTTAATTCTGAACTATCTCTACAAATTTGGCCGGTTATAACAAAATAACCCTGTACGATATTTATATAATGCATCCGGAAATAAAAAAGGATGGAAAGTTTTTTTCAGTAAATTTGTTAACGCAGACAGGTTTCCACAAATAATGTTTAAACATTAAGCTTGTAGTTCTTGAAAGTTGGCTTTCACTATTTATTAAATGATTTCAGTTAAGTTTTACCTTTAATATCGTCTTAAACTAATCTAAGCATTAAAATTTTCATCACCTATTTGCCATGGAATAAAACTAATTTTACGAATTTTTAGAAACCGTTATGTGAACCTATTTTGCACTCTTCTTTTTGCCGAATTATGAAAATAATTCTGACGAAAATAAATTAACTCACTAACTCTTTTATTATATATTATAAATGAAGCATCAAAATCGGTTAACAATTGAAGAAGTTATCGCGTAACATACATATTACGAATAAAATAAAATACAGTCCAATTGCAAACACCCATCTTTTAAAGGCCACTAAAAAGGCCAAAAAAGGAGAACAATAAACAGAAATGGACGCTAAAGCTATCCAAAGCTAATATTCAGCACAATAAAACTCGCAGTCAAGCAGGCAGGTCGAGTATGTGCGGCGTACGTGAGTGTAAAAGCCTACATTATTGCAGTTGCTCTGAGCGCGAGCAACATTCATTCGTGGGCTTCAAAATATTTATTGCTTTATATTTTTATCTAGAATTGAATTTAAAATTCTTTTCATTTTATTGTTTAAATCTCTTTTTCACTCATTTGCTGTTGATATGCAAGAGCAACACCTCCTGACATAAACGTGAACAAAACAAAAAGTTTGGTTACACGTTCCACTGCTGTGCATAGGCCTCCTCTTAATTATTAAAACGTTAATTTGCATTTAATTCACCGCATTGCTCTATTATGTAGACTTTTTTAAAGGAAAGGGGCGAACGTGCTTACAGCTCACCTGATGGTAAGAATCGCCCGCCACCCATGCCGCTACAACTGCCACACCAGGGAGTTACAAGTGCGTTACCGGCCTTTCAAAAACAAATAAGCTCTTTATTTTGTGGTCCCTTAGAAGTATCGATTCGGAAAAGTAAGGTAAAATCTCCTCTATGAGGTAGTCTTTGGGTAGGACTATGTTCAAGAGTGGATTTTGGATAGGTTGTAATGAGTGAGTGATTGATGTGTAGAAAATGCTTGCGATTATCCTTTCTATAATCTTACTAGACGTGGGCACAGGCCTCTGACTAATAGTCGAACGGCTATAGGTATTAACTTAACTTATGCAAAATATAAGAGCAATATAGAATATAAAATTAACGAGTCCCCAGGACAATAATTTCAGGAAATTATATGCTTATGTCTCTTAATACATTTACGAAAATGTAATTAATGTACATACACAAGAATATAAACAGTAATATTGGTGATATTCACTCTGTATATGCTGGAAACAAACACAAGCTAGTAATAACTGTTACTCTCGTCTTCTCTCCCTCAAGACAGGGGTATATTAACACTGGTTCGTAAATTAAAGATAAGATTGTCTTTCAATTAGTATTATTCATAGTGTATATTAAACAAAAAAAAACTATTTCTATGAAGTAGTTAGACTGACGCACTGCTCCAGTGAGTAATACAATCTCGAGATATGATTTTTATTTTCAGACATACAGGTTTCCTGGGACGTAGTAAATCAGCATTTAAGATAAAAAATTTCTAATTTAAGCGATGTTGGCGCTCCTCTGAAATTCACCATTACCATTACGGTTTATCAATGGTCCACCGCTTTGCTTTCCATAGGCCTCCTCCATAGATTGCCTCATACGGAGGATATTTGCTATCGTCGCAAGCGTTATGGCAACATCAGTTTTTTATTTTAATATCGTCGGTGTATGAATGATTTTGCACTCGGCGATCGAACCAAATAGAGTAAAGTAACCGCCATGAATGTTTATCTTAATCTTTGTAGTCTTCTCTTATTATTTTTCTAAGTACTCATAGCTTTTTAACATTATATGCTTAGATTATAAACAAAATGGTGTATTTTTATTTTGTTATAAGTTTGTTTGTGTAAACGGCACGACGTTTAATATAAAATTATGCTAGTGTTGTAAAACAATTCTCATGTAAGTGTATTTTAATTATTTAAAGAAATAAATATCTAAAACCACATAAAAGTTACTTGTGCTAGCTACACGCAACTGTCTTATTTTGCATGTACGGGATACATAAGTCGAGAATGAGCGAACAACGTAGTGTCGGTTACATAGAGTCGTTAGTGACAACAGACCATATACAAGCAACCGGACGATACATTAACTTTATTCCCCTTGAAATAACAACTTTACAGTAGTCAAAATACTTAGTGATTTTACAAAGGTTCTTTTGTGACTGTCCCATAAAAACGTAACCATACATACATTTATAGTTAAAAAAATATAGTTATAGGTTGCAGTGAATTATAGCCGCAGCTCCATTGGTTCCGACCACGTTTACTGGTAACGAGTTGTTCTTTATAAGTTCTCATGGGTAACAACGCATCTGCATTTCTTAATCAAGGATGTCTATGGGCTACAGCATCCACTTGCCATCAGTGGACGATGTGCGCATTTGTCACCCTTATGCTACTAAAAAACCTAAATCAGATTAAAGGATTATAAAGTTATTTTTTTAAGATATTTCTCGTTTTCAGCCATATTTTCTTTGCTTATTTTACTGGTACTTGACAGCGATCTACTTAACGCTAGGCATAGCATGGTGAGCACGTAAGTTTCACAAAAGCCCACTCTGGCTTTGCATTAAACTTTTTCAAACAACTTACGCATGAAAATGTTTAATTCGCGAATAAATCTGCGAGTTCAAAGCTTACAGATACAACATTAAAGTATATTCAGATATTCATGTGTCATCACTCACATTGTTTTTAATAATTAAAGAATTAATAAAAATATAGAATTAATTATTTTAAAATTTTTTTCAAATTATCCATCCATCATCACCCAGGCGAGTAATGACGAGTGGATCACTCACCTACGATTTGCCGACGATATAGTCTCTATGGCAGAATCGTTGAAGGACCTAAGCACTAATACACTTCTTAATAACCTCAACGGTGTTTCCCAACGGGCAGGTCTTAAGATGAACATGAACAAAACAAAGTTTAATGTCCATGTCACACCTATGCCGTTAGTTTTTGGGAGCACTAAGCTCGAAGTTGTTGACGAGTACGTTAACCTGGGGCAAATAGTCCGACTAGGTAAGTCGAACTTCAACCGAGAGGTCAATCGGTGGATTCAACTCGGCTGGGCAGCGTTCAAATTACGACACATCTTGTCGTCAGGTATACCACAAAATCTGAAAACTAGATTATACAACCAGTGCGTGTTACCAGTGATGACTTACGGATCTAAGACGTGGTTCTTCACTGCTGGTCGTATGAGGACGCTCAATGTCACACAGCAAGCTACGGAGAGGGCTATGCCCGGGGTATTTCTCTGAGTGATAAACTTAGAAGTGAGGATATCCGCAGTAGAACCTGAATGACTGACATAGCCCAACGGATTAGTAAGCTGAAGTGGCAATGGGCCAGCCATATAGCTCAAAGAACCGACAACCGATGGGGAAAAAAGGTTCTCGAGTAGCAGCCTCGTACAAGTAGGCGTAGTGTAGGGCGATCCCCCTCTAGATGGAGTGACGACCTGGTAAGATATGCAGGGAGTCGATGGATTCAGATGGCTCTGAACTGTGTTTTGTAGCAATCTTTGGGGGAGGCCTATGTTCAGCAGTGGACTTGTGAAGGGCTGTAATGATGATGATGATTATCTATCTATATAAAACACAAAAAAAGTTTCTACCTATGTCTGTATAGACTTCGAAAACATGCAACCGATTTTGATAAGTTTTTGTGTGTTTTAACAAGCCAGTAGGTGGCGTTGTTGTCGAAATCCAGAAATCATCCGTGCGAAGCTGGGTGGATCGCTAGTATAGACAATTAACGGATAACTAGAGATCGGGTCATGGCGGAACTTAATAACATTATGAAAAAATACAACAATATTATACGAAGTAGTATTTAAGATATATTTAAAAAAAAAACTATTATCATTTTTAAACGAAGAATGATCATGTTACTTTATTGCCACTAGTGGGAAACTTTGGCTTCTTATCCTTAAACATGTAACTTACTAAAGATTTGTAAGCTCTTGATTTTCCAAAATATGAAAATAAAAATAAAATGGATAAGTCGATCATGCAGGGAGATCTGTTTATGACTTTGCATTGGCGTATGGTCTGACTTAGCTGGTTGCTTGGCCTATGCGGATTTCAGATTCGAGATCGTACATCTTCCCTATTTAACCCTCTGCTGACCTCTCAACCGGATGGATATCAGGTTTCCGTCAACCCCCTTCTTGTCTCCTCGGACTATTGTCTAGTTTGGAGTATGGTGTCACTTTCACTATCGTCGCAGTTGCATTTTGCAGGTTGTTGCCGTGTTTGGCACTATAAGTCGGCTGATTGGGATAGGATGCGATTTTTTTGCATTCTATCCTTAGGGGCGGGTTTGACTCTCGCCGAACGATCCCAGCGTACAGAACTATTTATTCCATCTTTTGTGGTGCCCATCAGAGGCAGATCCAAGCCATGCTTTTGTCGCTTCTGTCAATTAGCATCATCTACTATAAGCGGTCGAATTACTGGGCTTGGGCTGACGCATCAACGTCTCGGGATGTAAGCACCAGCATTTTCAAAAATAAGTACAATTCCGCCTCCAGGTTCTTCAAGAGTCATTGCCAAGGCAAGATCAGAGCACATTGGCATAATTGGTGTGAAGCTAGTTCGCCATCCTTCGAGAACCCGTGTATTCTGTTCTCTTGCCAAGGCTGTCCAATGGAACTTCTGTCAGCCATATTTTCTATCTCTGCACAGAGAGTAGGATTTACTGGCTCATGCGGCAAAGGTCAAAGCCGATCTGCTGGGATCTCTCTTTGTATCCAACTCGTCTCTTAACGACGGGGGTAACATACCGCCACCAATCCGCGGTGTAAGTTCTCTATGCCGGATGTACAGTTTACACAGCGCTCGGTTCACAAAGCACTTCTCTCCATGGACGTCAACAAGTCGAGTGGGTTTTATGAAGTTCCACCCATTGTGCTGAAGACTGATGCTCCGGAGTTGACACCAGTTTTAACGCGTCTTTTTGGTAGTCCTATTTCCAAGGCGTAATCCCAAATTAATCGAAGACAGCGTGGGTTCACTTGATCCTTAAAAAAGATGACTGCTCAGACCAGTCCAACTACAGGCCTATCGCCATTACCTCCTTGTTCTTCAAAATAATGGAAAACATTATAAACTGCCAGCTCATTAGGTACATTGAGGATCATCAGCTGATTAGTTATCGCCAATATGGTTTTCGCCATAGTCGATCAGCTGGTGATCTTCTGGTCGATCTGACTCATATATGGGCGGAGGCGGCCAATTGGTTGTTAGTTTGGACATAGCGAAGACCTTCGATAGGGTTTGACGCAAATCGCTTCTTTTGAAGTTCGCTTCCTTTTTTATAATATGAGGGTTGAGGGTGGCAAACGGGCACACATTCCATCTGATGGTAAGTGGTTGCTGTGACCTATAGACATCTACATCTATCTTCGATAGCGTATCAAAATACAGATGTATTTTCACCCGTGAGGACAAAGATGGAATGCGTCGTTTCTCTCTCTACACTCACTAAACGAAACACAGGATTACCAGTTTCCTTGCTGATGGGAGCATTGCATGTCGTAGTAGACGGTATAACCTCTGATTACACGCCTTTTAACGTTGGTGTTCCACAAGGCTGCGTGCCGTTGCTCTCTTTCATGCATCTTTCATTTCAATCATTCATTGCTATACGGACAACAGCACCTGTGATATTTTATACACTGGTCGTGCCAATATTTCTCGGGAAAACGTTGCCGAGCAAGGGAACAAACTTGTGTCTGAAATTTTGGATTGGGGGCGACTTAATCTAGTCCAATTCAATCCTCAGAAGACACAAGTTTGTGTATCTTCTCAGTTTTAGGGCACTACCCATGTTGCCTCAGCCAGTATTGGAATCCTCGGCGCCAACATATCGAATGACGTGCAGTTTCGTGGTCACTTGGAAGAGAAGGCCAACCTGGTTTCTAAAAAGTTTGGCGTGCTCAGCAAAGTGGGGCAGGATTTCTTGTCGGCACACCGCTTGCAACTTTGCAAGGCGCAAGTTGTACCCCTTTGATGTTGAATGCTTGTCGCCTTTTTAATAGCCCACATATTTATTTTTAATTCAATTAATCACGAACGCATGCCAAATAAAACTTTATTACTCTGTGCGAGTGTCCGTATTATTTTGCAACTTTTCGTCGTTCTACGTCATGGCGGACTTTCCGTGGTTACTAAAGGCAGTCAATAAAGAGTAATAAAATATATTTCAAAATGGTAAGTTACTTAGGTAAGATACATATTATTCTGACTATGTTCGAGTAAGCGTATTTTCGCTACTATGTGAGTTCTGTGATGCCCAACGCATGCAACTTTACAAGGCCATTCGCCGCGAATCACGATGCTTGACTTGGAAGAAACATATAGGTAGTGTTAACGACAAATAAACACGAAATACGATTCCTAACAGTAATACGATCGTATTATACTTATGTTGCGCGCCTAAGTTGACTAGATGACGCTAGTGCCGGGGACCAGAGCGAGGAGGGCTTCCTAGAAAATGTCAATTTTGACTTACGACCAACAGCACCATCTAGTATCGAACAGAAGAATTAAGCTTTCTAGAAGCCCCACACTCGAACTTTCTGCGTCTGGTTGGTCGGCGCCCGTATTTACTTGAATATTCTGGATTTTTCTGTGAAAAAGGTGTATTTAAAAGGCGCTGCAAGACGCGATCGTGGCAGTATTGAATTTGGCGGGACAAGCGAAGCTTCGGAACGAAATAAAGTGAATCAGTGTGATTAATTATTTGTGTTTTACGTTTTAATTGGTGTTCAGTAATAAAAGTGTTAATATTTGGTAATTCAATCGGCAGTTTTTAATGTCACGAACCCTAAGCTCGTAATACTTAGTTAAAAATCTTGTAAACGAAGTTTTATTTTCAGTATTTTACGTTATTGTAACTAAATGTAGTAGTAGTTAAATTGTTATTTAACTTCTCAATATGTATGCGATCAGATCCGACCATGGCAATATTCTGTCGAATTCCAAGCGGTCGGATCTGACCACACCCACCCACAGCACTTTGAACCATAAAACTTATATTTAGAGACTACTTGTCTTTAAAGAAGTTTGGCATTATAAGCCTAATGTGAAATTTCCTATCCTCTAATGCAATAAAACGTAGTTAGTCTATGGTTTTTTATTTATAATCTACGTTCAATGTGTACGCATATTTCGTGTGTTTAGTACATTGTTTTACTATAAAATTATTATAAAAGT
This sequence comes from Parnassius smintheus behrii, assembly GCA_036936625.1. Lineage (NCBI taxonomy): Eukaryota > Metazoa > Arthropoda > Insecta > Lepidoptera > Papilionidae > Parnassius > Parnassius smintheus. The sequence goes on from JAUPFT010000007.1 coordinate 56,641,229, forward strand.
TTTTAGATAAGATAAGATAAGATGCTTTATTTGTCAGAATATGGTACATTACTGTTGTTACAAGAGAATTTTGATCCTAAATATCCTGCCGTTTCCGGCGTACAAATATTTTCATATAGATAATTTTTCGAATAAAGTAGAAAACTAAGACACTAATTATTATATAGTGTAAAGATACTTGCCGCAATATTTATGGAAACCAAATCTATATAAAACAATCATCAATCAATTCACAATACTTTAGTTAAATCATTTCAAAAAAATAAATTCAGCAATTCAATAAATACAATTCGAGTCAAATTTATCATTTAAGAAGTCATTTACTGAGTAATAACACTTATTTAAAAGAAATTGAAACAATTTACTTTATAAAGATTCCTATATTCATCTCTTTGAAACAAACAGGCAATTTGTTGTAAACATGTATTGCCATACAATATACATTTTTTGAGTAGAGTTGTATTCTTTGCTTTGGTACACACAATTTATGTATATTTCTACTAGTCCTAATTACAACATCATTGTGTTTTTCAAATAAATTACTATTTTTGGGAACAAAGATACAGATTTCGTAAACGTATAATGCTGGATATATGCAATATTTTATGTTTGCGAAAAAGGGGAATACAACTATCTAATTGGTGTGCTCCGCATAAAGACCGTACACATTTTTTCTGTCCACGAAAAGCTCTAATTAAATCAACAGAATTACCCCCTATTATTAAGCCGTAACGTAGGATCGAAGAAACATATCCATGATAGGCAGAGAGTACAGCCTCCATGTTAGCCACCTGTCTCAGCCGATATAAAACAAATACAAATTTATCTAACTTTTTACATAGGCTATGAATATGTGTGTTCCAATTACAGAACTTGTCTATTGTTACACCTAAAAAGTTAGTATGGTTAACTTCTTCGATTATGTTTTTCCCACATTCTATTTCAAGTGGTTCTTGTTTACTATTATATGTCTGAAATCTTATCATCTTAGTTTTTTCGATGTTAATTTGTAAATTATTATCTCTTAACCAATCTATTATTGTTTCTAAGCTCCTATTTATTTCATGTTCGTAGTCAAAATATTTATTATTATTTTCAATATTAATGGTAATATCATCAGCATATAGCACACATTTATGAGTAGTTACGTTACAAAGATCGTTGATATAGATTATAAATAATAAAGGTCCCAGTATACTTCCTTGTGGCACTCCGCATTTATTTTCGCAATACTGTGATCTATAGTTTTTTCTATTGCGTCCTGAGTAACTTGATACCTCAACGCATTGTCTTCGTTGACTTAAATAATCTTGTATTAATTTTAATGCATTGCCTCTTACACCATATCTGCTAAGTTTGTGTAACAATAATTCATAGTCAACGAAGTCAAATGCCTTGGACATATCAATGAAAATGGATGTTATAGGTATTTTGTTGTTTAGGCTAGTTGTTATTAGTTTTATTAAGTTGAAACATGCTAAAGTGGTTGACTTTTTTTTGTAAACCCATATTTCTCTGGTTTTAATATTTCATGTTTGTTAAAAAAGTTATAGATTCTGGTATGTATAGCCTTTTGAAACACCTTTGATAGAACAGATATCAGTGTTATGGGCCTATAATTGTTTATGTCAGTTTTATCACCTTTCTTGTGTAGTGGTTTAACGACAGAAAATTTTAATCTAGTTGGGAAAATGCCTTGAACAAAAGATAAATTGATAATGTAAGTTAGTGGGAAAGACAAATATTTGGAGCATTGTTTTAAGATTTTAGTACTAATATCATCATAACCTGTATAATTAGTATTTTTTAAAGAATTAATAATTTTTATAACGTCAGTGTTATGTATTGGAACTAGATATATAGAATTGGGATAAAATGTCAATTTAGACGCTTAGTCGTTATTGGTTATTATTTTATTTGGTGTTTTGATGTAATTATTTAAATTTATAAAGTAATTGTTAAACACTTCCGCTATTTTATCCCGTTGATAATATGTATTGCCATTAAGGGTTATTGTAGTAATGTCATTAATAACTGCCATATCATTATTAACGTTTTTTATTATTTGCCAAGCTGCCTTACTTTTGTTGTTAGAATTAAGTAGGTAGCGTGTATTGTCCAGTTTTTGGGCTTGCATAATGCATTTCCTTAAAATGTTTGTATATTTGTAATATATTTTCCAATTTCTCTTTTTGTTTGCTGTCAAAATACGATATTTCAAATACAAACGTCTTTTATTAATGCTACATTTTTTAATACCCCGTGTAATCCACTTACTTTTAATAGATTTATTTGTTATTTTTACGATAATTTTAGGGAAACACAAATTATAAAATAGGGTAAGAGTGTCATGAAAGTAGTTGAAAGCCAAATTAGTATCTTCACTCTCATATACATCAGAAAATGATGGGGTCGAAATATAGGACAGAAATTTTTTCACGTTTTCACTACTAATGTCTCTTTTTTCCTCAAACCAAAACGATTTCCTAATATGAATTTTATTTGTGTTTGCCTGAAAAGTTCTTGTTTGACGAGTTTCATGATCTGATAGTGCTAAAAGTGAATATTTGATTGTACATTAGGAAGATTACTGGCAATCAAATCAATACACGACATTTTTCTAGTTGGTTTACAAATGTGATTATTTAAGTTATGATTATATAAAATAGAATAAAGTTCTTTAGAATGAATATCATTTTTCAAAATATCTATTTTCCAATCTCCACAAACTACAACTCTTTTATTATTTTTTTAGTAAGTTTATTTATAAGTTGTTCAAATTTTTCAAAAAATTGTTTTATATTAGAATTTGGAATCCGATATATACATACAACGCAAATACCTAGTGTAACTATCTCAATAGCACAGAATTCAAATGTATAAACTACCGAGTTGGGTAGGTTTTTTATGGGTTGATAATCTAATTTCCTCCTAACTAGTATGCATTGCGTTTTTTTTTCGTGGGTAGGTGTGTAACAAGTAACAGCTGACTTATTAGCTCCTATATTTTATATACTTTAAAATTATTTTAAACCAGTGTTTGGACTATATTTACATATCAATTACATCTTTATTACCTTTTCTTTTGAAGTCCTATTGAAATATATGTCCAGATAGAATATTTGTGACATTCACATACCACCCATTAGTGTCACTTTGTTTTTGCAAACTATATCATTCATTAGCACTTCACTTTGTGTTTACTAATATCACAGCAAATATTGGAAGAAATGGCAAGAGTAACTGATGTGGAGGTCATGCAAAGAGAACTTGAAGGAAGCTGGAGTCGCAAAATGGCTGAATTTGAAAACAGATTAAAGGCTGCCTCCACACCTACTAATCCCTCTCTTAATCAACTCCGCGAGGAGTTTTATGAATTCAAGGATGTCGTTTGCTCCATGCTCAATCTCCTTCGGCAACAAATTCAAGCCTGCACTAAGTCAATTGATGCTATTGATGTGCAGCACAGACAGAATATCCTTCTATTTAATGGGATCTCTGACTCCCCAGAAGTTAATATTGAACAAGAAATACTGGGTATCATACATAAGAAAATGAGCATCCCACATGTTACAAATGTGGCCTTAGTACGTTGCCATCGAATTGGTGTTCAAAAGGATGGTCGTTCACGTCCAATTCTTGTACAATTTCATGAGCATAACACAAAGTCTGAAGTGTGGAAAGCTAAAACCCAAATGAAAATCATCATATAATTTTAAATTAAATCTAACCCATAAATTTATAAACATTATTTCTAATACTAAAAACCTTAAAAATATATATTATAATAACTAAATTAAATTATTAAAAAAGAGGTCCTTTAAGCAAGGTTCCGAAGATACTGGCAGCGTTTCCCCGTTGAATAGCTGGACTAATTCTTTGTCCGAGGTAACTGCCAGCTCTTCGGTCTCCTGTGACGTCGATTAACCTTTTTGCTATTTTCTTAAAAAGGCTTATAGCGCTAGGACCCCACGGACCAAGGGTCTCGACACCGAAAGGGACAAAAATATATTCGGAGCCTAGACCCCTGTATTTGCAACTTTAGCCTTTTCTGCCGCTTCACAAGCCGCACCAGCTCTGTTGTTGGTTCCACGTAGATGGGAAGGGGCCAGCGTGTCTGAACAGGTTGCATCCCATACCAGCACCCGGCCCATCCTCCATGGAATCAAACTCATACCGTCCGGTCTCTTGCCATCGTCTCTTGCAATACCAGACGGCTCAAGTAGACTTGGCACGTTGACGGTGGCAAGAGACCGGCGTATGATATCGTTAAGTGCTGCATGTCTCGAGAAGCGACCTGCACTTTTTTGGCATGATAGCCCGTGATATCCTAGCTTGTCGACGTCACTGCCACATGGACATTTATGAGGAGCGCAGACCGGAACCCCAAGCCGTAGACAGGTTGCGATTCGGAGCGTGTCAGGCTCAAGAAATGTTCCTGTATTTGACGAAGGATACGCGTGAAGCCAGTAGCCGGCCTCATGCGTACCCACGGCCAAAAGCCTAGCACGCGCCGAACCTGTACTAAAGCTCAAAAGATTGTCATAAGTCAATTTGCAGTTTATGTCGTCCCAGCTCCTCTGTGAATTTAGAGGAAATTGAAAATTTTGACCAGGGCATGTAATTAAGAAAGCGTTTCTAGCTTCTTCCAGGCCAGCAATCTCAAAGTTTGAAGGGGATGCCCTTAAAATTTTACTTATGAGATTTGCTGAACTGTGGACAGAAGATAGGAAGGCTGGTAAAGAGACACTGGAAATTTTGCGAATTCCTAAACCACCATAACGGATGGGTAGGGATGCTTGGGTCCAAGATTGCTCGTTCATGTGTATATTAAGAATCGATTCTAAACTTATTTTGATTAAGTTGTCCACTTGTGTCAAAAGGTCTGGGTGATTCCAAAAGGAGCAGCAACGGAGCACATACGTAAATTTCGGGACAAAGAGGCAAGATTTTAAAATGCAAAGTGCATAATGTGGACTAATTTCAAGGAGACGGTCAGCAGAATTTTGAAATTTAGCAATTGAATTATTAATATATTCAGAAATAGATTCGTTAAAAATTGGAGAACCTAAAAGGTAAAGGGAATTACTGTTAACTATTTTAATATTTGGTGCCAAAGTATTAAATTTGTGTTTTACGTCATTTAAATTTAAGTTGCAGTTATTTATAAAAAGTTCGCATTTGCTAAAGTTAAGCTCCAAACCAATGGCTTCAAATTTATTTTTGATTGAAAAAAGGTCAGAAAATACAGTTTCCATATCACCTCCTAAGGTTCCGTCATCCAGATACCAAATATTGAATTTAGAATTTAAACTTTTGATTATGGGATTTATAGCCAAACTAAAAATTGCTGGTCCAAGGGGATCACCTTGTTGACAACCTACTTCCGAGGATAATTCATTAGATCGATATAACAATTTTGTTGGGTCAGCGTAACTGAGAAGAAGATAATTGTATATTTCGGGTATATGTTGATTTATTTCAGTCAGTAGGGTCCCCCTATTTACCGAATTGAAAGCATTTTTGACATCAATTTTGAGCAACACGTCAGGATGTCCATATGTTAGGAAAGAACGTAGGGCATGGACGGCTGCCTCACACCCTCCTTTTACACCGAAGCCTAACTGTACGGGTTCAAATTCCGAATTTAATTTCTGTAAAATATGTCGAACAGCAATTTTGGAGGCCAGGCGTCGTAGTGTTGATCCAACAGCAATTGGTCTCACCCCTCCGTCCTTTTTGGTGAGAGCAATGAGGTTCGCGCCGAAAAGAATTGGAACAATTTCTGGATTGACATTACCGGAATACATAAAGTTAATTAATTTAGTGATCGAATTTACAAGTTGCTCACCTGCATCACCCACAGAATGCGAAGTTAAGTCTTTCAAATGTTGCGGTGAGATTCCATCCAAACCTGCAGCCGAACCTGGTTTAAAAGATAAAATGATATCCGTTACATCTTTGTTTTGAATTTGAAGGCATGCTTGCCCTACTGTTGGTCGGTCGAAAAAATATGGGTTTACTGGAGCTAGAGGATGTTTTGACCGTAAGGCCTGAAGGGTGTCAGGGGTATCTGGTGAAAGTACCTCGTTTGAGAACAAAAGGCGAGCGGCACCTTTGAGATCTCCGTCACAGATTTTGTTTTCGATTAGTTTGTTGCGATTACGAGGGGCATTATGTTTGATTAGAGGTGCGGGAGAAGGTGAGGAGCTGAGAGTACAGTTATTTTTAATCTTTTGTGTCAAGGATAAATTTGGTTTATCAGTTTTTGTTATATGTAGTGTGCTGAATGAAAATAAAAATAGGTTCTGCCAGTCTTGAGTACAATTGCTTATGTAACATTTCTGGATTAATTGTGACAAATGTGTAGCAACGGTTATTCGAGCTCCTCGAGGGATTCTTTTAACTGTCTGTATACTATTTTTCAAATGGCTAAGATATGTGTGGAAAGGAGTTGGAAAGTTGGCTGCAAAAGTAGGCATATTTGGAATAAAAGGGTGTATGTCTAAAGGTGAACTGTTTTGGCTAATACATTTCCTGTGTGTTTTTGTGGTGTGTATGTTGAGGCCTTTTAAAGATTTGAATGACTTGTTGCACTGTGTACATATAAGTGTTGCGTTTGCCGTGTCATCACTAGATTGGGTTACGGACTGCATTCACAACATTTAATTACAATAACAAAAAAGAATAACTTAAAACAAATTAAAAAAACACAATAAAGTAACTTAACAATTACACTGAAGATATAAAAAAGTCAAAGTCAAAATATGAAGGCTGCTTGTCTTGGCAACAAGACGCATGCGTCGTTACGTAGGTGCGTCACAGGACGGTTCTGCAATTGGAAGCTGCAGTGTAAGAGATCCACGGACGTATGGCGTCGCTAGAACAAACGATGGCGGCCTTAGCAACCGTGTCTTGAAGTTATCATACGCGGACTAGAACTTTTCAAATACTGAACAGGTACTGTAGTGGGAACAAAAACAAAATCCCCATGCGCAAATATGAAAAATATCCCGACAAACTCTTATGTGGCTTTGCGATACGATAGCTCTTCATCAGTCAATCAAATATATAATATTTCAGAAATCCTTTGTTGCGAATTGTTTTGTTACATTTGGCATATTATGTCACAATCTTGAAAAATTTTTATGTCTCGTAGTTAATTTCAGATATTATATAAACCACTGTTATACTATTTAAATCTATGACAACAATAAAAATTTCCTTTGTGCACTAAAATTTTACAATTAAAATGTATAGTTATTTTTATTAAAATATTTAGACAAAATAAACATAGTTGACACCTGTCTCCTGTCATATAATTTTCAATTTAAGCTAAAACTAAGTTAAAGGGATCTCAAATATCTGTGTCTGAGTTTTTAACTAAAATGAGGCAATCTGTTCTTAAAAAAGCCCGCAAGCATTTTGAAATGAAGAATGTGTGGACCTTAGATGGAGCAATTTTCATCAAACTTCCCAATAATGAACGGGCAAAAATCTTCACTGAAGAGGAGATTGATACTCTCATTAAACAGTTTCCTGTTGATTTTTCATCAGCAAGTCTTTGTATGGCCCCTAACAGCAGTATCACTAATAGCGTAAAGAAACCCATACAAGCACTGCAAAGTTCTTCAAGCACAAAAATTCTGTGTGAGACAAGATGATGTGGTGGTGCAGAAAGAGGATTCTAAAAGGTCCCGCCGTTTAATTGCTAAAAAATAGCTTGCTTAATTTACATATAATGGTATTCCTAGGTATCCTTTATTTTTGTAATCCATTGTTTTATATTTTTGATTTACATATATTTAGTTAAGTGTTTATAGTCCTGCATCTTCTTGGTTGTAATGACTGTAGCACAGAACAATATTGTCTGTACTGTAATCATAAGTTGTTCACTTTTTTACAGCAGTATAATTGCAATTTTTTTTAAGTTGTTTTCTTCTAATAGTATAGTCTGCATAGGAATTTTTATTTCTCTAAATATAAACTTAATGAGATTTTATCTTGTAATACATAACTTGCTTGGGTTTAGTTTCCTTTTGTTTCTTGGTTGAGGTTTCTTACTTAGTAGGTTTGTTTATACTATGCTTGATATTGGTAACAATACTTATCTTTTTTATAAATTTACCTACCACATATTTTTAATTTGATTTTTTTTTTGTTAAATTTTGGGTTTTTTTTTTTTTTCCCTTTCTTGGCCTGCACGGTTTGTGCGTCAGCCATGCAAGAAGGTTAGGAAGTAAGATTTATTTTATTGAATTGGAAATTGGAACGGAATTTGAAAAAGGATCAGGTAAATTTAGTATATGAGTACATAAATGATTATAATTTTATATTGTTATGAAAAATGAAACTGGCTAAAATTCTATATACATCAATATTTACATAAGATAAAAGGACAGAAATTGAAGTAGGAAAAGGAATTTTAATGGATAAAAGCGAGGAAATAAAAGCGGAACGGTCAAGTCGAGGACAAGCAAAAAATATATGGTTAAAATCCCCAACGTCATTGCCACACTCACATATATCGCTAGGTAAAAGTTTAAGTCGTGCCAAATGCAAGGGAATGCATGCATGGCCCAGCCTCATACGTATAAGGGTCGAAGTGATAGCTTTACCAAACGTCAGATTTGAAAACCACGGTTTATGAGGTATATCCACCTGGATCGTGCTATAATATCGACCTATAGTCTGACTTGAAGAACGCCAAATATGTGTCCAAGAATTCAATAACTGGGATTTAGGAAGGAGAGCCAAATCACAACAAAAGTTTTTGTACGGAACTAGATCTCCGTCATTGACTGCAGCTTTGGCAAGGCTATCGGCCTTGGTATTGCCAAAGATACCTGAATGCCCCGGAATCCAAGCAAAGGAAACTGTGTAATTTTTGATGTAACATTGATACAATAAATCACGACATGCAATAATAACTGGATGATTATTTCTGTTATTGCTAAAAGGAAATCTTTCCAAGGCTTGGAGGGCACTTTTAGCATCGGTAAAAATTATTGAGTTTTTTAACTTCATAATTAAAATGTACTCCAGAGACTTCAACAGACCAAAACATTCTCCAGTAAATACTGAAGTCTCTGGAGGCAATTTTATTTTTTGTACAATGCCAAACTGTTGATGGAAAACACCAACTCCCACACACTTCTCGGAACCGGGTTTGGAAGAATCACTAAAAATTAAATGGCAATGTTTCCATCGGTTGTCACTGTCAACTATATTAATAAATTTGACGTTGGCAGAAGTATCTTGTTTACATACACCGAAATCAAACAAAATAGATGGTTTTAAAATTAAGGCATCATAGTTAACACAAAATATAGGAAGAAATTGTGATCTATGTGTTGGAGCTTGAAGAGCTAAGAATTTTTGGAGACTAACAATAAGGCATGGCGACGATTTATGAGCCCAGTACGGATAATCCATACATTCCAACAGAGACCGTAACTTAAAGTAAAGAGGATGATTATAGACTTGGAATGCTCTAAACAGGAACCTGTCACAAAGAAATTGTCGTCTGAGATGCAGGGGCGCTTCAGAACATTCAACCTGCAAAGCGTTAATAGGGCTCGAACGCATAGTCCCAGTAATTATTCTCAGAGCCTTAGACTGGATAATGTCTAATTTATGGAGGGCTACTGCATTACAGGGTTCAAGAATAAATGTTCCATAGTCTAAAGTACTCCTTATAAGGGCATTATATAGAAGCTTTAGAGAGAAAGGGTGGGCTCCCCACCAAACTCCAGAGAGGCAGCGCAGTATATTTAGAATCTTCTCACATTTGGCACTTATATAGTAGCAATGAGGGATGCCTGTAAGTCTCGAGTCTAAAATTACTCCAAGAAATGTTGCTTCGCTTTTAACGGGAACTCTAATGTTATTATAAAATACAGACACTGGAGGTGGAATCCTCATACGAGAAAATAAGACTATACTACTTTTAGAAACTGAAAGGCTGAGACAGTTATTGTCAAGCCAAACTTTTAGTAACTTAAGGGAATATGTCATAGTATCAGACATGTTGTGAACAGAATCACCAGAGACATAGAGGAGTAAATCATCTGCATATTGGAGAGTGCTAACTTTACCCTTAAGGGAGGCTTCCAGATCATGAGAATATATATTGTAAATTAAAGGACTTAAAACTGAGCCCTGGGGTATACCTTTCCAGGCAATACGGGATTGGTAAGAGTCTTCTGATATTACTTTAAGCATTCTACCAGAGAGAAGGTTGATTGTAAATCTTATAAAAATTTGTGGGATATCCAAATTAATCATTTTTTGTTTCAGAATTGAAAGGTTGACATTATCATAGGCTGCAGATACATCTAAAAATGCTGCTAACACAGAGTTATTGTGCGAAAATGCCAATCTTAAGTCTGTCATAAAAATGCTGAGACTATCCATTGTACTCCTACCTTTCCTAAATCCAAACTGGTTTGGAGATAGTAACCCCTTACTCTCAATAAACCATTCTAACCTATTTTTAACTAAATGTTCAGAAATTTTGGAAATAGCTGAAGCTAATGCAATTGGTCTGTAAGATGATGGATCATTAATCGGTTTGTCTGGCTTATGTATTGGGATAATTTCATGAATTTTCCATGATGGAGGAATATTACCTGTTATTAAAATTGAATTAATTAAACTAAGAAAATAAGAAAGGCAGGAGTCGTTCAGGTTTTGAAGAAAAGAATATGGGATTCCATCACAACCTGGGGCTGAGTCCCTAAGTTTTGAAAGAACCCCTTTGAGTTCTGAAAGACTAAAGAAAATGAATGAATCGCTACTATCATGCTGGGAGAGGAGAGAAGACTGTAGGTCAGAAGAAATATTATCTATAGATGGGACAAATGGTGGGGCTAATTTGTCAAGAAACAAATCAACTGTCCTGCTATCCATAAAAGGAAACCTTGGAGGCTTAAAAGCGGATCTGAATCTACGAATATTTTGCCAAACTTCAGATGGAGAAATGTGTGGTGAAATTGAGGCACAAAAAGATTTCCAGCCATTAAATCTTTTTTGTTTTAATAATTTACGTGTTTTAGTTATAAGGTTACAAAGAATATTAAAATTTTGTGTTGTAGAATTTTTCCTGTAATTTTTTTCAGCTATCTTTCTCTCAGCTATCGCAGCAGAACACTCACTGTCCCACCATGGAGGTGATGGTATATACCCATTGCCACTATTATTTTTAATAGGAAAAACTTCCTCAGCAGCCTGTAGTAGGGCCCGTGTAAAAGCTTCAGCACAAAGATGATTATTGTTGTCATTTAGTGAAGGTATAGTTGATAAATTTTGTTGAACTTTATCTCTATATAATGACCAGTTGGCATCGTTAAGTTTATATTTTAGCCGGGGAGGAGCCTTATACATCTTTTCGCCAATTTTTTGAGGAAATGATATAATTAACGGAAAGTGATCGCTTCCATATGACGACGATAGAGGCCACCAGTTTAATGTAGGAGCTAGGGAGGGACTACACAGGGTAAGGTCTGGTGCACTTATACCCTCATGGGGCCGAGTCCTTCTAGTAGGACAACCATAGTTTAGAAGGCATAAATTATTATCATCTAAGATGTCTAACATTCTAGCCCCATAATGGTCAGACTTAGAACTTCCCCACATAGAATGTTGTGCATTGAAGTCTCCCATGACCAATATAGGGCGTGGGAGGGAAGATAGAATGCTACGAATATCGTCAAAGACTTCAGTGGAAGGGTGAGGTATATACATATTTACAAAACAAATATTATTTACACTAACAGCAATAATTGAAAATTTATTACTGTGATTAGGTATGGGTATGTGGACAAAGGGCACACCGCCCTTCAGAATTAGTGCAACTCCTCCATACCCATCTGTTCTGTCTTCTCTAAGACAGATATGTCCTGGAATTCTAAAGTTGAATCCGGGACGAAGCCAAGTCTCTTGAAGAGAGACTGCAAATGGTTTGTAACTATTCAATAAGAAAATTAGGTCACTTTTTTTGCTATTAATACTCCGGCAATTCCATTGAATCACCAGAGACTGGTTTCGTGGATGGTCCTGACTGTCCATGAGTTAAAAAACTTTTTGAAGAAGCAGCATCGTTGGACGGTATTTTAATTAGGTTATATTGTGAAAGGTACTGAATTATAGAAATGATGAGATCCTTTGTTATTATTTCTGATAGATCTTTGTTATTTTTGAGACAACCTGTAGAAGAGGAAGGAATGTTGCTGTAGTCTTGGATAAGCTCTGCATGCGCTTTTTGATCATATCCCTTACTAGTATTTCTGGGACGAGCTTTGGGTTTCGAGAATACTGTTTTCCTATATGACTGTGTGTGACTCTTAGAAGGGCTTGTTGAATTATAGGGGCTGGAATAAGTAATAGTTCGACCAGAAGGGGCCAATGAAGCAGAAGCAGTAACGTCAGCATAAGATTTCGAAACTGGTGGGTGGATTTTACTGGCTTCTGAATAAGATATAGAGTTTCTAGCCATTGTTTCTTTTATAGCTTTTTGCCTAGCGTACTCCGGACACTTTTTGTCTGTGGCGAAATGGGAACCAGAACATAAGATACACACAGCATCATCTCTTTCAGTCTCGCAGCTTATACCTGAATGGTTGTCTCCACATTTGTAACACCTTGGAGAGCCTCTGCATTGCATTTTGGTGTGACCAAAACGACAGCAATTAAAGCATTGCAGCGTGGGGTAAATATAAAGCTCTACAGATAGGGAGTTGAAACATATAAAGACCCTGGGAGGTAGCACCTTTCCATCAAAGGTTAAAACTACAGTCTCAGTTGGAATGAACTTGGGCGTTTCGCCGTCATATACCTTTCTGTTTAATCTCCGAACTTTCAAAATACTTCCACAGTTCTGCGGAAGGTCTATATTTTCCATTATATCTTTCTCATTTCAATCACATGGAACACCTCTCACTATTCCCATGCGGGTGATAGTGAAGGCTGGAATAAATGCTTTGTATTTATTAACATCAAGAGATTTGTGATTTAGAAATGTGTTAGCATCCTGAAATGTTTCAAATTGTAAACACAATCTGTTTCTTCCAATTTTTTTGATGCTTCCCTCTACAATGCTTTTTATTAAATTTTTTTTAAGGAATAATCCAAATTGTACTGGGTGAATAGATCCAGTTTGATTTGGTTGTAAGATTTTTTGGACATGGACAACATAAGGCGCAGGATCTGACGCCTGGTAAAGCAACCTAGCAGCGCGGGGGTTACTTGTAATATTGTTAGAGTGAGTGTCATCATTATGGTGAATTTCAGTGTTTTTATCATCAGAATCAAGCAATTTAGTAATAACATTATCCTTTAAATCGTTAGGGGAAAGTTGGCAATCTGATGGACCCGTTTGTCTGTGATTCCTTCTCTTCTTTTGGTTTCTAGCTGAAATTCTCTTTCTTTTCACCGATTTCGTGTTTTCCGAACAGTCTGTATCTATAATTGAACCTTCCGTTTCCATTCCCGACGCATCGATTGTGACTACATGAGACACCTGGAGGGATGTCCCTCCAGGGTCTTCAGGTTCCAACATGGACGCCAAGAGAAAAATCCGATTTACATATAATACAATGAAATGACTTACCAGATGAAGAAATCAAGCTAAAACTATAAATAATCAACAATAACTACTAATATATATACTTTACAACTTAACTGATCCTGTAATATCAATTTAATTTAATTTTCAAAAGTTTAGCCAAAAAAGGACGCCCGCCTACGTCAGAACTTCCCCTAAATTTTGGGTTTTGGTTTGTTTGATTTGACAATGACAACTATGTATTACTTTTTTTTTTGCCTTTTATAGACAACGGACACATGAACCATACAGCCAGCGTCGATCTTATACTTTGCTTTAATCGGTTTTCTCTTGGTAAACATTTTCCTGTAATATTTTGTGTGACATCTACTTAGGAACTTTATTATTAGTCAAGATTATTTTTGCCACTTTAGATATTTTAGATCATAAGTTTGCATATAAAATTTTATTTATATTAAGTTTACTCTGTAAACAGTGAACTGATGGGTTGGTGATGTTTATGTTTAGTAATTGTTAGTTAATAGTTATAGTATAATAAAAAAGTAAGTTATGTAACTTACTTTTTTATTTTTTTTTATTATTATTTTTCTATATATTTATTTAATTTATTTATTATTTTAGTATATGTAATATGTCTGATGTTGAGTCGTTTAGCTCTGCAAATGATTCTTCTACTTTGTCATTTCACTCTTGTAATGATTCTCTCAACGATAGCGTGCTTAATTTACACGAACTACTCAAAGGAGTTTTTACGTCTTTTAACAACTCTGTGAACATATGTCATATTAACGCTCAAAGTATCCCGAGCCACCATTCCGAACTTGAAGCTTCATTTTTCCCCGAGTATATTCATGCTATATTAGTGTCGGAAAGTTGGCTGAAACCTACTTTACCATCAACTTTATATCCCTTACCCGGCTTTGTACTTGTTAGGAATGATCGTGTTGGAAAGGGTGGAGGTGGTGTAGCAATCTACCTACATGCATCAATTCCTTATAAAATTGTCTTAGCATCTCCCTCCTGCTATTCCGCTTCTTCTGAGTTTCTATTTGTGGAACTCGATGTCAAGGGCACAGGATGCTTCTAGGGGTAGTGTATTGCCCCCCATCTACCGACTACTTCGCCACTTTAGATATGGCTCTTGTTGATATTTGTTCTGAGTACACTCACTGTATAATCATGGGTGATTTCAATACTGATCTGTTGAAAAACTGCCCTCGTTCCAAAAGGTTTCTTTCAATTATTGAGTCGGTTAATCTTTCAATTCTCCTTTTAAAGGCTACTCATCATAATATCGGAACCGATGACTCATTGATTGATCTAATCCTTGCTGCTTCTCCTGAACATGTGATAACGCATGGACAGTTACCCGCTTTGGGTTTCTCACGCCACGACTTAATTTATGCATCATATAAGCTTAAACCTCCTAAATATTCCCCTACTGTAATGCATCTTCGCAGTTTTTCTAAAATAGACTTTGACAAGCTTAGAAATGACGCTCTTAATCTCGATCTAGCCTCCTTAATAGCAGCATCTACTGTTGACGATAAAGTCACTATCCTTAACCAAAATATTCTTAGCCTTTATGATGCTCATGCTCCTGTTCACAAGGTTAGATTGAAGCGTCACCCTGCCCCTTGGATGACAGAGGGCATAAGGATGGCAATGGCTAGACGAAATCGTGCTTTTCTTCGTTTCAAGAGAGATCGAACCGAAGAAAATTGGTTATCTTTTAAAGCAGCCAGGAATAGGTGTAATCATATGGTACGTGCAGCTAAACGCCGATATTTCCATAACTGTATTAATAACTCTTCTCCAGTTTTAGTGTGGAAATTCCTAAAATCTTTCGGTCTTTGTAGACCAGCTACGTTGGATTGTGGTCCTTCTCTGTCACTTGATAAAATCAACCAACATTTCGCTTCTGTAAAAGCACTGGACCCTACAATTCGTTCCCAAACTATGGCTTCCATTGCTTCTATGCAAATTCCTAACATTCCTACCTTTAATTTTTCTCCTGTTTCTCAGGATGATGTCAAAAAGTCAATTTTAGCAATCCAGTCCAAGGCCGTGGGTTACGACGAGATTAGTAGACATATGGTAGTATTTATACTAGAGCACCTTCTCCCGGCAATTTCCCATATAATCAATTTTTCCCTTGATTCAGGTCAGTATCCTAATCTTTGGAAGAGGGCTTTTGTAAAGCCTCTCCCAAAAGTTCCTACTCCCGTTCTTCCCAATCATTTTCGTCCAATATCCATTCTACCCTTTCTTTCCAAAATTTTAGAATCCTGTGTTCACAAGCAAATTTCTACTTTTGTTTCGAAACATAACCTACTGAGTATATATCAGTCTGGGTTTCGTCCTGGTCATAGTACCACTACTGCATTAATTAATGTTATTGATAATATTAAACAAGGCATGGAAGAAAAAAAATAACAGTACTGGTACTAGTTGATTTCTCAAATGCTTTCAACACAGTTGATCACGAAATCCTTCTTTCCATACTGTCTCACCTGAATTTTGGCCCTACTGAATTGGATTGGTTTACATCTTATCTTCGCGGTCGACAGCAGTCAGTCAGTGTTGCGCAACTGTCCTCAGCGTGGGCTGATGTGGATGCTGGTGTGCCGCAAGGCGGTATTCTTTCTCCTATAATGTTTTCAATTTTTATAAACTTTATTACCTCCATCATCGACTGCTCGTACCATTTGTATGCCGATGACCTTCAGCTTTATGTGCAAACTGAGATTGGGGATATCCATAATGGGATCAAAAACCTTAACGGCAACTTAGCAGCTATCAGGGATTGGTCAACTCGTTATGGGGTTTTGGTCAATCCTTTGAAATGCCAAGCTATACTGGTGGGTAATTCAAGGATGCTGGCTAAGATTAATCTGACAGACTTACCTCCTATTTACTATGATAATACTACAATTCCTGTCAGTAATTCTGTTAGAAATCTTGGCCTTCACATCGACTGCACGCTGAATTGGAGAACTCAGGTTTCAGATGTGAGTCGTAAAGTCACTGCCACGTTACGCTCTCTGTATCGTTTAAAGCATTTTCTCCCCACAAAATCTAAGATCATGCTTGTCCATTCACTTATATTACCCATAATTGATTATGCAGATGTGTGTTACCCAGACCTGTCCCAAGATCTTCTGAACAAGCTGGAACGCCTCTTCAATAACTGTATAAGATTTATCTTTGGGCTCCGTAAGTATGATCATATTTCGCAATACAGATCTAAGCTAAACTGGCTTACAATCCGGCAGAGGCGCAACTCCAGAATATTACTTGTACTTTTTTCCATATTAAATGATCCATCTTCGCCTTCTTATCTTAAGAGTAAATTTCATTATCTTTCCTCATCTCATGATAGGGTCCTACGCTCTTCTTCTAACAACAAAATCTGTAGTCCAGTTCACTTCACCGAGTTCTATGGTAACTCCTTCACAGTTCAGGCTACACGCCTTTGGAACTCCTTGCCCGATGACATCAGAAAAGCTCCCAATAAGTACGCTTTTAAAAAGTTTGTCCGTGATCATTTATTAAAGACAACGCATTCTACATGACTCATTTATTTAATATGTATTGCCGAACAGACGTATATATTCATAGTCATTTGTATATATTAATTATATATGTATTTAAATATGTTTACTTGTATGTATATCCATTTATTTATATATTTGTATATTTGTAAGGATAGATCATATATGTATAGTTTATTTATTAGTAGTTTGTATTTATTGTGTAGTTAATTATCATTTGTATTGTTTTATCTTATTCTATATTGCCACACCTACGTCAAACTCTCACCACTCCATGGGTTGACTGGTAGAGAATGCCTCAAGGCATTAAGTCCGCCCTTTGTATTCTTTTGTTAAGGATGCAATAAAGAATAAAAATAAATAAATAAATAAATATGTAGGTGCCACCTCTACGCTGATTCGGTCTCGAAAAGGCCGATGCTAATTTGTAGTTATTAAGCTTTAAATTAGACTCCGTACTCTGTTTCATAAAAGTTTCACTAATGCATATTATATCAATACTAATATTTTTATTTTCAAAATCAAGAAGTGCAAGTTCTAATAAGTCTTTTTTATGTAAAATCCCAGCGATGTTTTGGTGTAGTAAGGTATATCTTTTTTCACTATCGAAAAAAGATTGAATCATTACAATTATTCATTAAATTTTGTTTAGACTCTACTTTACTTTTCTCTTTCTGTTTGTAGAAATAATATGGGATAGTTCCTTTTATTTTGCTTAGATCTTTTAAGTTCATTTTATTTACTCTACTGCTACCAGGTGTTATACCAGCACACCTTGATCTTAGTAACGATCGAACAAGTCTTTCGTAATTAAAATTATCTATTTCTATATTTAATTTAGAACACAAGAAATGTTTCGGTATCCAAAGCGTGTTAATATCCCAATTATTACTTATGTCAACAAAATAACAGTTTGAAAAATTCTGAACAAATAACTTAATTTCTCTATTCAACAATTTGACATTTAAAAATTCATTATTAAATACTTTGTGTGAGAATACAATATCTTTTTATGTAAATAATTTCGAGTAGTATATAGAAATGATTGTTAATATTACGCAGCTGTCCTGCGCTGGGTGGTTTTTTACTATAAAAATACAATTAAAATATATTTGTAATGAATTAAAGGCACTAAAAATAGTAATATAACATAATAAATAAACAGAAAGAAGTATTAATTTACTCTATAGAAAGCTAATTCAATATTAGCAGTATAATATATAGTTAAAAATAATCCTGTTAAAATTTGAATAATTAAACATAATATTAATAATGATCCAAAATTTCGTAATTGAAATTTATAACGAATTTTATATAAAATAAATGTACGACAAATTCAAGGTCGGGTTATTTTTAGCAACGGTGCATCACCCGGAGCGAGCGAGCGGTGTCAATTATTTTAGCTGGCGACTGAGGGGTTAATTATTTTGTAGCCATAAGTACTTATTTAACAAAAATAAATAAAATAAATTCACCTTTCTTTATAATTCGATTCAATTATTTATAAATTACATTAAAACTATTTCAAGAATTGTTTATAAAATTGTTTATAAACAACATTGAAAAACTTTAATATTGACTGACCTAGAACGCGCTTCGACTTCTTATGTTGCTCGGAGCGTCTCGCGATTGTAGATAATTATTTCACGCAGGTATCAAGAGGTCAGAGGCCTGACATCGCGTTAAAACTTATAATACCATTCACACCATCTAGTTGCTTGGCGGTCCACCACTGTGTGTTTTACTAGGAGTTTTCTTCCTCACACCATCTCTGTGGAATTGTTTACCACCGGCGAATTTTCCGGTCCGATACGACTCAGGGATCTTCAAGAAAAATGCTTACTCTTTTCTAAACGGGCGGCAATGCAACTGCAATTCACCTGGTGTTGTAGTTGTTTATGGGCGGTGACTACCGCTCATAAATTTACCATAAGGTGAGCCGCATACCCGTTTGCCCCCTCTTCTATAAAAAAAAACTAACGATTCGCATACAATATTGTAGTAAGATAATGTCTGGAAAGGCAAAACTTACCAAGCGACACTGGTCGAGATATAGTAGATATATAGATATAGTGTATATAATTGGAATCAGATTTTTTTCTGAGTCGATTGGTCCTATTTTAATGTTCCTACGATGAAGTTAATGTCGCTTAGTAATTTTCAAATTCGAGGATTTTTTGAGGTTCTCGGCAACCAAACGAAGAAAATTTTCGTCATTTTAAAATATACTTTATTATTTGAGTGAGCTTGATGGAGCTCCTCATATTGTGCTGAAAACATAATGTGCTCCGGAGTAGGCACGCGCCTTCTCCGGTACTCCTAGGCGTAAACGTAGTTCCGAATTCATCAGAAATAGCTTTAGTACTCTCCGTTCCGTACTTCCGTTCTCACTACAGGCCTATTAGTTGATTTATACCTCCTTGTTTTCCAAAACCATGAAAACCATTATAAATTACCAGCTTATTAGGTATCTTTAGGTTCACCAGCTGATTAGTAACCTTCAATTACGTTTTCTCTGAGGTCACTCAGCTGATGATCGTCTAGTCTAACTAACTCTAAGATAATGGTTGCAGTAGAGTCCTAGAGAAAGATCTTGGCTGTTAGTTTTGACATATCGAAGACCTTCGATTGGGTTTGGCACAAAGTGCTTTCTGTCGAAGCTTCCTTCCTATGAGCTTCGCTGTTTATTCTTCACATCAATTATATGTTGCAAACCAGTAACAATCATTGGTATACGGATGACAGCACAGGTGATATATTTACACTGGCCGTACCAATATTTCTCGGGAATACGTGGTCGAATATCAGAACAAAATTGTGTCTGAAGTCGAGTTTTTGTTCAATAAAGTCTTGGATTGGTCTCTGAAGATACGGGTTTGCATGTGCACTAATGAAAAAAACTCTTTTGTTGTGTCTCTTCAATTTCAATGCTTCTTCATTCTCAGCGTCAACTTATCGAATGACGTACATTTCCGCGGTCACTTGGAAGGGAAGGCTAAACTGGCTTCTTAAAAGCTTGGCGTGCTTAGCAGAGTGGTAGAATATTTCATGCCGGCACACAGCTAAAACTTTACAAGAAGCAGGTTTAGCTTCACAAAAATATTGTTGTCATTTCTGGGCCATTGCAACTAATTGCCAGCTCCTCCACTTGACCGCATCCAGCGAAGTGCGGCTTGAATATTCGATGATCGAGTTTTTTTCTGACCAGCTCGATTCACTGGCGTTGTGAAGAGAATTTGGAAAAGTCTTTGGATTAATTTCAGATGCCAAATTCCACCAACGCACATCGTGATAAAATTTGCGATACAATCTACACCACCTGGATGCTTGGTAGTCCACCACTGTGCTTTTTACTAAAAGGTTTCTTCCTTGCCACAACTACTTTGTGGAATCATCCATCAGGTGAGTAAAATCGTTTTTACATAGATGTAAAAAACGAGTTTATAGTTTGTTAAATAATTTTAAGTGATTATATAAATATTATATAAACATTCACGCCTGTCACCCAGAGGGGTAGGCAAAGACTACAGACGTTCATTTGGCACGATCCTGACACACCTCTCTCGCCTCCTTCACATCCATACACCAACGCATACATGCTCGTCGGTTAAGGGTACTCCTAATTTGGCCCGTTTTCAAAATATCGCCAATTTGGTCGATAAACTTCTTTCTAGGGCGTCCCTTCCCGACTCGGCTATTCACATCTGCCATATAAATTTGCTTTGTCACTCTTTCCTCATTCATTCTTTCTACGTGACCAAACCACCGAAGCATTCCTTTCTTAATCCTGGTCACAATATCATATTGCATACCACATTTATCTCTTATCACGCAATTTTTCACCCTGTCATTCAGATTCAACCCTAGCATATTCCTCAAAGACCGCATTTCTACAGCATTTATTCTACTTTCGTGCTTCTTCTGCCACACCCAGCTTTCACTACCATACATTAAAGTAGGTACTAACACAGCATTATGAATTACCATACGTGCCTGTTTTGACACATTCTGGTTCTTCATAATAGAGTGTAGTGCCCCATTCACTCTATTCCCTGCATTTACTCGTCGTTCTATAACCCTATCATATCTACCATCCCTGCTAAATACACATCCCAAATACACAAACTCATCCACTTGCTCAATTAACTCTCCTTCTATTCTTATTTCACATACCGTTTTGCTTTCTTCTCTTTCAAAAACCATCACTTTCGTCTTACTTGCGTTCACTTTCATTCCCCTTTCTTTTAATTCCCAGTTCATTAATGTAACCATCATTTGCAACTCAGCCGCCGATGACGCAAATATGACTTGATCATCGGCATACAAAAGGCATTTGACTGTTAACTCGCCCATTCTTAACCCACATTCTTCATCTTTCAAAGTTTGCAAACACCGGTCCATAAATAGGTTGAACAGCCAAGGGGAAGCTACACAGCCCTGTCTGACACCTTTTTGGATGCCAAACCAGTCCGAGTAGACCCCATTGATCCTGACACAAGCACTAGAGTCCCTATAAAGAGACCTTAATGCCCGTATCAAACCAGCGCTCAACCCAAATGAGTTCAGTGTTTGCCATAACACACTCCTGTCCACTCTGTCATAAGCCCTTTCCAAGTCCGTGAACGCACAAAAAACTTTCTGGTTTTTGGCCAAAAACTTCTCCGCAATCATGCGCATGGAAAAGACTTGATCTGTGCACCCCATTCCCTTTCTAAAACCCGCTTGCACATCCCAAATTTTTCCATCAGTTTCTTTCATAACTCTTTCAATTAACAGCTTAGCATACAGTTTACCCACAATACTAAGCAAGCTGATACCGCGGTAGTTTTTGCAGTCCTGCTGTGACCCTTTTCCCTTATATATTGGTACTATAACTGCTTTACACCAGTCATCCGGTACCCGTTTTAATTCCCAACATAAATTAAACAAGGTGTACAGCAGGCCTGCCACCACTCCCTCTCCAGCCCTTAGCATCTCGAGTGATACTCTATCATATCCAACTGCCTTACCTGCTTTCATGCTTTTCATTGCTTTCATTATTTCATCTCCACTTATCTCCATACCCCTTTCCACTTCTTTCGGAATTTCTAGTTCATTTAATTCAGACGACTCTTCACTCATAAACACGCTTTCAAAGTATTCCTTCCATCTGTTTAAATTTGAAACTTCATCGATAAATTCGAAACATCATTCAGAATACATCCATTCTCGTCTCTTATAGCATTTACTATAGGCTGTTTTGTATTTCCCTTGGCAGTTCTTACGAGTTTCCAGAACATTTTTATGTAAGCCTGGAAATTATCAGATATCCTTCTACCATTCTTATCCGTTCTTTCTTTCTTTTTCCTTTCAACAACTTCTTTTACTCTCTTATTTAGACGCCTAAATTTTGCCTTTTTTCTTTCAATCTCATCATTCATACCAGAAGAATTACCGGCTTTGGTTGCTAGTAAATCTAACCATGCTTTCTTCTTTGATTCAACTTCCACCCGTACCTCATCATCCCACCATAACGTATTACTTTTTCTTTCATTTGTTCTCTTACTTACACCACATACTTCGGTGGCGGTATCCACCACACCTTTCTTAATATTATCCCACACAGTATTCAAGTCTAAATCATTCATACACAACTCATTCAAACATCTAATATTTTCTCTCAGTCTACATTTATACTTCTCTATCACATCTTCATCTTGTAACTTCTCTATTCTTATACGCTGTAACGCAGTGGTAGACACAGATGTCCGATGCCGCTAACGCTTGAAAAGACCATTAATTCGACATAAGACCAAGTAATGATCCGTCCCTACGTTGGACCCCCGGTAAACCCTTGTATCTACGACTGCGCTCCTCATTCTTTCATCCACAATTACGAAATCTATCATGCTTCTATCATCACCTCTTTCCCATGTATACATGTGAATCTTCTTATGACGAAAAAAAGTATTCGTCACAAAAAGATTCTTTTCCGCACATACGGTGAGGAGGTCTTCACCATTCTCATTTATACTTTCATCACCAAACGTTCCCAATATCCTTCCATAACCAGACCTCTTCACCCCAACTCTTCCATTAAAGTCTCCTAACATAATAATATTTTTTAAGTGATTAGCGTTACAATGTACGTGAATTCCTTTTTATTTCTATAAAACCTAAGATTTCTGACGATATTTGTAACCTTTGGAGATACTTTTAA
Organism: Parnassius smintheus behrii; assembly: GCA_036936625.1. NCBI lineage: Eukaryota > Metazoa > Arthropoda > Insecta > Lepidoptera > Papilionidae > Parnassius > Parnassius smintheus. Next base: position 56,664,546 of record JAUPFT010000007.1, read on the forward strand.
TTTTATGTCAAAAGGTTGTTTTCTTTCGTAAGCTTGATTTTGAATCATGAAAGCTAATAAGTGTTTTAATTTAAAAAATGATGTTTAATAAACAAATACCGGTGTTTTTCTTTGTTAAACTAAAAATCCTCATTAAATCATTAGGGCAAGATTTTTATATTAATTAATCCTCTGGTAAAAATGTCCCATTAATCAATGATGAAGTAGTAAGTAACTCTTGCCTGATTATAGAAATATTCTTACTATTATGAAGATATCTTATCCATTCCCAAATTCTTCAAAATATCTGATTATAACTTTTTTGCGGTTCTTAGATCAAACGTTGGTGGTCGGTAGGTCGATTTTCCCGTTCGTGGTTTTTTTACTTTTTTTTTACTAAGCGCCACTAATTTCAGAGACGGTAAGCAAAACGGGAACTTACACTAGGTAATGAAGAGTCCAAAAAGCTTTTATATCACGTACGAATCAATCCGATAGAGTAAACTTTTTTTTAATTTCAAACTTTAATCAGCTCTAATGTAAAGTTCCCTACGAGTATATGTCGCTTGGTATAGAGATATTACCATTACAGCCTATCGAAGTCCACCGCTGGACATAGGCATCCCCATAGATTACTTTATAGGGTGGATATTTTTCAGTCGTCACACTTGGTAGGCAAATTTACAAACTCAGTTTTATAATATTTTACTTGTAATAAGGCAGCCAGTATACAAAGAGTTTTTACTTGATCTCCGTCGGTTTCACTAATGTCGCTGTTCACCAAACAAAATCGAGAGATGTATTAAATAAATAAAATTATCGTGAAATCCAAACCGTGGTAGCTCAGATGGTTAGCGCTCGCTGTAAATTTCACACTCCACGAGCAAACCGAGTTCGATCCCAGCCGACACAAATGGAATTGTTAATTGCAATTTTAAGTGCTGATTTACCACGTGCTCGGCGGGGAAGAAAAACATCGTGAGGAAAGTTGCACGTCCGAAAAAAAAAATATTTCGATAACATTTGAAGTACGCCAATACGCATTTGGGGTAGAACGGAGATCATTCCTTGGCCTAAAACCCTCTCAGAAATGAGCAGAGGCCTGTGCCCAGGAATGGGACGTATATAGGCTGTAACTTTTATTTGGAAATCAGTGAAATAGGCATAACAGCTATTAAATTATTATATTTTAGAAAATCTGTTAGTTTTCGAATTCATTCGATAATTGTAACTTTTACATTAACTCTATTTTACAATATAACACACCTATGTTATCTTTGAAAAAGGGACGTTAATGTGTAAAAGTGCAAGTAATTCAAAGTAATGTAACTTGTTTGCTCTCACGATGGGTGAACTCTTCAACACGGGATCGGAAATGTTAATTTGAAACTTTTCTCCTCGCTGTTCGTTTAAATGAAACTGTTAGCGGATCAAGTTCTATACTTATGCTGTAGATTCTTGGAGGGATAAAAGACTTTGTAGCCTGTACCTGTTTTAAAAGTTACTATGTTACGTCAAGTTTTTTTTAAATTCAACACAATCTCAGCTAATGCCCACAACAAATAAGCAACTCATATTTAATATATAAATAACCGCTTCTACGATAATTTTTAAAAACGTTTCTTATAATATTAAAGAATTTATGGATGATAATATGAATGAGGTGACCGATTCCAAACTATTTCTGATTGTAAACTTTTCCACTGGGTTTCTTGCTGGTTCTTCCCTGCAATGTGGTATTTTCGGAACTAGTGGTAAATTAAACAATGGGTTACTTTCAATAAGTATAATTTACAATCTATATTGAATATAATATATTAATACAGTTAAACGATATAGGCTTTTTGTCATCAGAGTGTGAGGTTATATTATGTGGATATATTAGGTGGTAGGCCTATGTTCAGCAGTGGATTTGTGAAGGGCTGTGAAGATAATGATGATGATGATGATTGTGTTGCAGTGCCACACCGGAGCTGTTTTATATCTGTAGCATGTGAACATCTCGGTTTGGCCAGAAACTTTATATTTTATAAAATTGAATTCGACAAACAACTGAATTGGCTGTTCATCTGAGGATAAGTGGCTACTGCAGCCCATTGAAACCTGTAACCAATTTCAAACAAAGGAGGCTACTGATACTGGTTTTCTATATCCTTTAGACCGGAATACAGCAGTGGACACTCTGCTCCTGGCGGCAGAAATAATTAAATGGTGGTACATGTAGCCAGACTCTTAGACGAAAAGGGAGTCCTACTCGTTACTAAATGTATGGACTAATGAAGAAGGTTTCTTAGGACGTTTCTTAGCCTCAAATAGATGATGATTAATAGCATAGGTAAAATATCCAAATCCAAATATAAATTTATTTTATAAATGAAAATTTAATTCAACTTTCCATTGGTAGCTTAAAGTGTCAAATTCAAACATTACTCCAATATGAAAAATATTGTGTTCTGTTATTAAAAATCTTACAATAAAGACTGTTGTTTAGGTTGCAGTAACGATGAAATAAGCAACCGTTTCCAGGAACGTGGATTGATTACGTCTATTGTACTGTCGAGTTAGTAATAAACTGCTGTTACCCTCTGGAACAAAGCTCGCGACTGTCTGTGCACCGGACGTCAGCTGTATGGCGCTCGTATATATCAATGTGAGCAAATCTTTGCTAGATAATCCGCAAAGGTAAATATCAGCAATGACGTAAATAATGAGAATTCTCAATATCTTCTTTGCACATTCAGTGTTACAATATTTTTTATTACCTTATATATATGTAGTTGTTATGTTTATAGAAAAAAAGTTAGCTTGTTTGTTCCTTGCCACTTCTTTCTGCAGTAGGGACTTGTTGAATAATTTACCTTTTACGTAACAATAATAATAAATATATATATATATATATATATATATATATATATATATATATATATATATATATATATATATATATATATATATATATATATATATATATATATATATATATTTATATAATGATGAAGGGTGACTCTTGGTCCACCTGTTGGTAAGTGGATGCTCTATCGATTAAATGCAGATGCATTGTCACCCCTGAGAACTAATATGTAATGCCTCGATACTAGTAAAAAGGATCTCTAGGTCTGTTCACTCATACATGGTAGAGCCGTGCTGCATCTATTTTATGGTTGGAGCGTGAGTGGGTCGGCTAGTCCGGGGAAAAACTACGTTCTCACAGAATACCAGCGTAAAATATTTATTAACTTTGGCCACTTAACACATTACACACACAGACACACAAAAATAAAAGAAAAAAAAATAATTTTAACAAAAATAAGTGATATTTATATATATATATATAATATATATATTATATATATTATATATATATATATATATATATATATATATATATATATATATATATATATATATATTTATTATTATAGTTACGTAAAAGGTAAATTATTCAACAAGTCCCTACTGCAGATATATACATATATATATATATATATATATATATATATATATATATATATATATATATATATATATATAAGTTACATATATAAGAAAAATATGCACCTATTGAAAGAAATATCTATATATAATGGAGTGATAAAAATTGTAATCTATGTATTTCTTACATTCCTTATTCTTATCGTTTTTTCTTTAAGTTACTTCTTACAGTTTTTTCTTTAATTTGTTATATATTAAACTGATGGTTTCTAATTAATTCAAGTAGCTCAGGGCTATGCTTTATTTATGGGAGGCCTATATTTAGCGGTGGACTTGTAACGGGTTGTTTTACCCTTATGTATTACGTTTTGATGTATATTGGTGTACAGTAAATAATATTTTGATATATTGATTAGTTGTTTGGAGTATTACATCTGTTACCTACCACAACGAATAGTTTACTTAACCATAAGAATGATTCTTCTAAATTATTACAAATCCTTCGTATGCTTGAACTGCAATAACATTAGACATAATGATGTCTGTAAAGCCAGACCGAATGTAAATGTCCACGCAAACTGTTACTGATTCAGTTAAAAAGTACGTACACGGACATACAACGTTTGTGTTTTATAGAAACGGCAACAGAGTCTTTCTACACAAGTTAAGGTCGACCACTAGTAATTTATTACTGACACCCATATTTATACACCTAGCCTACCAGCTTTAGAATTGTGTAGCGGTAAGTTCGTAACCAATCTGTGTAAATAGAAGCTTTTACGGGTATAGTATTTACTCGCGAGCTTTTTATGCCTTCAGTTTATAACGCTAAATTCTCGCTCGCTATAACAAATTAATATCCTGCTCAGAGACTTATCCTTTTAAGAACCAGTAAACTAAATAAATCTAGAAAAATTATCATAAAATATAGGAATATTTATTTTAATACGCGAAAAAGTTAAGAAGCTACAATAAATCAAAAACAGTCGTTCTACCTTACTACTTCCTCGGGAAATGCATACGCATACCTTCCTCGCGGGGACAAGGACGGACTGTGTCACACTCGCACCGACTAAATTCTACGGTGTTCCACTTTCGTTGCATACTAGCAGGGCCACGGGAACGCTTTCCGCACACATCAGCGGCAACACCAAGCTAGCCTCCAACTTCGCTCGCGCTGGTGAAGTTGCGCGTCCACCATGTCCGATGCGCGAAGGTCATGAGGCTAGGAAAAACGAGCATTCAGAAAAATTAGCCTTCCTGACGCCGGCCACGGATCTGGTCTGTGGCTCCGCCGCCAACCAAGATTCGGCTACGGAAGACAGGGGGAGCGGCTCCTCGCAATGCTGACACTCCTCTCTCCCCGCAGCTCCACCACATAAGAGACACGGAGGACAGGGCGAGTGTCACGTTGCCATATCGACACTCTTCTTTCTCCACGACTCCATCTCTCGCCGCAGCCCATCCGAAGTGAGCTCGCCAAGCCTACTCGGGTGGCCACCTCGGGCCAGCCATGTAGGTTGCTCTTAGTACACCGTGGGTGACCAAGCCACGGCTACTAAGCTCCCCCGCCAATACAAGGCGGGAACCCGTTCGGGAGGGACCTCACTCTGTATCTACCTCCCGATGGGCCTATTTATTGTAACATTGATTTTTGTTTAAAAAACCTACCGAATGGGTTTCAAAAAGTTGTTCATATATGGAGTGTAATGTATGTTTTTTAAATTATATTAGTCGTGTTACTTAAGGCCCCCTAAATAAATAACGGGACCACACAGGTCAAAGTAACTTACCGGATATACAGCGCATACGTCACGATGCAGCTTATATTATGGTTGTAGCACGAACCTAAAAAATCTATCACTACCATCACAAATCTACTGCCAAACATAGGCTTTCCCTAAGGTATGCCAAAAAAATTGTCCTGAATCGCCCATGCATCGATTTCCTTCGGAGCTAATCTTACCATTAGCCGGCCGAGAATATTAACCATGTATTTACTTTGTAGAGTTGTGGTAGCTCAGGGGCTTAGCGCTCGCTGTAATTTTCATAGTACGCAAGCAACCCGGGTTCGATTCCAGCCAAAAGCAATGAAAATATCAATTTCAATTTTAAGTGCTGATTTACCACGTGCTCGGCTTTGAAGGAAAACATCATGAGGAAACCTCCATATTTGAAAAATAAGAAAAATTAAATATTTCCAAGACATGGGAAGTTCGGCAACATGCATGTGCCCAACAGTAAGACGTGTATAGGCTGTAACTTTTGCTGTACTTTTGTTTACTTTTTAAGTCATTACCAGGGTACAATTCCACCTGATTAGTAATTTTATGCGTCTTATGGTAATAGATGACGTAGCTTTTGATTGCAATCCAGTTAAACTCAGCTTTAACGTCAGACAAACCCGTACTCTCGTAACCATGGGCGCCTCCCCCCACTTAAAGCTATCCATTCCGACGCTGTCGGAAGTGATGATGTCAGTCGTAAAATGATCATTCCCTTGTTGGACTTTTTAACACCTATTATAACCCATATTTTAAACTTTTCCATATCCTCATCTTCTTTCCCTTCCCAATGGAAGGACGCTCGAATCATACCTTTACCTAAAAAAACAAATCCTTCAAGTTTTTCTGAATATCGTCCTATTTCAATTCTTCCTTTCCTTTCCAAAGTTTTAGAACGCCTTTTCCAACAATAAAATAATTTCTTTTGTTTAAGAAATAGCATCCCTAGTCCTCTCCAATCCGGCTTTAGATCTGGTCATAGTACGACTACGGCGTTATTAAAAATCACCGACGACATTCGTCACGGTATGGAGAATCATCAAGTCACAGTATTGGTGTTGCTGGATTTCAGCAATGCCTTCAATACTGTTGATCATGATATCCTGTTAGGGATTCTGCGTTCCCTTAACATATCTCCAACTGCAATTTCCTGGTTTCATAGTTATTTGCACAGGCACCGGCAACGTATTCGTGTCCAAGATAGACGTTCTTCGTGGCTTGACACCGTAGCTGGCGTTCCACAAGGTGGTGTCTTATCTCCTCTTTTATTCGCAATCTTTATTAATACGATTACATGTGTATGAAAATATAAAACAAACTATCTAAAGAATTTAATTTTTTGGAGGAAATATTATATATAAGAAACATTTGTATGACTGGTTAAAAATTAAATGCTTTTATGACTTTTTTAGATAATTATTAAAATATTTTTTAGATTTAAATAATTAATTAATATTGTCATTATATAAACATTTTAAAGTTATAATTTACATGATATTGTTAGCGAAACACAACTGCACTATATAAATTGTAACATACTTCTATACTGTGATTCTTGCAAATAAAGATGTATTGCCTAGTTATGATTTACTAGCAGATACCTGGCGCGTTGCTGCCGCAGAAGAAATAATTGCGGAAATATCGGTTCGAACCGGTTACATTTGGAAGAGTTACATTGTTTATTTGGGAATGATAAGACATTTATTGAAGGTTTTACGAGGTAGAGCCACGCTGCAGCTATATTGGCTGTAATACGAAGGGGTGGGCTCAACCGGGGTAGGACCACACTCTCACAATATACCAGCGTAAAATAGCAGCTAAAGGCTGTTTTGTTTCATGTGGTGAGTGTAGAGAACCAGAGACCCTTTTTACTGGAAACGAGGCATTCCATGTTAGTCCTTGGGGGTGAGAACGCATTTACATTTTGATTCTTATTCGAGGATAAGTGTAGATGTCTATAGGTCACAGCTTCCACTTACCATCAGGTGGACTATGCGCTCGTTTGTCATCCTTTTTATATAAAAAGTAGACTGTTAAATAACTTTGAAATAAATTTGTTGGTACGATACGCCTGTCACCTACTGTAGGATAATTGTACCATAGCTATAACCTTCGCGCAAGTGCAAGTAATGAGTTGACAAAGTTTTACCAATAGCAATCTGATGAACGGTATGGCAGCGCATAGAATACGAACAAATATACATTTTTTTGTATGTAAGAGCTTAAATGCTTATAATCTTTTAAAAAATAAACGTTAAATGGAAAAATTCATTCTATTCATTCTAAGATAATTGTACTATAGCTATAACCATCGCGCAAATGCAAGCAATGAGTTGACAAAGTTTTACCAATAGCAATCTGATGAACGGTATAGCAGCGCATAGAATACGAACAAATATACATTTTTTTGTATATTAGAGCTTAAATGCTTATAATCTTTTAAGAAATAAGCGTTAAATGGAAAAGTTCATTCTATTCATTCATATTTAAAATCTCGCAAGTCAGTCCGAGCGAGATTAGAATGTCTCTCCATTACCCTAAAAACTACAAGGCTCCGGCCGAGGATGGGAATACAGCGGTGTTTCTAAAAGCGAGTGGAATTCCAGTACTTGAAATCCTTCGGAAGCTCTTTAATTCGCTCTTCCGTAGTAGCATTCCGGAGGCGTGGTGCAGAAGTACACTGGTTTTGTTCTTCAAGAAAGGCATCGACGCTCTCTTCAAGAACTTCAGACCGATTTCCCTTCTGAGACGCGTCTACGTGCTGTTTTTGAGAGTCAATACAAATCTATGCGCACTCGATGACTTTCAGCTTGTCAAACAAACCTACGAGTTGGTAAATATATAGTACTTATGACAGAATCGCTGGAGGACTTAAGAACTATGCTCATTGACCACAATAGTGTCTCTGAACGGATAAGCCTTAAGAGTAACATAGATAAGATAAGATAAGAAAAGTCATGTGTAACGTCCATGCAACAACTATTCAGGTAGTAGTTGGGAGCACTTAACTCGAGATTATTTACAAGTCTGTCTACCTGGGACAAATAGTCCGACTAGGTAAGTTCAACTTCGAGCGAGAGGTCAATTGATTTAACTCGGCTGGGCAGCGTTCGGGAGATTACGACATATCGTCAGGCATACCACAAAACTAAATTACAAGATTGTGTGACCCATGGATCTGAAACGTGGTCCTTCACTGCTGGCCGTATGAGGAAGCTCAAGGTCGAGGGCTATGATGAAGAGGCTATGTTCTTCGTGATATACATAAAAACGAGAATATCCGCAAGAACCGAGAACCGATGGAAAAAAATGTCTCGAGTGGCAGCCTCGTACTGGCAGGCAAAGTGTAGGCTATCCCCCCCCCCCAGGTAGAGTGACGATCTAGTAAGACATGTAAGAAGTTGGTGGATGCAGGTGATATGGGGTAGTCGATTTCTTACAGCCATTTTCACACGGTAATTTTTTTATAGAATAAGAGTAACATACGACAATACAGTCCATCTGATGGTAAATGCATGCTGCGGCTCAAACATACCCACATTTATTCCCGATTAACAATTAAAAAAAGATTCGTTGTAACCCCTGAGAAATGTGAGTGTGTTCCAAATCCGGTCGATCCAACCCCTTTATTCTCGAGGCATAAATACAACTGCAACGTAGCTCTACCAATCAAATCGTATAATATAATATATTGAATATAAAAATAATTCGCTATCGCCCTTAAACGAGGTATTCCTGAGATAAGTGATCGCTATAATATCTACGTTCATAGTGATTAGTAATTTTTAACATAGTTATTTCGCTATATATCCGAGTTTACATCTTTCTGGCTTTTGCCTCGACTTTTCGAATCAACTTTTGTAACACCCACGGGATTAAACAAGATAACAGATTTTCTTATTCGCTACCGCACGAAAACTTTCGACCATGTGATTTATTTTTAAGTATCCACATTGAAATTATAACTCCAGTTGAAATTCTCGTGTGCGATCTCAGTATGTTTTTTACTAAATTTTTTACTAAATATGTTACCCCACGCTATAATTTTGTGTTGTATAGCCGAGGCAGTTTACATATATAAATTTCACAAGGACTAACATACAGACCCCTAACAGTTACTTGACGTCCATACAAATACTTGTTCCATGGGAAATTCAAACCTACGGCTCTTTTCGCCACAACTGCTATTCCTGTTATAATATTTTACAGACCGAACTCAACTGCTAATTCACTGCACTTCTGAGCCGTACACAAAGGTCTTAAGTTGTTAAAATGTAGATTATCTTACAGATAACGTAAGAGAGAACTAGAGAAACCGGAGAAATCGTCTTAAAAATTTCCTACCCTTCAAAACCAAGCTAACGCTGGTTCATTCCCTTATTCCACCTATTATCGACTATGCCGATGTATGTTACCCAGATCTGTCAGAAAATCTTCTAAACAAGTTGGAGCGCCTTCTTAATAATTCCATAAGGTTTATTTTTGGTTTACGTAAGTATGACCACATATCATCCTATCGTTCAAAGCTTAAATGGCTACCTATACGTCAAAGGCGATGCTCTAGAATTTTACTTGTACTTTATTCAATTTTAAACGATCCAAGGTCGCCTTCTTATCTTAAGGATAATTTTCATTTTTTTTATCCGATCGACGGTCGAACATCCCGACAGTCAAACCGTCTGAGGTTAAGGTTTCCACAGCATAAGTCAAATTTTTTCAGGTCATCTTTTACGATACAAGCTATACAACTTTGGAACACCCTCCCCAACGATATTAAGAATGCCACAAATAAAAAAGCTTTCAAAGTTCTTCTCCGAAAACATTACCTGAAGGAAACTACTAATTAACGCTATTTTTTCTTAATTTTGTCTTTCTTTTCTTCTTTTTTACTTCAAATATTTATTTCATTATATATTATTCAAACATTATATGTATATATATATATATGTATGTATATATATACATATATCATTCATTTGGATATTTATTTACGAAGTTTATAAGCATGTATATATTATATATATATATATATATATATATATATATATATATATATATATATATATATGTATGTATTATTGTACGTATATTGATACTATATGTGTGTATATTTAAATGTAATGTGTATGTATGTAATTTGCATATATGTATATTTTAATGTATAAGCACTTATTTACGTATAATGGTCGCACCTGCCAACAATTATCCTTGCCAAACATCAACCCTGGGTGGTTGACTGGCAGAGAATGCCACATGGCATTAAGTCCGCCCTATGTACCCTTTAGCTTAAGGTGTTACATGTAAGTTTATAAATAAATAAATGAATAAATAAATTTATGGCGGTATAATCATGTCTTCTTTACCCACAAACTGTCTCGATGGTGATTTTAAACGCAGATGCAGATCACGAGGGCCTGGGTTCAAATCGCGTTTGGAGTCATATTCAGTTATTGAATTTTCCCGTCAAGAAATTTTCAGTACCAGCTCAGAGTTAGGAAGTTGGCTGTGTTTTCTCCCACGTACCAAGGAAAGCACGTAAAGTCTCAGGTCCTATACCTGGCCTCGATCGTGTCGGACCCATCGGATTATGAAAGTAAGGTAATAAAGATGGTACATGTGCTTACGTATACCTTTTACAAACCTTTCATGCGCAGATGGATAAACTCCGTTAAGACTGGCCGCCGTAAACGAAATTCGCTCTGTAAAATATTTTTATTATTTATTATCGTAAATGGATTTTCCTTAATATCCGCTTGGCATATTGACTGACTATCGCAATACCTTATTTTGCATGCTGCTCCTTGTTGTAAGTAAGCTGCTCCTAGTGTAAGCGAGATGGTTATATCACCATCTGACGGGATGTAGCATTATTCTAGCACTCATAGTCGCCTCTTGAGACATTCACGGGACGAATGGGCGATAGATTGTAAAAGACGATAAAATTATTATAATAATTATAATTAAAATAATAGGAAATATATTGAGAAGAAATAGTCAATATATAAAATTATACAAATAAAAAAGAAGATATAAACACACTTCAAAGAAGATGAATGAAAGTGGGCCCGTTTGAGTTGTTACAGAAATCTCAAAGAGAAAAGAGAAAATAGGGCTACGTTGTGCTGTTATCGGATTCGATCCTATACATAGCTTAAACTATATTTATTGTAGATCCATGAGATACGAGGAAAAGAAACGATATTTCGTAATATAAACTTTTAAAAAGATTTTTGACATATGATGATGGAGTAAGAAAATCCATAAAACTATTTTTCCCATATAATTCTTCCATTTTGTCATTAAAGTCAATCAAAAGTTCATCCGTTGGTCCTGAGCATGATCTTTTTCAGTCCGGTCATGTCCCATTTCTGTTCTAGTGGACTATAAGTTTGTGGGAATAAAGAGTGCACAACTTGTACTTGTACAGATTGCGTACATACTCGTGCACTTTGATATAGGCTTGCGCATTTGCCTAGTCTATGTTGAGACTGGCCGCCGTGAACGAAACTCGGTCTGAGAGATATTATTATTTTATACAGAGTGTATCAAGGGGGCTGTGTCCCCCATACCTATCAAATAATAGATTCATCTATTTTGAAGTATTTCTGGGTTAAAAAGTTGTTTGAAATTTTTTGTAAAATAAAGCTATTGTTTATTTATTCAAAATAAAAAACTGATACACAAAAAGGAAAACTTTATCCCTTCAGCAGAAACCACACACGATTTAGTTGCTGCCGGTCTATGAAATCTAAATTAATAATTGTATCAACTCAAATAACAAATCACAATCTTAAAAAATATATAGCAACAAGGGCTGTCGACGTACCGGACGGGAGTAGCCATACGTATCCGTATTTGTCATAGTAACGGTCATGTTGTTTCGGATTTGTTTTGGTTTATTTCCCTGATGATAAGTGGATGCTATGGCCCATGTGACATCTGCATCTATCCTCGATTAAGAATTAAAATTTTAATTCATTGCCACACCTGAGGATTAAGATAATATGTCTCGTTTCCAGTAAAAGGAATACGAAATACAGCAGCATGGGGCCGCTATTTGACGCTGGTATTCTGTGATAGCGTGGCCCTACCCCGGTCGAACCGACTTATTCGTTCTACAACTATAATATAGCTGCAACAAGGCTCGGCATGATTTACCAACACAGGCCGCTCGCCCTTATACAATATGTGGTTCAGTAGAGCAACTTAACCGAGTTTGTATCCGAGTTGTCATAGAGCGATAGTTTTCATATACAGGTTTTGTAAATAGTTTTTTTATAGTATTAATATATATGTATATATATATATATATATATATATATATATATATATATATATGTGTGTGTGTGCGTGTGTGTGTGTGTGTGTGTGTGTGTGTGTGTGTGTGTGTGTGTGTGTGTGTGTGGAGTATTTTGGGGTATTAGTAATGTACTGTCATCTGGTTGGGCTGAAAAAAAATATATATAGGATAAATATAGGAGATACATCCATCCTTTAGGATGGATGTATCTCCTTTTCGTCGATGTCTGTCGAGCTTGTCGCCATCCCGGCTTATGCAAGTCATCCCCTATTGTTCGGCGCTTTCTAACTCTGAGTACTTGCACAGACACAACCTAGTAGCCAGAATTCTACACCAGGAGCTCACTCTGAAATACGGTCTCGTGGACCGGAAATTGCCGTATTACAAGTACTTGCCGGAAGCCGTGCTCGAAAGTGACGGCGCCAGGTTTTACTGGGTTACTTACTACTTCTACTAGGTACTAGGTCTGGGCCATCATCACAGACATGACTATTCTTGCGAATAAGCCTGATATTGTGCTGATGGGCCGGGCATAGTAAAGGATATTTTGAATCGATATTACCATTCCGTATGACGAGAACCTCGTGAAAGCCGAAGCAGATCATCATCATCATCATCATCATTACAGCCCTTCACAAGTCCACTGCTGAAAATAGGCCTCCCCCAAAGTATACCACAAAGCACGGTCCTGAGCCACCTGCATCCATCGACTTCCTGCATGTCTTACTGGGTCGTCACTCCATCAAGTGGGGGTCACCCTACACTACGCCTACCGGTACGAGGCTGCCACTCGAGAACCTTTTTTCTCCAATGGTTGTCGGTTCTTCGAGCTATATGGCCGGCCCATTGCCACTTCAGCTTACTAATCCGTTGGGCTATGTCGGTAACTCTGATTCTACTGCGGATATTCACATTTCTAAGTTTATCGCGCAGAGGAACCCCGAGCATAGCCCTATTCATAGCTCGCTGAGCGATTTTGATTGTCCTCATACGGCCACCAGTGAAGGACGACGTCTCAGTTCCATATGTCATCACTGGCAACACGCACTGGTTGTACAATTTCGTTTTCAGGTTTTGAGGTGTACCTGACGAGATGATGTAACTTAATTTCCCGAACCCTACCCAGCCGAGTTGAATCACTCGATTGACCTCTCGATCGAAGTTGGACTTACCTAATCGGACTATTTGTCCCAGGTAAACGTACTTGTCAACAACTTCAAGCTTACTGCTCCCAACAACTACCGGCATAGGTGTGACATGGACATTAAACATGATCTTTGTTTTGTCTATGTTCATCTTAAGACCTATCCGTTGGGAAGCACTATTGAGGTCATTGAGCATAGCGCTTAGGTCCTCCAGCAATTCTGTCATAAGGACTATATCGTCAGCGATCGAGGGTGAGTGATGTACTCGCCATTGATGTTAATACCGTATCCTTTCCAGTCCAGTAGCTTGAAAACGTCTTCCAATGCAGCGGTGAAGAGTTTCGGGGATATAACGTCATTCTGTCTTACACCTCTCTGCAGTTGGATAGGTTTCGTACTCTGGTTCTGTACTCGGATAACCATCGTAGCCCTACTATACAAACACTTCAGCACTTCGATATACCGACAGTCAACTTGGCACCGCTGAAGAGACTGTAGCACCGCCCAAATTCCGATGGAATCAAAGGCTTTCTCATAGTCCACATACGCCAGGCAAAGTGGCAGATTGTCTATGGTGCTACAGCCTTTTCGGAAACCGGCTTGTTCGGGAGGCTGGAAGTCGTCGAGTCTGCGTGCGAGACGATTCGTAATGACTCTCGAAAACAGCACATAGACGTGACAGCACGTGGCTCAGAAGGGATATCAGTCTGTAGTTCTTCAAGAGAGCATTGTCACTTTTCTTGAAGAACAAGACCACCGCACTTTTGCTCCACGCCTCGGTCTTCCCCCTCTCTTCGGACCTCGGATAGTCCTATAATATGCCAGCGCAACTTGTCTTTCTCTTCTTCCAGCTCCAGTATCTCCTCGTCAGTCCTCAGGGTGCGTGCGTTATATGTTGCCAGGTCGAGTCGTCGTAGGTGGCAACTGAACCTCCACTGGAGACTCTTAGCACCCTTGCCCCGCCGTTACCATGGTCGCCACCGTAGCCAGGAACAGCGGGGCCGCCGGGGACTGGGGGCCGTTTGTTCGGGTTATTGCTCATGGGGGGATGTTTGCTATAGTTTCCACCCTTGGCGAGCGGGTTGGCAACCGCAATTTTTTATTTTGTAATTGTTATCAGGAAGATGCTGCTGCCCTTCTCAACCGCCACTACACGGCGAACCCGAAACCGATAAGCAATCAAAGTATCTGTACCTGACTCACGAGGTAACCGACATGTGGGGTGGTCTGGCGACCGAAATTATTCCTGTAGTCGTGTTTGCAAACGGGTTAATCCCAGTCAGCCTCTCGAGTCATCTGAGGCGGCTGGGACTCCGTGACGGACCGCTCCGGGCTGCATCGTCCGACAGCTTCTTTCCCTTTCCCCCTTTTTTTCTTTGTTCTCCCCTGCCGAGGACTACCATCTGGTTGGGCTTTTATGAATATATATATATATATATATATATATATATATATATATATATATATATATATATATATATATATATATATATATATATATATATATATATATATATATATATATATATATATATATATATATATATATATTAATAATAGTATATATTATGTTCACTGTGAAATGAAGTTCGATTTCTGCAATTCAAAAAATGTACAATGTTAAATCTAATTTTTCAGAGCCATCAATTATCATCTACTCTGCCGGATGACAAACGATCATCTTATGATTGCATTGTTGCCAGTCTGATTCGTTGACATCTGCATTACAAAATCAACTCCTTCACATGCGAGTTTTCTTTTACTACTTTACTGCAGGTAGTATGTTAGATTAAAATAAATGGGTACATATTTATCAAATAGTATTTTGTCAAATGCTATTATATTATTGAGATTGAGTAGGGCGCATAGATAGACTATAACAGCATAATATAGCCCATTTGTTTTACAGGCTTAGTCAAACGAAGCATCTGAAAATTATAATTCGCTCCCCACCATTACACTTACAAATAGAAAATGAAAAATGCGGCATCATATTATCAGAAAAACAATTAAAACGACATCAAGCTAAAAATACTTTTTTTAAGGTTGCTGGGTCGAAAACAATCCTTCAGAATCTGTATGAAAAATTTTTTATAGATGAAAAAGAACGGATGGTTTTTGAAAAAATTGGCGTTGAAGAAACAGAAGTTACTAATCGTCAATTCAAGTAAAAATTTCATCACAACTGCGATGTTTTGATTTCACTCTATACCACAGAGTACATTATATATACCTGGAATAGAGTTGCTAGTCGATTCCGTTGTACAGAGACATCTATAGTGGAGTTGTAGAACTAAACGGACGATATATCTATCTATAAATATATTCTATATATAGTACAGCCCCATCCCTGGTGTACTGATTATTTTTAATTAATTTTACAAGATCACATAATTCTGCAACTAACTAGTTTTGTGCATATAGGCACAAAACTAGTTAGTTGCAGAATTATGTAATCAAAGGTAAATCACAAAAAAGAAAACTCAATTTAAAAGTAATAATCATCTTTATTCAGGTAATTTACACCCATAACGAGTAAAAAAAATAAGAATTAAGCAATCTACACAATTTCAGAAATAAATAAATAAATGTCGATCAATCAATATACCTCATCAAAGTAACAATTTTAAATTAATAAATCCAACTGTAATTATAAGTAGGCAGTAATGACAGTATACAAATAAATTAATCGAAATAAAATAACATTTTTGTTTATTTACCTAAGATCTTGGTATTTAAAATAATAAAGCGACTTATCTACTACACAAAAGTTATAAGAAAAATAAAATAAGATGCACATATTACAAAAAAAAAATAGTACAATAGACAAAAAGTTGACAATTTTTATAAAAAAAAACTTAAATATCCAATATCTTGAAAACGGTTAGGTTTCATGTATGGTGTTTCATAGTCGTAATAGTCGGTAATGATGCAAATTACAACCCCCTAAAGGATCTAAGTCGACTTAAGTAATATAATTTATATTGAAATATATATACAGGGTTACCCTGTATATATATTTCAATATTTATCTACTATGTTCCACTTGGCACTAACATTTGATGTTCCCTGGTCACATATAGTAGCAAGGATTTTAAAGCCAGACCCCTTCAATTTTCTTATATTTCCTTTAATCATTAAGGCTAATTCAGCTTTTTTGTACTGCAAGCACAAAATGAATATGATATCGACTGTTTACAGGTTTTTAGAATACCTCTATTCTAAGTTCAGTCCTCACTACATCACCATTGTCAACTAAACCAATAATCCTGTCATTTTTCCTGTCATAACCAATATGTGGTGTTAAGGCCATTTCATCAAAAACCAGTGTACACAATTTATCATTGGCTTTCATTTTAGATAGATGCTTGCTTCTTAAGCTGGTAAAATATGTTATCATTTATACCAGGCTTAATATTGGCCTTAGATACCATCCTGCTTAAGGTGAAAGGTGATGGCAGAACGAATACCTTTTGCAGCATCCTGTAGGCTCTTGGCCCGTGTTAAAAAAATGTAATGCTATTACTTTTTCATCAGGTGTGAATTGTCTATCCCTTTTGTGTTTACCACGTTATCGAATTTGTAGCATCGTAAAAATTGTTGCCATTGATGTAAAACTTTTAAATACTTAATGATTTCTTAAATTTACGCGAACACTACACATTGAATAAAACTAAATTTACGGATTTAATCGTGTTTATTTAACTGATTTTACCTATTTTTAATTCCCGATGTTTCAGTTCACGACGTTACAGTCCACCCCGTGACCATGGGTGCTGTAAAGCACCCGAAACGTCGGAAATTAAAAATAAGTAAAATCAGTTAAATAAACGCGATAGAATCTGTAAATTTAGTTTTATTCAACTTTTAAATGCTTTCAAGAAAGTAGTATTTTCTAATAGATTAATTTTCTTCTTCAGTCTTTTTGTTCTTTCTTCATACTTTCTTAGTTCTCGTTTGCTATATTCAAGCTTTTAAGTTTCTTATTTAACATTGTCATTCTTGTACTAATTTGAGTCCTTTTGGGCTTAGTCACCTTCAAGCCTGAAATTAAAATGACAAAACATTATATTTATATAGACCTAGAAAATTTGTACTATAGTTTAGTAAAAATAAATTTAATTGTAGCAAGTTGATTGCATTTTGAATCATAATTTGGAACATAGATATAGTAGATAAATATTGAAATATACAATATGATAGGGTTACAGGTTAAGTCGACTTAGATCATTTAGGGGGCTGTAATAAAAAGTAAAGTTACAGCCTATATACGTCCTACTGCTGGGCTCAGGCCTCCCCTCATTTCTGAGAGGGTTTAGGGCAAGGAAGTGTCCGCCGCGCTGCCCAAATGCGTGTTGACGAACTTCACATGTCTTCAAAATATTTTTTTTCTTATTCCTCAGACATGCAGGTTTCCTCACGATGTTTTCCTTCACCGCCGAGCACGTGGTAAATCAGCACTTAAAATTGCAATTAACAATTTCAATGGTGCCGGCGGGGATCGAACCCGCGTTACTCGCGTTCTGTTACATTTACAGCGAGCGTTAACCACTGAGCTACCACGGCTCTTAGGGGGTTGTAGTTTGCATCATTACCGACTTTTTCGACTATGAAACACCATACACGAAACTTAACCATTTTCAAGATATTGTATATTTTAGTAATGCAATAGTGGAGTACTTGTGCAGGCGAAACATGATGAAATATAATGGCAAAAGTGATAAAATATGTTTACTTATTAAAGTAATTATGAAAGTTAACATTTTTAGTGTTTTATTTGGTACAAGAGCGAGCAAAGCAAACTCGGGACTTGGGGCACACCAACTCAGATAGGTTTGGTTAGAAAGATTTGTGGTTATTTTTTCATAAACCACCCAGAAATAACGGGGGCTCCATCAACTAAACTTTGGTATTGCTTCGGTGAAGAGGGTTCACGCCCCCTCCCCGACTATCTATTAAGGTGATTTTTCTTATAAATTATTTTATAAAATTTTGATCTTTGACATTTAATATAAAAATACCACGCATCTCATCGTGGGGGGAAAGGTGGGGGGCGAATCTATCCCTCTCCACCTCCCTTCCCCCCGCCCCACAACCCCCTATTAAAGCAACTTGATATATTAAAGCTTTACCAGAATCAGCACAAAACCCAGTGGGACTTTTTTAAATAAAGTTAATTTACAATATATTATCCTCAATTTAATTTATACAATAAAATCAATTTTAACTTACTGGCTGTTTGAGCAGTAGTTGTCTCTTGCACATAACTTGATGTTGAAGCAATTTCTTGTGTATAACGTGTTTTAAGAGTATTATTTTTATTTGTAACTTCAGCTAAGGGTGATATCTTAGCAACAGCATCTGTAAAATCAATATATACAATGAATGATTATATTGTACTTGAAATATATTGACAACTTAACAATAGTACAAAGAGAAATGTGAACTGACGGCTCTAATAAAAATTCTAACCTGCTTGGGTTTATTAATTGCAAAGATTAATTCCTTTACTACCAATCAGCAAAAAATTACAGCATACACATATTAGCCATGTAGAATTTGAACGACTAAGACTGAAGGACTACCAACATCTTCCAACAGACAATATTAAACAACAAATACCACAAGTAGCATAACAAAATAAAACAAATAAAAATGAAGCGAAAAGTTACACATTCCATTTTATTAAAATGGAAGTTTATTATTAGTATTAGTTGTACAATAGAACACCTGTGAAAAATATGCATTCTATAATGTAAATTATGGATCTTACAGCAATGTCGAATTTTACAAAGACTGAGGCAAATCAAGTAACTTCTCTTGTGATTAATTAAGTTTGGTAATAAGACCAAATGAAATACTAACTTTTTTGTTCTTAAGCAAATGAATACTGCACAAATTTGGGCATCTGAACTTTAAATATGATATTCTAAGATTGAATGAAGTGAAAGAATGGGATATCAAATTGAAGATCATCATAACTTTAAATAGATACTAAAGAACAATATGATTAAAAAATAATTAAACATTAAACATATTCTACAATATAGTATGTCGGTGCAATATATATTCTCATTAGTACTGGAAAAGATCTTTAGATCATTATATATTTGTTATTACAACATAAACTCACGTTTATCGACCAAATTGGCGATATACTAAAAATGGGCCAAATTAAGAGTACCCTTAACCGACGAGCATATATGTGTAGGTATATGGATGTGGAAGAGGCGAGAAAGGTATGTCAGGATCGTGCTAAATGGAAGTCTGTAGTCTCCGCCTACCCCTCTGGGTGACAGGCACGAGTGTTTATGTTTATGTAAACTTATGTTTCTTCCCAGTTGTACTCTGAGCAAGTTTAACATTTATAAACTAGTGTAGATTTTGATATTCATATGAGCTTTGAAAAAGCCTTAATTTATAAGCTTTTTATTATCATTTGAATCAAACTGTTAATAAGAAATAACAAACTTTTCATAAAATTGCTTTGCATGTCATACATAATATTTTGTCAACACGGAAGTTGAAAATTAGTATTGTAGAACATAGTTTAACAATGATTCAAAATTTATACATTCAATTATTCATGTTTGATAGTAAAATGAATTATTTGAGGAAGAACCTTCTATATTAACTTTAACATTCATAATATTAAGTATAGATCATTACAATGTTAATGCAAATTTTTACTAACCTTTCATATTTAATGCTGGTATTGCAATATTACTTAACATTTTACTCTGGTCCAGTAATTGGATTCAAAAAGTGTATGACAAATTCTTCGGTACTTAAACACATACATATCATCTAAGCACAGAAAGTTTCCACCAACTACTTGAACCCGTGTACAAAAGCGTGTTGGATCTTTTGTAGAATTTGGAAATTTGTGAAGTATAAAGCCATCTTCACCTACAAAAAAAAATTAATATTTTAGAAGCGTTTTTGAAAAGTGTAATGGCAGTAGTATAAGTAGTAGTGTTAGCAAGATATTGGCTCTAAGGGTGGAAAAGTGATGCAGAACTCTTGGGCTACCTGCGTCTGCGCTAGGTATCACACTGTTGCCCAAGGTGACACTGACTTATATATAAAATAGAAAGAAGAAATAATATATTGACTGGTAAAACCTGTAAATAATTAGATTTACTCACAGCTCTTAGTACTGAACACAGCAAATTTTATCCGCGGCCATCTCTAAACTATACGAACTATGTCCGAAGGAAAGATAATCGAAGTCCTTTTCACGTGCATGGGCCACTATATTAAGCAAAGATAATCGAAGTCCAAGAATAGCCAAGTCGTAAGAAAATATAGAAAAAATATCAAAAATGCAAAACATTTAAAGCACAATTGTTACGTCAGAAAAACGAAACGCCAATGTCAAATTCAAAAACAAACAAAATGGTGGTAGAGGGTGGTCACGTTTAGAAATTAAAACACCAATATTCCATCTTCCAATTAAACGAATAAACTAGACTTAAAGCAGCTAAATCTTAATAAAATCAGTTGTATAACTCATTTTCTGGTGAAAATATCTAAATTCACATTATTAACACGTGGATTTAGTCAATGTGATACGAACATTTAATTTGATTTAATTAACTAAAACAACGCACTTCCGAACGTAAACTTACTCCAGCGCCGTCCTTTGGAGAGTTGTGCAACTAAATATGCAATGCCAGTTTCTATAGAACAGAAAAATGTTCTAACTATAAAGGCCCTGCTCTATACTGATACAAGAATTTTTTTCTTAATAAAAAGAGAACCCACTAAAATGTATCCGTTATATAAATAATCCTTCATAAATTTGCTCCGTGTATTGTTTTCTTTAAAACTGGAAAAACGTGATTCGGACACTTTTAGGGCGCCGCAGAGTGAGAGTGAGTGCATAAAATGTAACTTTGCTCTATAAGGTACATATGCCGATAAATAACTGACAGTACTCCATTAATTATACCAATTTTTAGCTAAAATTATGGAATCAACCCCACTCATTGAAACTTTCACTTCTGGTTTGTCTCGGTTCTTATCAGGCGGTTAGGGTTTATGTGTCGTTCGCGCCTAGTCAAGAGTCGAATTATTTTAATTTTTCATTACCTTTCAAACTATGCGTTCAAATAACATGCTACAAAGAGCAAAGTTTATCTTTATAAAATTGTCTTGATGATGAAGTGACTTTTATTCGTGAGAATGAAATTACCATGCCTAATATTGACGCTCACAAATCACTTTTTTAATTTTCAATAAACTTTCGTCACTAAATACCTCATTGTGACTTATGTATAAGAAATAAAATACCTGGATGTTTCTACAATATGTACCTTAAATACACATATAGTGACAGGGAATGTTTTTAGATGGAGTAGAGATCTATATTTTTGTGGAACATTGTGTTTACTGTGGATTATTGTGTAAGGCTAGTGACAGCCTTTACGTCGGCGCACGCGGATAAATCATTTCGGGAGCGCTTATTCTTCTGACTTGCTTAACAAAATCAATATTTAAGGATAGCTTCGTGATTAAGTCTAATTTTATATAGCCAATACTATTTCTCGTGAACCTGGCTACTAATAATATACAAAAAGAATTTTTCAAATCGGACTGGTAGTTCCAGAGATTAGCGTGTTTAAACAAACAAAAAAACAATAAGTAACTCTTTCGCTTTATTATAATAGTATAGATATAAATTTAGAAGCAAACTGTTCAAAAAACATTCACCTGTTACTGAACAAAATATTTAAATATTAAATGCAATATCAGAATTTCAAAAGCGACTACGTTTGCTCTGCAAACAAGGGTATTAATGTGGTTGAACTTTGCTAAAGAGTCTTGAAAATGTTTGTTTTAACTTAAATTATTTTAATAAACTTTAATGATATAAAAATGAAATATTACATAGTTAACGTAGTCATCTCCCCGTGTCTTTGTCCAAATACTCCGTATAAACTATTGAACAGATAGATAATTTAAAAGGCAAAGGGTTCAAATCCGCCTTTTGATTCCACTACCATTCTAAGAAGAAGTATTTTATGCACAGTTGGAGTAGTATTTTTAGTGTTTGCAGCACTTAACCTAATGTTTTTTTAATTAAATTTTAGTGGCGAGACTTACCAACTGCAGTAGCTCGTATTGAATTTTTATTAAAACCCTGCAGCTCACTTCAAGCAAAGGAGGCTACTGATGCGTTGTCGCTTCTGAGAGGTAAGATGGAATGCCACTGTTATTTGACGGCAGCTATAGGAAATAAGGAAGCACCGACTCAGACGGACTTCTACGCAGAAAAGGAGTCTTATCATTCAGAAAATTATCCTCCGAAAAGCTTGGCGTGCTTAGTAGAGCGGGTCAGTATGTCATGCCGGCACATCGCCTGCAACTTTACAAGGTGCGGGTTCGGCTGCACATGGAATTCTGTTCCCATCTCTGGGCTGCAGCCCCCCAGTAGCAGCTCCTTCCACTTGACCGCATCCAGCGCAGAGCGGCTCGAATCGTCGACGACCGAATGCTTTCCGATCGGCTCGATTCACTGGCGCTGCGAAGAGATGTTGCATCTCTTTGCGTATTTTATCGCATCTATCACGGGGAGTGCTCTGAGGAATTGTTCGGATTAATCCCAGGCGCCAAATTTCATGAACGCACTACGTGGCAAACCTCCCGATATCATCCACACCATCCAGATCCGTGGTGGTCCACCACTGTACGTTTCACTAGGAGTTCCGCGTACGACATCTCCGTGGAATAATTTACCACCGGCGATTTTTGCGGACCAATACGACCTGAGGACCTTCAAGAAAAGAGCTTATTCCCTTCTAAACGGCCGGCAACGCAGCTACAATTCCTCTGGTGTTGCGGATGTTCATGGGCTGCGGTGAACCGTATGCTCGTTTGTCCCCTCTTCTATAAAAAAATATGACCACCCACAAAACTATTTTATTGAATTGTCTTACTAGTAAACCCATTTATTGCTCAAACTAACTGTGGTGTATGAAACATATATTCGTATTTTAGTTAGAATTAGTTTTCATATAAAATACCGTTCATCGTAAACTGTAACGTGGGCATTTAATTCAATTGTTCAAAATATTTAAGTAAATAAACTAAAGTAAGTTTATCCCCTCGTCTTGCTTTTTCTCTTTTCCGAGAGGTTATCGCAATAGAAGTTAGAGTTTTCAGCAATAAGTCCGCCTCGTCCAGTACGTATGCCGACTTCACATTTCTTTGAAATATAAATATTATTTCTTAGAACAAAAATTTGCATTCAAATTTAGCTGCAAATCACGACTCAGCAAATTGTAACTAACAATTGTTAAAATAGTTTTAAAAAATAGAAAAAAATTAACGAAAATCAGTTTGAGGGCAGTAGTGAAATATTATTTTATGCAACATTTCAACAGACGTCTGGCTCAGTGATGGGTCGTGGAAGGGATGACGCGTACCGCGATGAGTCACAGTGTACCATAAGTGTCCGTAATCGGCTGTCGCCTGACCACCAGTCGGCTGTCGCCTGACCACCAGTCGGCTGGCGTTGGAACGACGGATAATGAGTCGTATGCGAAAGTGACTTTAAAGTCTAATAATGAGTGGACAGTTGTTCAGTGGAAGGGAAATAAATACAAAAATCGCGTTAAAGGAAAATCAAGGATAGTTGTGGTAGAAGCAGATGAGATGTTTAGAGCAGCGGAAATAATAACACCTCTTTTTATAACTAAAGTCCATAAAAATACGTCGGAATCGGACCTTATTCGATATATTAATAAGATGACACATGAAACAGTCGAACTGGAAAAATTATCCATCAGGCGTCAATGTGACTACACCGCCTATAAATTCTTCGTGGCATAAAATAAGCTATCATTGTTTTTGGATGAGAAAATATCACCCCAGGGGATAATTTTCCGTCGATTTATAAATTTTAAACTAAAGCGTAAAATCTAAACTTCTGGCAAAGAAGACGGCTCCATTAATTTAAATAAATATGCATAATATTACATAAATATTTGTTAATTTTTATTGTAAAAACGTAAAACGCTCAATAAATAACGTACGCAATCTTTGTAAGAATTATGACAATATAGCGTTACAAGGGACGTGGTTATACACAGAGAAAATTGCTTTTCTAAGCACCATAAGTAACGATTTCAGCTATACGGGGGTGTCAGCGATGGACACAAAGTCGGGCCTTTTAGGAGATTAACCATAGGGAGGTGTAGCTCTGCTTTAGAGACATAGTTTTTTTTTAAGTGTGATAACCCCCGTATACGTGCTATTCAAATAATTTCAAAAAAAAGGTCATTTTTAGTGATGTGCGTGTACATGCCAACAGCTGAGGCAGCCATCATAGTGGATTGTGTAGATTTGAAGATTAGTCAATTTTTACCATCCATCAAATGTAATATCAAAAAGATCTATAAAAAGTCGCGTGACGGAACATATAGCTGACATGAAGCACCGACGCTCCGGGAAGTTTGCAGTTTGATAAACCACAAATCCTCGCATAAGAACACCAATTCCTAACAAGGATGATACGCGAGGCTATTGAAATTAAAAAACATCCAAATTTCAATAGAGAAGATGGATGGGTGCTGTCAGGATCCTATAATTAACAAAATTAAACCCAAACCGAAGCATACCATTGCAAGACTTCATGATACTATAAGCTCGTTTAGCGTAAATCGGACCAAAAATTAATATTCAAAAATTGAAGGTTACCGGACTAACTATGACATTGGGACGTCAAACATCTCAGTCCCGTCCCACCCTTAACCATGGGTGCTGTAAAGCACCCGAAACGTCGGGATAATAAAAATAAATTAAAGTTGTAATTAAATGCGATAAAATCCGTAAATAATAGTTTTATTCAATAAAAAATAAATTGTTTACGAAGCGTGGAATGAGTGGTTGCCAAAGAGACAATTGTTGCAAATATCTAGTACTACTAGTAGTTATAGAGCATATGGTAAATATCTGGTACGCTTATTACCGTTTTACGGGGAAGCGGGGAGCTTTACGCGGAACACACTCCGTACAAAAAATGTCTGCGAGTCTGGGGTTTGAGGCTAGGATTGTTCGCACTCCGCAGCTTCAGTCTTGACCAATGGTAGGTTTGCTGTTATCATTATAATTAACACGTGTACATCGAAAAATCAAGTAGCTACTTTTAGTACTTATTATAAAAGGATGTTCATGGGCGGCGTCACTTAACATCAGATGAACCGTATGCTCATTTTCCCCCTCTTCTATAAAAAAAACTTACGCTCGAGCTAGTTTCCGAGAATTCTTGGTCAAGAATATCAAGTTTGAAGGTGCATACAGGTTTACACACCTACCTCGGCACATCCCGATTCGGAAGGTGAAGAAAATCTATGAGGATATCTCTAGAGCCATGCATTCTTCCAATACCCACTATATTGTGTTAATAGGAGACTTCAACGGAAAACTAGGCACAAGAGAAAACGGTGAGCTAAAGGTAGGGAAATTCGGAATAGTAACGGAACCCAAGGGGCCAGCAGCTGGTTGTCTTCTTAGAGAAAGAGGGATTCTTTTTGATGAACTCTTTCTTCCAGATAGCATTCACAATGTTTCACCATTAACTCAAGTTTAGTGAGTAGAGTTTAGTACCATGCTAAGAAACAAATTTAAGCTATATCTGGCTCAATGCAGTTAATATATATATATATATATATATATATATATATATATATATATATATATATATATATATATATATATATATATATATATATATATATATATATATATATATAATTAATATATAACACAATTATATGTGGACTATATATTGTAATTTAAGTTTTCGTCGTTTAGTTGGAGAGTTCTCGTGTAATGAAGTCTACACTTTGTCCCCATCGTGTTCAAATCCAAAGTCCAGAAAATTTTCAGTTTGAGCTACAATAACGTTTTCAGTGGCTAGAAGACTGAAATACAGTGGACTATATGAATGACAAGCTCGTGGAAACTGTCTGGAAACTGAGATAAGTTCTGTAAGACCTGTCACAGAAGAACAAAAAAACTCTCCGATTACACTCTTAATCTGATGACCGTAAGACGGAAAATGAAGCTGCAGTCTTCAGCACAATTGACAGCATAGAGACAACTGAACAGACGGATATACAAATGCTTCCGTCGATACTAAGGCAACTTCAATACAGTTCGTATTGAAGAGGCAATGGAGCGGAACCAGGGCTCAAGCTGAAGACCGAGTGTGGCAGCATCGTTTCCGGGACACCTGAGATTTCGAGTGAGATTGAGAGGTTCTATGGGCAGCCATACACAATATCGTTGGAGCCACACGCTAGTGTGAGTAACAATGCAAAAGCAAGTCTTACCCGATAATAGTGTCGGTATTATCGGGTAGGACTTGCTTGGATTGTTATCAGTGTATCCGGGATATCCGATGATATCCCGGACGTCAGTCTGCGAGAGGTAAGAATGACTCTCCACCACCTTAAAAACGGCAAGGCTCCAAGTGAGGATATAATTACAGCGGAGCTTCTGAAAGTGGGTAGAAAACCGGGACTTGAAGTCCTTCAGAACCTGTTTAATTTCGTCGTCCATGGTGGGACTACTCCGGTGACGTGGAGCAGAAGTGGGGTGGTCATGTTTTTCAAGAAAGTCGACAACGCTCTTTTGAAGAACTACAGACCGTTTTTCCTTCCACGAATCGTCTCGCATGCAGTCTCGATGACTTTCAGCCTCTCAAAAAGCCGGTTACCGAAAAGGTTTAAGTGATATAGACCGCATGCATAGCCTTCGGCAATTTGTACAAAAGACCGAAGAGTACAATTTAACACTTTGCCTTGCATATGTGGACTACGAGCAAGCCTTTGATTCTCTCTAAATTTGGGTGGTGCTACAGTCCCTTCGGCGGTGCTAAGTTGACCGTCGATATATCGAAGTTCTGAAGTGTTTGTACAGTAGGGCTATGATAGCTATCTGAGCACATAACCAGCGTACGAAACCTAACCAACTGCAGAGAGGTGTAAGACAGTGTGACTTTTTGTCCCCAAAACTCTAAACCACTGCATTGGAATACGTTTTCAATCTACTGGACTGGAAAGGACAAGGTATTAACATCAATGGCGGGTACATCACTCATCTTCAATTTGATATAATCCTTATGGCGGAACCGCTGAAGGACATAAGCCTTATGTTGAATGACTTCAATAATGCCTCCCAGCGGATAGCTCTTAAGATGAACATGGACAAAACAAAGATCATGTGTAACGTCCATGTCACACCCATGCCGGTTGTTGCTGGGAGCACTACTTTTGTTCCAATAATACTAGTTTTTACGGAATTTATCACGTATATTTAACTTTTTAAATACCCGACGTTTCGAACGCTTTACAGCACTCATGGTCACGGGCGGGACTGAGATGTTCAACGTCCATATGTCATAGTTAACCGCGGTTACCATAGATTAAAATTTAACTTTTGTTCCGATCTATGCAGTATGAACTTATGGTATCTTGAAGTCTTGCAGTTGTATGCTTGGGTTGGGATTTAATTTTATTTATTATAGGATCCCAAGCAGATGGTAGCACCCAGCCATCTTCTCTATTGAAATTAGGATGTTTTTTGATTTCAATAGCCTCGCGAATCATCCTTGGAAGGAATCGGTGTTCTTTAGCGAGGATCTGCGGTCTATCAAATCTGATGTAGTGACGAGGGCGATCCTGTACGTGTTCACAGACTGCAGACTTCCCAGGGAAGTCTGCAGTCTGTGAACACGTACTGAAACTATGGTCAGTTTTGATGTGCAGTCATTGTTTACATGCTTACCTGTTGAAGACTGCATCTCAATTGTAACTAGAAGGCTGGAAGAAAACAACATGCCCGTAGAATATGCAGTATTACTCAGACACTGCCTTACATCTGGCTACCTATTGTGGAACGAGGAGTTCTACAAGCAAGTAGATGGTGTGGCGATGGGCTCACTTGTATATCCCATTGTCGCCGACATATTCATGGAAGACTTTGAGGAGAAAGCCCTGCTTAGTTCTCCCATAAATCCAAGATTCTACAAGCGGTACGTAGACGAAACTTTCACAATTCTACCTTTAGATAAAGTAACTGCATTTTTAGACCATCTTAACTCTATAAATTCTAAAATTCAGTTCACAATGGAGTTAGAGGCAAACAATTCCTTAGCTTTTCTAGATGTGTTAGTAATTCGGAATTCTGATAACACCTTGAGTCATACTGTGTATAGAAAAAAGACCCATACAGATAGATATTTAAACGGTGATTCTCACCACCATCCTTCACAGTTAGCTACCGTTGGTAAATCTTTGTTTCAGAGAGCACGAGGGATCTGTGACAGTAAACACCTGGCTGCAGAGCTCCACCATGTCAAGCAAGTTTTGCATGACAACAAGCTTCGAGTCCCGCGACTACGTCACAGTGAACGAATGAGCCTACCACAGTCGAGCGTGTACCTGCTGTACTGCCATATGTTAGAGAAGTCACTGACAAGATTGGCTACATCTTGAAGCGCGCTTCCATCAAAACATATGTACTTCAAGCCGCTGAAGAAGATTGGTCAGTTTTTACCATCGGTCAAGTGTAATGTCCCTCTGCAAGATGCAGGAGTGTACAAGCTTGATTGTGAATGTGGTCTCTCCTACATAGGACAAACTAAAAGATCAATAAAAACCCGCGTTAAAGAACATATAGCTGATGTGAAGAATCGACGCTCCGGGAAGTCTGCAGTCTGTGAACACGTACAGGATCGCCACCGTCACTACATCAGATTTGATAGACCGCAGATCCTCGCTAAAGAACACCGATTCCTTCCAAGGATGATTCGCGAGGCTATTGAAATCAAAAAACATCCTAATTTCAATAGAGAAGATGGCTGGGTGCTACCATCTGCTTGGGATCCTATAATAAATAAAATTAAATCCCAACCCAAGCATACAACTGCAAGACTTCAAGATACCATAAGTTCATACTGCATAGATCGGAACAAAAGTTAAATTTTAATCTATGGTAACCGCGGTTAACTATGACATATGGACGTTGAACATCTCAGTCCCGCCCGTGACCATGAGTGCTGTAAAGCGTTCGAAACGTCGGGTATTTAAAAAGTTAAATATACGCGATAAATTCCGTAAAAACTAGTATTATTTCAATGTGTAGTGTTCGCGTAAATATAAGAAATCACTTTTGTTCAACTGTAATGATGATGATGATGATGATACGAGTAAGTGAATACACTTATCTGATTCACTTTACTATAAGTTGTGTGAGATTGATTTCTTATCAAAGAAAAGTAAATAAAAGGTGAGACAAAACAACATTAATTTAATGTACTATGTACAAAATGACTGACGATGTAATTTATACTTGCGATTGTTGTCATTTGGTGAAACTTCAGCTTCATTTTTTGTGACTTTGATGCACAATTGTAATTGTTTCAAAATATTCAGTTAAATTATTAATCTACTAACTATAAGAACCAACCGGTTTCTCTCATGGCATCATCGGGGTACATATAACTTGAGTAAATTAATAATTTAATTAAATATTGTGAAACAAGTTCAAGTGTGTATCCAAATCAATAAAATAACTGACACAATATACAAAATATTTTTTGTCTTCTTTTCTTGATATTTTACAGAAGCTATACATTGTTTGTTTTCTTTTTTTTTCTTTTTGCCATAGTTACATGTACCTACGACTTAACTACCTGGCAGCTTGTAGCTTTTCTATATATTTTATTTAATTCTCGTTGTAGTAAAATCGCTTTTTACTATGAAACACAAAAACATAGAACAACTCGCAAAGTTTTCGTTCATGAATTTTGCATGTAATGTTTCCATGTTCAGCATATAAAGTGCTTTTGTATAGTGGTTTCACTTGTAAAAAAACAGTTAAACAATTTAAGAGCACTTAGTGATCGTACATTAACTAGGCCATGTTTGCGACACCTGACTCGCTTTGACGAGACCACGGTACCCATGTGTTGTGACAGTTAATTTATGTAGTGAAATAAATTTATATTTGTTTATCGCGTACAATGTGTTCTAAACATATTGTTGTCAGTTGTCACCAATAAGCCTCTTAGGGCTCATTTCCATTTAGTTCAAAGCCGTTGCCCAAAGTTCAGGTTTAACGAAACCTCAACACCAAGCAATTAAAGGTGGTCGGTGAATTCCAATGATACATTTCGGAAATAGGACCTAAAATATTTCAGGCACCTATGAATGTGAAAATCTGCATCCGACACTAATCGCTAAAATTGTACCACTATACTCACACAAATGTTTGCTCAAACAATAGACTCCTTTAAAACAAGTATTAAAGGAAAAACATTATCTTTCCCTCTTATGTCCCCCCCCCCCCCTCCCCTCCCTCTTTTCACCTCTTTCTGTCGCTTTATGATCACTGGTCTGTTATTAAAGAAAATTTTGGCATGTTTATTAATTTATAATTTATATTCTAAAATATAAATATAATATTATTTTTAGTACACTTTACCCATAAATGAACTTTTTACTTCTTTTTATTTCCTTTTTAGGTTTTCTGGATAATATTGCTGTATAGCAATTAAACCGCGTTTTGTTCTATTCTTTTTGTTTTTTGTTGTGTTATTCGTTTTCTTAGTATATAATAAAGAGTAATGTATATTGGACATTGAGTAAAATTAATTTTACGGATTTATCGCGATTAATTTAAACGATCTTGGCATTCCCGCCGTTTCCGGTTTGAGGAAGAATGGAATGAATTTGTGAAAATTCGTGTATCGCGTATATATTCAGCACTTTTTTCGTCGAATGAGAATGTCAAACGAGCTCACAGTCCACTTGACGGTAAGTGGATGGTGTGGCCCATAGATATGCATTTATCCTCGACTAAAAATCAAAATGCAGATGCGTTGTCATCCTTGAGTACTAGGATAGAGTGCCTCGTTTCCAGTAAAAGGATAATCCCGTTCTCTTCACACATGCGAAACACAGCAGTATTATGCTGCTAATTTACACTGGTAGTATATAAGGGCGTGGTCCTTCCCTAGTCGAGCCGACCCCTTAACACTACAAAATGGTTCTACCACGTATAAAATATGTAAAGCCATTTTATTTTATTTTATTAAAATTTGTTTACCAACAACTTATGCACTAACATCTTCCCATATAAATCAAGCGATATAGTTAAAAAAAACTAAGTACACAGTCAATTACAAGTAAACACCACATGCATAACTTTTATCGCGACAATTAAAAGACGAATTCATACTTATTGAATAGAAACACTGTAGTATTGCTATTATAAAATGCACTAAAACAAACTGACCAAAAACAGAGCGGCAAGGTATGGATTTACAAAATTCAAAAAAAAAAATAAAAAAAATTAAAAAAAAAAGGAAAAAGTGTTCAACAAGGCAAATGTTTATAATCTGAGGTACCTATCATATAGACAGCCTTTCGAAACTTTCCCAATGAAACATGGTTAATGTCGACGAGATCGCTAATTTGGTTAAAAAGTCTGATCATCCTACAAATTGGCGAATGTGATCCCAAAACAGTTCGTCGTAATGGAGGACTGAGTGGTGTAATAGGTTTTCGTGGCCTGAAGGGAACTCTAAAATTAATCTTTTGTAAAAGTTCTGAGCAGTCTATGATATTGTGGAGTAATTTTATTTTAAAAATTAAATAAGAATAACAAATCTGAAACCTCTCTTCGTTTGGATAAACTGGTCATGTTTAAGCGCTTAAGACGGGTCTCGTAACTGATATGCCTGCCTCGCATACCCGAAGAATACGACAGTTGTCGAAGAAAGCGTTTTTGTACCCGTTCTATTCTCAATGAGTGAGTAGCGTAGTGCGGTCGCCAGATTACACTACCATACTCCAGTACATTTCTGACCAGACTACAATAAAGGATTTTTTTAGTTTTAATATCTCGGAATTCCTTACTATTTCTTATAACAAAACCCACCATTCTCGATTAAAGATTAAAGATTAAAGCCATGATGAGGATAACCACGTAATGGCAGTGTTAGAATATCCACTTACTAATGTGGTGGTAGAAGACGACAGGGGGATGTGTCCCACATGGTGGTGGGGTCAGCCTTTCTTGTCTTACGCCTCCACTTCGCTCTATCCTCGACTTCATTTTCGGAGACTTCGCACTCTCTCATGTCCTTTACCACTACATCTTTCCATCGTGTTTTGGGTCTGCCAATAATGATTATGTTACATTACCGTTAATTTCATCGTCTTAAAATTTTATAGAAAAATGCGCTCATATTTTAGTAGCATACTAAACCACTCTCAACCCGCCTAAAGAAATATTACCATGGGAACCTGCAGTTAAAATTTTATTTTTGTTAAAATGGCGCTTCGATATTTAATACAAAAAGGATTGTGCAACATACTAAAACCTCCTTCGATTTAGTCACAATACAAGTTAGTAATCCCAAGCGACACCCGGGATTATCTATTGTCCGGATTCGTCTCACATGTTCATTCTGAGAACTTTTTAAACAGTTTTGTAGATTTTTCCAGTGTCAACCGTGTATAAAGCTCGCTCACTCGCATTAAGGTAGAGGCTTTCCTGCTCTAAAACACTAGCAAATTAGTTCAGGAAAATGATTTTTCAGCGTATAATACGCGTAAAACGAGTAAACAGAGATTTATTCACCCTAACACACCTCTTTCACTTAATTCACATCCATATATTTACGCATACGTGTTTTTTGGTCAAATGTATCCCTGACTTGCCCTATCTTTAATATATTGCCTATTTGGTCAATAATTTTTCGTCTTCAATCCCCAGGGCAAGTCTGAAGAGTTCTTCCTTCACGTGGTTGCCGCCTGTTATTTGGTCTGTTTTCTTTTATCCCACCCCTTTTTCTTATCCTAACCCAATCAAAGGTGGCAAGCGTACTGTGCCGATGGATGCGTGGCTGGAGGGAGTCCAGTTGCAAACGGTGCCTATCCAAGACCAGGGCGATTATATATATAAGGTTATATATTTTAGCCCTTTCCTCTTTCAGACCTGAGCGATTTTGTGGAATCTCGAAAAGCCTATCCCGATTAAACCTTGAAACTCTTTATCACAATAAATCACTTAAGATATGGTCGGACACACCAGGCTTAACATAAAACATTCTAAAATATTAATCCGGGCTTTTGATCTTAAATTCGCTTCAGAAGCTCTGGGATTAAGTAAAAATAAATTGCGCATTCTGTCAAGAGGCCTAACTGGACACTGTTGTCTTAAAAAGCAGTTCATCCTAGGACTTAGCAACTCAAGGATGTGTCGGTTCTGTTCCATAACGGAAGAAACGCCTCTGCACATCCTAACTGATTGCGGACCCTTAATGCGCAAACGTAACACTCATCTGAGAAACTATGTATTCCACCCAGAAGAAGTGAAATTGCTCACGGCTAAGCAACTCTTTCTATTAATTGAAGACAGGGCTCAGCAATGAACTATAGCCATAGCAGCGATCACAGTAGATTATTATGTTGCAGTGATACTGGTCTCCTTACTTAGCTATTCAGGTATAGCTGCTCGCACATAAAAAAATATCGCTTATGTGGTCAATAATTTTCCGTCTTACCTTGCCGACTATCTCTCTCTACTCTGCAATATAATTTGCTGTGTCGCTTCATTTATTCTTTAACCAAACCGCTGAAGCATTCCTTTCTTAATCTTACGACCGCATCTCTAAAGCATTAATTTTACACTCGTGTTTTATCTACCATTTCCATCTTTTAATGCTATACATTAAGATAGAGACTAACGCAGCATCGTGAATGAGGGAAAGTTTAATAATATAATAACAACAGATATGCAAAAACTTATACGAATAATAAAGTACTAAGCTTTGAAAGATAAATATGAAATAAATTGTCTGCCTTAATTTAAAAGTCGGTATAGTTGAACATAATGTCAAAGAATACACGGTGTTATAAAACTGATCATTTTACGAAATTAAATAATGAGGTGAAGTTTCTCCGATCGGAGAAGAAACAACGAAAAAAATCCTGTTTATTTTTTTACGATTTATATTTAGCAGTAGACTTGTAAAGGTCTGTAATGATATGGATGATTATGATGGTACTACAAAATTATAGTTATAAAAACATAAAAATATTTCACAAACCAGTTGCTAAAATATGATGTTTATCTCTCTAATATCTCCCAGGAGCTGCTAAGCAGGTTGGACAGGTTACTTAACAACTGCATATGATCCATTTCCGTAGTGACACTCATTCTCTCAATCTCTGATATTCATACAATTTATTACTGTCCACTCCTCTCCACCATTCTGGGTTTATGTCAAATTCTTTCACAGTGACTTCCATCTCCCTCTGGAAGAAATTGCCTGTTGACCTGCGAATAATACCTGCTAAAAACGTTTTTAAAAGAAAACTATACGAATATATCCGTAACCAACAAATTTGAGTCCACTTACTATAAATGTTTATAGTTATTAAGCTATTGCATAGCTTCTATCGCGGGCCTTGAGCGCGGGGACCGAATCCAGAAATTTATTCCGTAACGAAAAAACCTCACGCTCCCCACTCCGACGGGCACGGAGATGTGGCTTGAAGGCCGTGCATTGTCTAACGTCGTTTCTTTTCGGCAGTCTTCGACACGGTGTTTGTGTGCGTGCAAATAGATGTAGTGTACGACTCTACGAAGCTCGCACGAATCGAGACGAGCTGCTCCGAAATCGGACGAATACATAAGCAGCTGTTTATGAGAAAGTACAGAGGTGTATAGGTATTTATGTACAACAGTGAATAGCTGTACTTGTAAAATTTGTGTATAAAGTGTTTTGAACATGAATTAACAAAGTGCATTTATTATTTATTTATTTAATAAAAGAAAAAAAATTGTATTCTTATCGGTCACCACGCTCAAAAAGTGTAACTTGAATTAATATCAAAGAAAAAGAAATGCTGCATAAATAAAATAAATAAATAATTATAATTGCATAAGTTGATACAAAATGCTATGCAATAGCTTTACCGCGGCAGTCCCCGAGTGCCACACGTCTTTTTTTGTATATAAATTTATACATACATACATACATAAACACTCACGCCTGTCACCCAGAGGGGTAGGCAGAGACTACGGACTTCCATTTGGCACGATCCTGACACACCTCTTTCGCCTCCTTCACATCCATATATCTACGCATACATGCTCGTCGGTTAAGGGTACTTCTAACGTGGCCCATTTTCAAAATATCGCCAATTTGGTCGATAAACTTTTTCCTAGGGCGTCCCTTCCCGACTCGGCCGTTCACATCTGCCATATAAATTTGCTTTGTCACTCTTTCCTCATTCATTCTTTCCACATGACCAAACCACCGAAGCATTCCTTTCTTAATCCTGGTCACAACATCATCTTGCATACCACATTTATCCCTTATCACGCAATTTCTCACCCTGTCATTCAGATTCAAACCTAGCATATTCCTTAAAGACCGCATTTCTACAGCATTTATTCTACTTTCGTGCTTCTTCTGCCACACCCAGCTTTCACTACCATACATTAAAGTAGGGACTAACACAGAATTATGAATCACCATACGTGCCTGTTTTGACACATTCTGGTTCTCCATAATAGAGTGTAGTGCCCCATTCACTCTATTCCCTGCATTTACTCGTCGTTCTATATCCCTATCATATCTACCATCCCTGCTAAATACACATCCCAAATACACAAACTCATCCACTTGCTCAATTAACTCTCCTTCTATTCTTATTTCACATACCGTTTTGCTTTCTTCTCTTTCAAAAACCATCACTTTCGTCTTACATGTGTTCACTTTCATTCCCCTTTCTTTTAATTCCCAGTTCATTAATGTAACCATCATTTGCAATTCAGACGCCGATGACGCAAATATGACTTGATCATCGGCATACAAAAGGCATTTGACGGTTAACTCGCCCATTCTTAAACCACATTCTTCATCTTTCAAAGTTTGCAAACACCGGTCCATAAATAGGTTGAACAGCCAAGGGGAAGCTACACAGCCCTGTCTGACACCTTTTTGGATGCCAAACCAGTTCGAGTAGACCCCATTGATCCTGACACAAGCACTAGAGTCCCTATAAAGAGACCTCAATGCCTGTATCAAACCAGCGCTCAACCCATATGAGTTCAGTGTTTGCCATAACACATTCCTGTCCACTCTGTCATAAGCCTTTTCCAAGTCCATGAATGCACAAAAAACTTTCTGGTTTTTGGCCAAAAACTTCTCCGCAATCATGCGCATGGAAAAAACCTGATCTGTACACCCCATTCCCTTTCTAAAACCCGCTTGCACATCCCAAATTTTTCCATCAGTTTCTTTCATAACTCTTTCAATTAACACCTTAGCATACAGTTTACCCACAATACTAAGCAAGCTGATACCGCGGTAGTTTTTGCAGTCCTGCTGTGACCCTTTTCCTTTATATATTGGTACTATTACTGCTTTGCACCAGTCATCCGGTACCCGTTTTAATTCCCAACATAAATTAAACAAGGTGTACAGCAGGCCTGCCACCACTCCCTCTCCAGCCCTTAGCATCTCGAGTGATACTCTATCATATCCAGCTGCCTTACCTGCTTTCATGCTTTTCATTGCTTTCATTATTTCATCTACACTTATCTCCATACCCCTTTCCACTTCTTTCGGAATTTCTAGTTCATTTAAATCAGACGACTCTTCACTCATAAATACGCCTTCAAAGTATTCCTTCCATCTGTTTAAATTCGAAACTTCATCATTCAGAATACATCCATTCTCGTCTCTTATAGCATTTATTATAGGCTGTTTTGTATTTCCCCTGGCAGTTCTTACGAGTTTCCAGAACATTTTTATGTTAGCCTGGAAATTATCAGATATCCTTCTATCATTCTTATCCTTTCTTTCTTTCTTTTTCCTTTCAACAACTTCTTTTACTCTCTTATTTAGACGTCTAAATTCTGCCTTTTTTCTTTCAATCTCATCATTCATACCAGAAGAATTACCAGTTTTGGTTGCTAGTAAATCTAACCATGCTTTCTTCTTTGATTCAACTTCGTATATAGATATATATGTATAAATATGTGTATTAGTTATATTATTTATATGTGTAAGTGTTTATAATATATATATATATATATATATATATATATATATATATATATATATATATATATATATATATATATATATATATTATGTATGTGTATACATTTGTGAAATGAATGTCATCATGACAACTTTACTGCCCATAACTCACTCTCTGTTCTACCCAAGGTTAGCTGGTAAAGAATGCCATATAGCATTAAGCTTGCCTTTTGTACAAAATCTTTGGTGCAAAAAGAATAAAATAAGTAAATAAAAATATGGTCTATAACAAACTAAATACAGGATGTTAAAATTTTGAATTACGATCTCTCAGGATTTTAAATATGAAAGTGGATTAATAAAAGAAAAGAGGGAGGGAGGTAGATAGACTGTGTGAGGTATGGAATGTGGAAAAAAAGTAGTGAGGGAATAGCCTAATAGTAACAAAAAAATAAAAAATTGCAGTTGCTACCGCACCTGTCAAGCGAGGTAACCATGGCAAAAATGAGGCAATTTATGGAGGAGGTTTATGTTCAGCAGTTGATTTTAGATAAGCGGTAATGGTAAGAATAACTAATCATTAAAATTACCATAATATAATTTGGTTAACATCTTAGTCCTCAGGAGTGACAATGCATCTGCATTTTGATTTTTACTGAGGAACGAGATGTCTATGGGCCACAGCATCCACTTTTCAGGTGGACTGTGTGTTCGTTTGTCACCCTAATTCTATACAAAAAAATAATCAACTCATCGGCTATGTTTCATACAGTTATTTTAAAAAATAGTTTAACAGATTAAGGCACCTGATAAACAAATATAAATTTAT
Organism: Parnassius smintheus behrii; assembly: GCA_036936625.1. Lineage (NCBI taxonomy): Eukaryota > Metazoa > Arthropoda > Insecta > Lepidoptera > Papilionidae > Parnassius > Parnassius smintheus. The sequence continues at coordinate 56,703,094 of JAUPFT010000007.1, forward strand.
TTCACTGCATAAATTAACTGCCACAACACATGGGTACTGCGGTTTCTTCAAGGCGAGTCAGATGTCGCACACATCCTCTAGTTAATATACGATCGCTAAGTGCTGTTAAATTGTTCAACTGTTCTTTACAAGTGAAACCACTATACAAAAGCACTTTTTGTGCAGAACATTGCAAACATTAAATGCGAAATTCATGAACGAAAACTTTGCGAAGTGCTTATATGTTTGTATTTTATAGTAAAAAAAGAGATTTTTATAACGTCAGAATTAATTAAAATATACAATATAAGTCGTAATATATATATATATATATATATATATATATATATATATATATATATATATATATATATATATATATATATATATATATATATATATATATATATATAGTATACACACTACTATGGCAAAAAGAAGAAAGAGAAAACCGCAAAGAAACTGCAAACTATCAAGAAAAGAAGACATGAAAAATATTGTAAATAGTGTCAGTTATTATTGTGATTTGTATTCACACTCGTGCTTGTTTCAGAATATTTAATAAAAGTTTTTATTTTCTCAGGGTACATAATACACCCTAAATATGTTGAAGAGAGAAACCGATCGGTTTTACATTTCGAAAATTAATAATTTTAATAAATATTTTGAAACAAGTACAAGTGTGCATCCAAATCACATAGATGAAGCTGAAGTTTCACCAAGTGACAACAATCGCAAGTATAAATTATATTATCTGTCATTTTGTAAATAGTACATTAAATCAACGTGGCTTTGTCTTACCTTTATTTTTTTTTGATAGTTAACCACAAAAGTGCAATTCACTTGCTTGTATCATCATCATCATTACAGATCTTCACAAGTCCACCGCTGAACATAGGCCTCCCCAAAGGAATGCCACAAAGCACGTTACCGAGCCACCTACATCTATTGACTTCCATGCATGTCTTTCAAGATGGGGTCGTCACCCCATCTAGTGGGGGTCCCCCTACACTTTGCTTACCAGTACGAGGCTGCCAGTCGAGAGACTTTTTTCCCCATCTGTTGTCGGTACTTCGAGCTATATGTTCGGCCAATCGCCACTTCAGTTCACTAATCCGTTTGGATATATCGGTCACTCTGGTTCCGGTGCAGATATCCTTATTTCTAAATTTATCACGCACAGGAACTCCGAACATAACATAACATAATAAGTTTTGAGATTTTTTTAAAGGAGAGGGGCAAAAAAGGGGTAAGTGATTACCGCCACCCATGAGCAACTTCAACACCAGGGCGTTGCAGATGCTTTGCCAGCCTTTTAAAAAGGAGTATGCTCTTTTCTTGAAGGTTCCTAAGTCGTATCGGTCCGGAAAAATCTCTGGTGGTAGTCGATTCCACAAGGAAGTTGTGCAAGGAAGAAAACTTCTAAACTTCTTTTAAATCGCACGGTGGTGGACCTCCAGTCATCCAGATGGTATGCATGGTACTGCGAATTTTGTCGCGATGCGCGATGGTGAAATTGTGAGGCTGGAATTAGTCCGAACAATTCCTCAGAGCACTCCCCGTGGTAGATGCGGTAAAATACGCAAAGAGATGCAACATCTCTTCGCAGTGCCAGTGGGTCAAGCCGATCGGATAGCCGCTGACGATTCGAACAGCTCAGCGCTGGATGCGATCACATGGAAGGAGCTGGCTCTGGGGAGCCCCGGCCCCGAGATGGAAACAGTATTCCATGTGCGGCCGAACCTACGCCTTGTAAAGTTGCGCACGGTGAGCCGGTTAATCCGCCAAAGGCTATGTTTTTGTATGTGTCACTTTGTCTTGTGTATGTGGACTATGAGAAAGCCTTTGACTCCCTCGAAATTTTGGCTGTACTATAGTCCCTTCAGCGGTACTAAGTTAGCTGTCAGTATATCAAAGTGCTCACCATACCATACCATAAATCGTACTATGCCTTTTCGGAAACCGGCTTGTTCGTGAAGCTGAAATTCGTCGAGTCTGCATGCGAGACGATTCAAAATGACTCTCGAAAACAGCACGTAGACGCGGCTCGGAAGGGAAATCGGTCTGTAATTCTTAAAGATAGCGTTGTTGCCTTTCTTGAAGAATATAACCACTGCACTTCTGCTCCACGCCCCCGGAGTAATCCCATCATGGAGGACGGAAGTGGTTCTGAAGGACTTCATGTCCTGGTTTTCTACCCACTTTCAGAAGCTTCGCTATAATTATATCCTCACCTGGGGTCTTCCTATTTTTAAGGTGTTGGGGAGTCATTCTTACCTCTCTCATCGTCGGAATAGTATCGCATAAGACTTGCTCTTGGGTCGAAACTCACCCTAGCGTGTGGCTCCAACGATAGTGCGTACAGCTACCCTCTATGTATAGCTACAACTTCTCAATCTCACTCAAAATCTCAGGTATACCGGAAACGATGTTGCCATACTCGGTCTTCAGCTTGAACCCCGGTTCTGCTCGATCGCTTCTTCAATACAACTAGTATTCAAGTGGCGTGAAGTGGAAGCTCTGCTTCCGCGTTTCGTCTGGTGAGTGCAGGTGGCCGGAGGCCCAAATCCCCCCCCCCCCCATCAACATGGTAGCGGAATTCAATGATAGACTACCCCAGGAGGGTATCAGCACCCCTGGAGAATCCCTCGCTGAGCATTCACGACCATGTTTCTCCACTTCTGAGCGTGGGTGCTCAGGCTGCCCCGCGTATTCTGGGGGGGGGGGCAAAATTCCGCTCAAGACTACAACTGCCCGGGGCAAACGGAGCAATAAGACCAAGGCGACCCCTGCCACGCTGTCCGTGAATTTCTGCAATATCAGGGGACTTCACTCTAATCTAAACGCCGTCCACTACCATCTCGAGACGGCGAGGCCGGCTCTGCTCTTTCTGACCGAGACGCAGGTGTCCTCTCCGGCTGATGTCTCGTATCTCTCCTGCCCGGGGTACAAACTGGAACACTCCTTTGTGCCTCGGGCTGGAGTTTGCGTTTACGTCAGAGAGGACATCTGTTCTCAACGCCTCGGCAGACTTGAAGGTTCGGACCTGTCCATCCTTTGGCTACGCGTAGACAGCGACGACCATCCGCGCGTCTACGGATGCCTCTATAGGTCCCACAGCGGTAATGCCAAAACAGACCGACTCTTCGACCACGTCCAAATGGCTGCAGATTCGTTGCTACAGCAGATCCCCTCCGCAGAGATCGTGATCTTCGGCGACTTTAACGCCCATCACGCCGAATGGCTCGGTTCACGTTTAACCGATCATGCGGGGAGATCTGTTCATGATTTTGCCTTAGCATATGGTCTGACACAACTGGTTACTTCGCCTACGCGGATTCCAGATGTGGAGGATCATGCACCTTCCCTGTTGGACCTTCTGCTGACCTCTCACCCGGACGGATATCAGATTTCCGTCGACGCCCCTTTAGGCTCCTCGTACCAATGTCTTGTCCGGAGTGTGGTGCCACTCACGCTGAAATCGCGGTTGCATTCTGCAGGCTGCCGCCGTGTTTGGAACTATAGGTCAGCCGATTGGGATGGGATGCGGTCTTTCTTTGCATCCTACCCTTGGGGGCGGGTTTGCTTCTCGCCGGACGATCCCAACGTTGTTGCGGATTCTGTCGCTGATGTGGTACTTCAGGGTATGGAACTTTTTATTCCTTCCTCTGTGGTGCCCATTGGAGGCAAATCTCAGCCATGGTTTGGTCGCTCCTGTAAAATAGCATCATGCTATAAGCAGGAGTGCTACCAAGCCTGGGCTGACGCATCAACGTCCCGGGTGTAAACACCAGCGCTCTAAAAAGAAGTATAATTCCGCCTCTAGGTCCTTCAAAAGAGTCATTGCCAAGGCAAAGTCAGAGCACATAGGCAGAATTGGCGAGAGACTAGTTCGTCTTCCTTCTGGAACCCGTGCATTCTGGTCTCTCGCCAAGGCTGTCCAGGGGAATTTCTGTCAGCCATCTCTTCCATCTCTGCATAGGGAGGACGACTCACTGGCCCACACCGTAAAGGAGAAAGCCGATCTTCTAGGCTCTTTCTTTGCGTCTAACTCGACTCTCGATGACGGGGGGAGTACGCCGCCGACCATCCCGCGGTGTGAGTGCTCCATGCCGGAAGTGCAGTTCACTCAGCGCTCGGTTCGCAAAGCACTCCTCTCCCTGGACAAGTCGAGTGGGCCTGACGGAATCCCCCCAATTGTGCTGAGGACGTGTGCTCCAGAGTTGGCACCGGTTTTAACGCGTCTTTTGCGGTACTCCTACTCCCTAGGCGTAGTCCCAAAATCATGGAAGATGGCTTTCGTCCACCCGATCCCTAAAAAAGGCTACCGCTCAGACCCGTCCAACTACCGGCCTATCGCCATCACCTCCTTGTTCTCCAAAACAATGGAGTCCATTGTAAACTGCCAGCTCATGAGGTACCTTGAGGATCACCAGCTGATTAGTGACCGCCAATACGGTTTTCGCCGTGGTAGGTCAGCTGGTGATCTTCTGGTCTACCTAACTCACAGATGGGCGGAGGCAGTAGAGTCCAAGGGGGAGGCATTGGCCGTTAGTTTGGTCATTGCGAAGGCCTTCGATCGGGTTTGGCACAAAGCGCTTCTTTCGAAGCTCCCTTCCTATGGGCTTCCCGAGAAATTGTGCGATTGGATCACCAGTTTTCTTGCAGATCGGAGCATCAAGGTCGTTGTAGACGGTGCAAGCTCCGATTGCAAGCCTATTAATGCTGGTGTTCCACAGGGCTGCGTGCTATTGCCAACGCTGTTTCTTCTGCATATCAATGATATGTTGCAGACCCGTAACATTCATTGCTATGCGGATGACAGCACTGGTGATGCTCTTTACACCGGCCGAGCCAATATTTCTCGGGAAAACGTCTCCGAGTGCCGGGACAAACTTGTGTCTGAAGTCGAGTCTCTGCTGGACAGAGTCTCGGATTGGGGGCGACTAAATCTAGTCCAGTTTAACCCCCAGAAGACACAAGTTTGCGCGTTAACCGCTAAAAAGAACCCCTTTGTCGTATCCCCTCAGTTTCAAGGCACTCCCCTTGTTGCCTCAGCCAGTATCGGAATCCTCGGCGTCGACATATCGAGTGACGTGCAGTTTCGTGGTCACTTGGAAGGGAAGGCCAAATTGGCCTCTAAAAAGCTTGGCGTGCTCAGCAGAGCGGGACAGTATTTCATGCCGGCACACCGCCTGCAACTTTACAAGGCGCAGGTTCGGCCGCACATGGAATACTGTTCCCATCTCTGGGCTGGGGCTCCCAAGTACCAGCTCCTTCCACTTGACCACATCCAGCGCACAGCGGCTCGAATCGTCGACGACCGAGTGCTTTCCGATCGGCTCGATTCTCTGGCACTGCGAAGAGATGTTGCATCCCTTTGCATTTTCTTTCGCATGTACCATGGAGAGTGCTCTGAGGAATTGTTCGGATTAATCCCAGCCGCCAAATTTCGTGAACGCACTACGCGGCAAACGTCCCGATACCATCCACACCATTTGGATGCTTGGCGGTCCACCACTATACGTTTCAAAAGGAGTTTTCTTCCGCGTACAACCTCTCTGTGGAATAATTTACCACCGGCGATTTTTCCGGACCGATACGACCTGGGGACCTTCAAGAAAAGAGCTTACTCCTTTCTAAAGGGCCGGCAACGCATCTGCAATTCCCCAGGTGTTGCAGTTGATCATGGGCGGCGGTAGTCACTTAACATCAGGTGAGCCACATGCTCGTTTGCCCCCCCTTCTATAAAAAAAAAAATATTGAAGTTGCCTTAGTTTCTATGAAAGCATTTGGTGATCAGTCTGTTCATTTGGCTGTATGCTGTCAAGTGTGCCGAAGACTGCTGCATTAAGAGTGTGATCGGAGAATTTTTGTGGTCTTCTGTGACGTGTCTTATAGAACTTAGCTCCGACCGCATGTACAGTTTCCACAAGCTTGTCTTTCATATAGTCTACTGTATTGCAGTCTTTTTGCCACTGAAAACGGTATTGTAGCTCGAGCTAAAAGTTTTTTGGACTTTGGATTAGAGAACGTGGGGACAAAGCATTGACTTTATAAGGCGAGATCTCTCCAAATTAACGTTTAGATTCGTGTTCCTCTAACAATTAGAGGCCTGTTTTTACCCTCGCGATCACTAAAACATGAAATCAACCTCGTTTTGTGTCTAACCGTTGGGGCTCGACCAAGTTCACTTCCTGTGGAGCCACTGCAAATTCGAATCATTATTTATTGCCAGTATGTAGTACATAATATTACTTGTTAATGTTGTTATTTATTAATGAAACCTTACATTCTACCACGAATGGCGTGCAATATCTTGACAATATACACAAAATATTAGTATTACAATTAATTGAGGTTAAATTATTTTAGAAAAATAATTGGTGGAGCGACGAGCCTAAGGTTACCGAAGTCTAATTCCCCGGTCGAACCTTAAGCCTATTACGCGAGACATTAACTAAAGTGGACTGTATATGCGAAATGCTTCTACGCTTACATAAAATGGCTACTATAGCACGCGGTACAATGCACTCGCTCTTCCCTAAAAACAAACTATTATTTGCCAAATCTATGAAAGGAATCCTGATTGATTAGGAGAAAACAAAATTGAAGCGGATTAACACAATTAAACACAATTATATCAAGCAGGAAATATTATTAGGAACGTTCACTCACCGGGGTGTTTTCTTCTATGCTGCTTGGGCACTATAGCTGCGACTTCTGGAAGATACTCTGGGTAGACTCTCTGCCTTTCTTGTCCGATGACACGTTGGGAGAGAATGCGGTACGCGACTATTTCTCACACGAGGTGAGGCGGGTTCCTGGAGCTCGACTGCTTCCAGGCTAAAGCGGTTATACTTCTATGACGCTACTGTCTTAAGTGGTGTGGTTCCAAGGACGAACGCGGCGGGAAGAGCGCGCGCGTCGGTCGCGCGTGCCTTTTATTCCTTCGGTTGCGATGATTACGTGATATTCTAGAATCATCTTCTTTCCCCTCCCACCCCACCACCCCGATGTGTCGATAGGAGGGTATGAATGATATCGTTTGGAAAGGGATAAACGATTTGGCAAATCCCTACCGTCAAAAAAAATACGAATGGTTTTTTCCGCGTAACCAATAATTATGCAATTATTTAAGAATATTTTAGCGTCAGTTCTAATGGCATTTATGAATACATTTCTTTATATATATATATATATATATATATATATATATATATATATCCAGCCTGCATATATATAAAAGAAATATACATTCTCTCCAATTTCTTAATCGGGATGTGCCGAGGTTGGTGTGTAAACATGACTTTCAACGAAAATCGTTTGGTGATTCTTAGTATAAAGTACACAACCCTCGTCGACATACTCACAATCTTAACAACGATGTTGACGAGAAACTTGTGGACTATAAATCCGACACCTTCTTGGGACAGATGGTCGCCCTCTCGGAGATAGAACAATTTGTCGGATTCGAGGATTACCGTTCTCCCCCTATCTTTGAACCACAGATAATCCTATAATATCTTGGCTATCTCTCTTCTAGCACCTGGGTCTTCTTGTCAGTTTTCAGGGTGCGTGCGTTTTATGTTGCCAGGTAGAGTCATCTTAGGTGGCAACCTAACCTCCACCGGAGATTATTAGAACCCCCTGCCCCGACATTACCATTGTCACCTCCGTAGCAAAGAAAAGTGGGGCTACCGGGAACTGGGGGCAGTTTATTTGTATCGTTGCTCATGGGGGATGTTTGCCATAGGTTCCATGCTTGCGGAGAAGTTTTTGGCCAAAAACCAGAAAGCTTTTTGTGCGTTCATGGACTCGGAAAAGGCTTATGACAGAGTGGACTTCGTGCATTTGGGATGTGTATTTAACAGGAACGGTTGATATGATAAGGATATAGAACGACCATTGAATGCAGGACGTAGAGTGAACGGGGCTCTACACTCTATTATGAAGAGTGAGAATGTGTCAAAAAAGGCACGTATGGTAATGCTGTGTTAATCCCTACTTTAATGTTTGGTAGTGAAAGTTGGGTGTAGCAGAAGAAGCACGAAAGTAAAATAAATGCTGTAGAAATGCAGTCTTCAGGGAGTATACTAGGGCTAAATCCAAGTGACAGAGTGAGAAATTGCGTAATAGGAGAAAAATATGGTGTGCAAGATGATGTTGTGACCACGATTAAGAGAGAAATGCTTCGGTGGTTTGGTCATGTAGAAAGAATGAATGAGGAAAGAGTGACAAAGCAAATTTATATTGCAGATATGAACGGCAGAGTTGCAAGGGGTGCCCTAGACGAAGGTTTATCGACCAAACTGGCGATATTTTGAAAATTAGCCATATTGGGAGTACCCTTAATCGACGAGCGTGTATACGTAGATATATTGATGTAAAGGAGGCGAGAGAAGTATGTCAGGATCGTACCAAATGGAAGTTCGTAGTTTCTGCCTACCCCTCTGATGACAAGCGTGAGTGTTTATACATATGTCATGTATATGATATGCGTATTCCGATCAAGACACTGTTTACCATCCTTAAAATAGGAATTTTATATCACACATCAATAAATTTGATTAACACATTGTACGTTTAAAATTGAAATATTCTGCAATTTTTCTCCGTTTCGTAAACGCCTGCGACGCGGGATATACCTTAACTGTTGAGCCAATAAAATGAGATCAATCCTTAAATCTTTGGTTTAATAATGGGGCCCTGCATTCGTTTGATAATCATCTTAAATTCTACCCCAGTTTCAATAGAACGCCGATGAAATTTCGTAGAAATTTACGAGTGGTATAAATCCAATCAGTAAAACATTATTATAAATATCACAATTTATGTAATGTTTTTGGGTTGTTTGATCAACATTTGATTTACAAATAAGACAAAAATTTATATGTATTTGAACGCTGTGAGGAAAATATTTTAAAGGTTTTATATTGAAAAAAGCCGTGTAACCGTTAAGGCAGGTGTTACGTGGTAGAACCATGCTGCAGCTATATTAGTTGTAGCACAAATGGATCGGCTTTACCGGGTTAAGCCCACGCTCTCACAGAATACCAGCGTAAAATAGCAGCTCAATTCTGTTGTGTTTCGTATGGTTAGTGTAGAGAGTCGAAGACCCGTTTTACTGGAATCGAGGCATTCCATCGTAGTCCTTAGGGGTGAGAACGCATCTGCATTTTGATTCCTAATCGAGTTAAAATGTAGATATTTATGGGCCACAGATCCACATACCATCAGATGGACTATATGATCGTTTGCCACTCTTATTCTTTAAAAAAATAAAGAGGACAAACACACAACATGATTTTATTTTTTGTGCACATCTATGGCACCAATCGAATGATAATGGTGTCCTGGAGAGCTTAAGAATATGAGTTCTCATTTTCGATGTTCACGTTTTGAATATAATATGTATTTCAAATAGTGTCATGCTGGTCTAAATAAGACATTTAACTGCTTATAGCGTTTTGTATTGAAAACTCATGTGTATTTATATTATATTTACTTTATTTTATCTACCGTAAAAGCAATGTAGTCGTATAATTTTTACTGCATGTCGAAATTTTTTTAGTACTCACATTGAAAAGAGGATACAATTCAAGTATACAAATTAAATATAACTGTGTAATGGGCGTGTTAAAATATCATCCACTGGGTGTCGTGAAAGGCGGCAGAGGGCAACTGAACCAGGAGACGGGCAGCAGCATATTGCTTGCCAGGCGTGGTAAATATGGCAAATACCCCCCTATGCGACAATTTATAACAGAGGCCTATGTTCAGCAGTGCATTTTCGAAAGGCTCCAATGTTAATGGCTATACAATTTAAGAAAAGACACATTTTGTGGATCACCATCAGCTAGCAACAGTCCAAAGTTAGTTAGGGAACTAACGGTCCAGTGATGGATATTTTACGCAGCCATATCAATCTTTAAAATATATCTTCTATTTATTTGCATAAAACATGGTTTTACCACTTAAATGATATAATGTTTAATAGACGTTTAGGGCCAATTTTTCAATGCTCGCATAAGAGTTAATCGCAGAATAAAATATAAAATAAACAAATTAAAAACAACAGTTTTATGGACAGAATATTTCTAACATTTCACTTTTATATTCGGCTAGGTTATAATTTATGCGACGGATAACTTTTATTTGACAAAATAAAATTTTGCCCTTAGTAATTTAACAACCAATGCAAATGTTAAAATTTATGTAAAGAAATTCGTAAAAATAGCAATTAGAACGTTAATTAAAGTTAATTTAAATCTGTCATTAAATTTAATTTCTTTACATTTAAAATTAATTTTATTATTATGCAAGCACTCAAAACCGTAGCCTATAACAGCTATCTCATTCAATTTAATTTTTTGGCTGCAGCATTATAAGGAGAGTGTATATGCATGCAATTTTGTTTCTTTAGAGGCAAATAGCAAGCACATGTCATCCGCATACATATACACTTGACAGTTTTTTTTTATTTACAAGATGTTTTGTGCACTGTTTACATGCATAATATAACCCACAGGACCGTAAACAGAACCAGTCAGTACACCCAAGCTAATACCGGCCTCCTCTCCCACAACGCCATCCACTACAGTGCGAAGCGTTCTATTAGATTCTACGGAAAAAGTTACTTGTCCCCTGTGGCCCCTGATTCCACACTCCTTTATCGCTTGCAATAACATATTATGGTCCAAAGTATCAAAGGCTTTTTTACAATCAATAAACAAAACCATAACCTGTTTTTCTTCATTTAAGTATTCGTTAACTGTATCCGAAAATAGTGCAAGTGCGGAAGCTGTACTCCGATTTTTTCTAAATCCGTGTTGTGCATTTGATAATATACGTATTATGCTGTTCCAAAAAGTCACTTATTTGTCCTACAACCACCTTTTCAACAATCTTATTGACCGATGATAAAATGGCAATTGGCCGGTAATTACTGTAATCTAAATGATTACCATGTTTAAATATGGGGCGAATGATTGATTTCTTTAATAAATCAGGATAAACGCCTTTTGACATGCACATATTAGCAAAATGGGCCAGTACTGGACTTATTTTTTTATTTACTAACTTTAAATCTTTCAGTCTAATTCCGTCCAATCCTGGTGCTTTTTTATGGTGCAATTTATCAATTATTTTTTCTATATCACATGATTTCACTCTCTTATACCTAAAAGACACCTCGCTCCCTTTAACATACATATTTCTATCAAAAAAATTTAAATTACAATTATGCTTGATGTCTAATATTTCTTTGGTGAATGTTTTAGAAAATTTTGTGCAAATGTTATGTAAGGTATCATATCTACCCAAGTACCTCTTAATTACTAAATCCAAATCTGCTTTAGTTTTTCCCAACCATGTACTAATATTTGACCATATTTTTCTGCTATCACCATTGCAATATTTTATTTATTTTGCCGGTACTTGTTTTTTGCATCATTTATAATTTTATTTACTCTATTTCTAAATCTCGTGTATTCTAAACGCTTATTCATATTTTTGGCGATGCTTTCCACGCTCTAAATAAAGAATCCCTTTTTAATATTAAATTGATCAACTTACCATCTACCCATGGTTGCGTTAATCGTTTACTGCTTTCTACAATATTAACCTTACTTTCATTATAAATATTTTCAAACACCAAACGTTATTTATCATACAATAACATTGGGCAAGATAAATTTAAAAGCTGGGACCAATCATAATCGTCCAACTTTACCCTACACAATTTATCACTAATCACTTGTTTACATATATTTACCGTTTTTACCACATTCAACTCACTTTGCGATCCTAAGACGCCTAATGTAATGTCAACAATATTATGATCAGACACATGACATTCGATTACATAGGCAACAGATGTAGTGTCAGCCGATTTCGCTCGCACCCACACATGGTCAATGCATGACCGCTCGTGCCGTCCGTCGACTACCGCTTCTTGTGTTATCTCTGAACTGCGCACTGCACACTGTAGGCACGTGTTGGTGATTACATTTTGAAATAATTTGATTACACTTGTTATTATAATTATCGATATTTATGTCTCCTATGACAATAATATCATCTTGAGGCGATATTGTTTCCTTTATTATTGTATTTAGGCACTCAATAAAACCATATTTATTTTTAGCGAGTGGTGCCTGGCTAAATAAATTTGCTCCCTAAAAATTGTGAACTTTTTTAAAGATAGGTCCTAAATATTTTCTGGGACTTGTTGTAAAAGCTTATACAGTCAAATTGCCCCATAAAGTGATTAAGGAATCTGAAAACGGGTAACTGACGTTATAATTAACTTGTGCTTGTTTCTATTATTTTCAGAATGTATATCAATATTTTTAATAATACGTTGTAAGTTTTTTTCTAAAATACAGCCATTAATGTTAACAGTTTCCGTGTTAGTTTATTTTCACATGTTCTACGTTTATTCATGTCATGTAATATATTTTCATTGCGCCCACGTCATCACGTATCATCCGTATTGCGCATGATATACAATACGGAAGAAATCCGCTGATCCGCATCACACCAATAACTTATTCTTACTTAATTTTATTCAAACTATACATTTTGTATTAGCCAGTAAAATACGGAAAGGCTGGATCCTTTGCGCATATGTTCGAGACCGGTAAAATATGTTTTAACCATATTGTTGTCACCAATAAGCCTCTTAGGACTCATTTCCATTGAGTTTATAGCCGTTACCCAAAGTTCAGGTTTAAGGTAACCTCAACACCAAGCAAATGAAAAGGGTCGGTGAATTCCAATGATACATTTCGGAAATAAGGACCTAAAATATTTCAAGCGCCCATTAATGTGAAATTCTGCATCCGATTCTAATCTCTAACGTAGTACTACTATACTCACAAATATTTGCTCAAACAATAGACTCCTTTTAAAACAAGTTAAAAAAAACATTATCTTTCCCTCTTATTTTACCCCCCCCCCCTCCACCTTCTCTACCTCTTGACCTTACCTTTCACCTCTTTCTATCACTTTATGATTACTAGTCTGTCATTAAAGTAAATTTCGGCATGTTTATTAATTTATATTTTAGATTATTATTTTTTTTCATTTCTTTTTATTATAAAATGCAGATGCATTGGCATTCCTGAGTACAAAGATAGAATGCCTCGTTTCCAGTAAAATGGGTATCCGGTTCTCTTCACACATCATATGAAACACAGCAGTATTATGTTGCTATTTTACACTGGTAATCTATAGGAGCATAGTCTTTCCCTGGTCGAACCGACCCATTCATGCTATAAAAATAGTACTAATATATCTGCATCATTGCATGTACCGCGTATAAAAATATGTAAAACCATGATAAGGTTAACCATGTTTGTAATGGCGGTGCTAGAATATCCACTTACTCATATGGTGGTGGAAGCCGATCGAGGGATATAAACCAGGAGATGAGCAGTAGCGTCTTTCTAATAACAACTAGAAAATGAGAAACTGGTAAATATCTCTCTGTGAGGCAACCTGTGGTGGAGGCTTATGTTCAGCGGAGGATTTTTGTCAAGCTGTAATGAAGAATGAATAATGATTATGTTATATTACCGTTACTTTCATCCTCTTACTATTTAAAAGTAAAATGCGCAAATATTTTAGTAGCATACTAAACAACCCTCAACCCGCCTAAAGAAATATTCATTTGGGAACCTGCAGCTAAAAGTTTATCTTTGTTAAAATGCTTGACATTTAATACAAAAAGGTTTGCACGATATACATAAACCTCCTTCGATTTAGTCACAATACAAGTAATCCCAAGCGACACCCAGGATTATCTATTGTGCGGATTTGTCTCACATGTTCATTTAGAGAACTTTTTAAAACAGTTTGGTACACTTTCCCAGTGTCAAACATTTATTTTTATCAATCATCTGTAAAATATTTCGAGGGTATATAAAGCTCGCTCACTCGCATTAGAGTAAAGAGTTGGTACTTTCCTTGTCTAAAACATTAGAAAATAAGAGAAGGAAAATAATTTTTCAACGAATGTAGTATTATTAGACGGTGAAACAGAGATTTATTCACCCTAACACACCTCTCACACTTAGTTCACATTCATATATCTACATGCGTGTTTTTTGGTAAATGTACTCTTAACTTGCCTTATCTTTAATATATCGCATATTTGGTCAATAATTTCCATCTTGCTTTGCCGACTCTCTCACTCAACTCTGCAACATAATTTGCGGTGTCACCTCATTCATTCTTTAACCAAACCACTAAAGTATTTCTTTCCTAATCCACAACATTGCTGCTTCTTACGATCGCATCTCTAAAGCATTAATTTTACACTCATGTTTCTTCTAGCATTTCCATCTTTTACTGTTCTACTTTAAAATAAGGACTTACAAAGCATTGTGAATGAGGGAAAGTTTATTAATATAATAACAATAGATAAGCAAAAACTTATACGAATAATAAAGTAAAAATAATAAAGCTTTATAAGATAAGTATGAAATAAATTGTCTGCCCAAATTTAAAAGTCGGCATAGTTGAACATAATGTCAAAGAATACACGGTGTTATAAAACTGGTCATTTAATGAAATTAAATAATAAGGTGAAGTTTCTCCGATCGGAGAAGAAACAACGAAAAAAATCCTCTTTATTTTTTTACGATTTATATTTAGCAGTGGAGTAGTAAAGGGTTGTAATGATGTGGATGATTTTGATGATACTACAAAAGTATAGTTATAAAAATATAAAAACATTTCACCAACCAGTAGCTGAAATATGTTCTATGATGAACTTAAAACAAGATGTTGAAATTTGGAACTTATAAGGAATCACGATCTCTGAGGATTTTGAATATAAAAGCGGATTGATATAAGAGTAGAGAGAGGCCTAAAAAAGATAGATGGACTGTGAGAGGGAGGGAATGTGGAAGAAAGTAGTGAGGGAAAAGCCTAATAGTAACTAATAAAAAACTGCGATTGATACCGCGCCTGAAAAGCGAGGTAACCATGGCAAAAACGAGGCCATCTGTGTAGGAGGTCTATGGATTTTAGACAGGCGGTAACGGCAAGAATAACGGATCATTAAAATTACCTTAATACAACTTTGTTAGCATCTCAGTCCTCAGGAGTGACAATGCATCTGCACAACAAGATATCTATGCAGCACCCACTTTTCCGGTGGACTGTGTGTTCGTTTGTCAGCCTAATTCTATAAAAATAATCACCGGCTATGTTTCACACAGTTATTTAAAAAAATGGTTTAACAGATTAAGGCACCTGATAAACAAATATAAATTTATTTCACTACATAAATTAACTGCCACAACACATAGGTACTGCGGTTTCGTCAAGGCAAGTCAGATGTCGCAAACGTGCTCTAGTTAATGTACGATCACTAAGTGCTCCTAAATTGTTAAACTGTTCTTTACAAGTGAAACCACTATACAAAAGCACTTTATATGTTGAACATTGCAAACATTAAATGCGAAATTCATGAACGAAAACTTTACGAGATATTCTATATTTTGGTATTTTTTTGTAAAAAAAAAGATATTTTAATGTATTGAGAATTAATTAAAATTTATGGAAAAGCTTCAAGCCGCCAGGTTGTTAATTCCTAAGTATACATCACCATGGCAAGAAAGAAGTAAAAAGAAAACAGCAAAGAAACGCTTCTGCAAACTATTAAGAAAGGAAGGCAAGAAAAATAGTGTAGTGTTAGTTATTATTGTGATTTGGATACACACTCGTACTTGTTTCAGAATATTTAATTAAATTATTAAATTACTGAAGGTATATATACATACCCCAAAGATGCCGTGAAGAGAAACCAGTCGCTTTTTACAGTTCGAAAATTAATAATTTTAATAAATATTTTGAAACAAGTGCAAGTGTGCATTTAAATCACATAAATGAAGCTGAAGTTTCACCAAGTGACAACAATCGCAAGTATAAATTATATTATCTGTCATTTTGTAAATAATACATTAAATCAATGTAGTTTTGTCTCACCTTTTTTTATGTTTCTTTGATACTAAACCATAAAAGTGTAATTCATTTGCTTTTATCATCATCATCATTACAGACTTTTGAAAGTCCACCGCTGAACATAGTCCCCCTCCCAAGGAATGCCACAAAACACGATCCTGAGCTACCTGCATCCATCGACTTCCATCCATGTCTTACAAGGTCGTCACTCCATTTAGTTAGGGGTCGCGCTACACTTTGCCTTCCAGTACGAAGCTGCCACTCGAGAAACATTTTCACATCCGCTGGGTTGTGTCGATCACTGTGGTTCTACTGCGGATGTCCTTATTTCTAAGTATATCACGCAGAGAAACTCTGACCATAACCCTCTCCATAGATCGCTGAGTGACCTTGAGCTTCCTCATAGGGCCAGTAATAAAGAATGACGTCTCAGATCCATAGGTGGCACACTGGCAACACGCACTAATTGTACACACTCGTTTTCAAGTTTTGAGGTATACCTGACGAGAATATATGTCGTAATTTCCCGAACGCTGCTCAGCCGAGTTGAATCCATGAATTGACCTCTAAGTCGCAGTTGGACTTACCGAGTCGGGGCTATTTGTCCCAGGTAAACATACTCCTCAACAACTTCGAGCTTAGTGCTCCCAACAACTACCGGCATAGGTGTGACATTGACGTTACATGTGGCTGTGAAGGAAAAGGGGAAATCTCCCACCGGGCAAGGTGTTCTGCCCGGGGAGCGGCCAACGCTCCGTGTGATAGTTCGGAGATGTTCTATATATGCTGTTTATGATTCGGAATGTTGATAGCGTGATTTTGGGCTTCGGTGTGTTTCGCTTGCATCACCCCCTGCTCAGACCGGAGGTCGATAGTGCAGTCTGAAGGAACAGGAAGCATTATTATTCCAGTGCTGCGATGAACCTTGTGAAGCTAAATGGCTTGCAGGATATGAAGACTGCAGACGATATCTGCTCTGGAACGAATGGGTGGGGTATTCTATGACGATGATCTCTCGCCGGGAGATCTCCCGCCGGGCAAGTTGTTCTGCCCGGGAGCGGCCAACACTCCATTCGGAGATGTTCTATATATACAGTTTATATGATTCGGAATGTCGATAGCGTGATTTAGGCTTTGGTGTGTTTCGGTTGCGGCGCGACGACAGCGCCGCCACATTACCCCCCTGCTTAGACCGGAAGTCAATAGTGCAGCCTCGTTGCCGACGAATGTGCAAGTGCCAGTGGATTGCCTTGTAGTCTGCGGTGAGTCGAGAATAAGGCAAGTAATCTGCGATAGTGCCGTGAAGCAGAGGCGAGCAGTAAGGCTCAGAGCCGTGCCAAACACTGTAGCGCAGAGAGTAGCTTGAAGGAACAGGAAGCATTATTATTCCAGTGCTGCGATGAACCTTGTGAAGCTAGCTGACTTGCAGGATATGAAAGACTGCAGACGATATCTGCTCGGGAGCGAATAGGTGGGGTATTCTATGACGATGATGAAGCTTGAAGTTTTCGAAGGTTGTTGGTTGCGTGTTCAGATCACGTCGGGGTCACCATTGTGGCCGTGGAAGGAAAAGGGGAGATCTCCCGCCGGGCAAGGTGTTCTGCCCGGGGAGCGGCCAGCACTCCGTGTGATAGTTCGGAGATGTTGTATGTATGCTGTTTATGATTCGGAATGTTGATAGGGTGATTTAGGCTTCGGTGTGTTTCGCTTGCGGCGCGACGACATCGCCGCCACATTACACATGATCTTTATTTTGTCCATGTTTATCTTAAGACTTCAAGCAATTCTGCCATTAGGGCTATCTCGTCAGCAAATCAAAGGTGGGTGGTATACTCATCATTGGTGTAAATACCGTATCTATTCCAGTCCAGTAACTTGAAAACGTCTTCCAATGCAGCGGTGAAGAGTTTCGGGGATATAGTGTCACCCTATCTTACATCTCTCTGAAGTTGAATAAGTTTCGTACTCAGACAACAAACACTTCAAACTTCGATATATCGACATTCAACTTGCCGCCGCGCAGGGACTGTAGCACCGTCAAAATTTCCAAGGAATCAAAGGCTCTCTCATAGTCTACATACTCAAGGCAAAGTGGTAGATTGTACTCTTCGGTGTTCTGTACTGAGTACTTGTAATGAGTCTCAAAAACAGCACGTAGACGCAGCTAAGAAGGGAAATCGGTTTGTAGTTCTTCAAGAAAACGTTGTTTCCTTTCTTGAAGAACATAACCACCGTACTTCTGCTACACTCAACCGGAGTAGTCCCACCACGGAGGACGGAATTGAAAAGCTTAAGAAGGACTTCAAGTACCGGTTTTCTACGCACTTTCAGAAACTCCGCTGTAATTATATCCTCACCTGGGGCCTTGTTTATTTTAAGGTGCTAGAGAGCCATTCTTACCTCTCTTAGACTGACATCCGGGATATAATCGGAATAGTATCGGATAAAACTTTCTCTTAGATCGTTACTCACACTTACGTGTGGTTCCAATGATGACGTGTACAGCTGCCCATAGAAACTCTCAATCTCACTCAAAATCTCAGGTGTCCCGTAAATGATACTGCTATACCGGTTTTCAGCTTGAGCCCTGGTTCCGCTCGATCGCTTCTTCATTTCGAGCTGTATTGAAGTTGCCTAAGTCTCACCGTATGCATTTGGTGATCTGTCTTTTCAGTTGGCTGTATGAAATCTGATGAAGACTGCAGCTTCATTTTCTGTCTAACGATTATGAGATTAAAAGTGTGCTTGGAGAATTTTTGTGTCCTTCTGTGACGGGTCTTACTAAACTCAGTTCCAACTGCATGAACAATTTTCACGAGCTTGTCATACATATTCTATTCAACAAAACTGTTCGAGTTGGACGTTGAGAGACTTTGGATTAGAGCACGAGGGGGCAAAGCGTTCACTTCATTAGGCGAGACCTCTCCAAGTTAATGTTTAGATTCAGCATACCTCTAACTATTCGGTGAGAGACCAGTTTTCATCCTCGCGGTCACCGAAACATCACTGAACTGTTGCTGTCTAGTCGTCATAATTAAGTAAATCTCGTTTTATGTCGAACCGTAGAAACTCGATCACCAGGACCACTTCCTGCAGGGCCTCTCCTTGAAGAAAGAAGTCATCATAAATAGTACCTCTTTCTCCATGAAGACGGCCTGCTTCCAGCCCCTTGGGTTCCGTCGCCCTATTCCCAATTTCCCTACATTCAGCTCACCTTTTTCTCTTGTGACTAGTTTTATATTGAAGTCTCCTATTAACACTGTATACTGGGTTTTGGAGGAATGCATGGCTTTGGGGATATCCTCATTTATTTCCTCCGCCTTCTCATGTTCACGAGAGACTTGTGGACGATCATTCCGATACCTCTTTGAGACAGATGGTAGCGCTATTGGTGATAAAACTTGTTGCCGGATTCGAGGATTACCGTGCTCCCAACCTCTTTGGACCTCAAATAGTTCTATAATATCCCAGCATAACTTTTCTGTCTCTTCTTCCACCTCCAGGATCTTCTCGTCAGTATACAGGGTGCGTGCGTCATATATTGCCAAGTCGAGTCGTCGTAGGTGGCAACCAAACCACGATGGTCACCACCGTAGGAAAGAATAACTGGGCTGCTGGGAACTAGAGGTGGTTTATTTGTGTCTTTGCTCATGGGGGATATTTACCATAGATGGCACGCTTGGCGAGCGGGTTGGGAACCGCAGTTTTTTATTGTACTATTGTTGTTATCAGAAAGATGCTGCTGCCCATCTTCTGCCTATTTCCCTCGGTCGCCTCTTACGACACCCACGTGAAGATACGAGGAAGTAGATATTCTTAACCACCACTTCACGGCAACTAGCTTGCTCGTAAGCCTACTTCAATTTTCAAGTTCACTTTCAGGATTGATTATCAGGATAAACGTCTACAAGATCTTGCCGCGGCAGTAAAGTAACGGAAAGTTATACGTCCTACTGTTGGGCACAGTTCACCTCATGTATTTGGGATGATTTTTGGGGAAGGAAATATTTAACGCACTGCTCCAATGTGTTAACGGACTTCCCGTATCTTTGAAATATTTCTTTTTAAAATTTTAGACATACAGGATTTTTACGATATTTTCCTTCACGTCATACGACGGAATCGAAGTCCGGTTGCTCAGGTACTGTGAAATTTAGAACGAGCGCTCCGCCCCTGAGCTACGAAGGCTCTCAGTCAAAAAGATATCCATACGTCTCACATCTATATTCTTCGGTTCTTATTATTATCTCTATACCACCAATAATAATGTCCTCCAGACTGAGTTTCGGTCACGGTGGCCAGTATCTATGTAGACTCGCCATTGGCGCAGGACAGGATTATAGATCTGAAGTATATGAGCGAACACAAGTGCAGTCCTAATTCCCTCACCCTCATAGTCCGATGGTACGGTATACCGACACGATCAGAAGACCGAATGAATTCATTCACACCGAATTAATTTCTCAAGATACACGTGTTAATTATAATGATAACTGCAACCTTACTAGTGGTCGATTGTGAAGATGTGGAGTGCGAACAATCCTAGCAGTGCTCGTGTGAACTCTCAGAAATTCTTTGTACGGAGTGTGTTCTGCGCGGTACTCCCCGCTTCCCAATAAAACGTTATTAAACGTACTCAATATGTGCCATCCGCTTCATAAATTCATAGCTCCGCATCGATGTAAAACCAATCTTAAAACGTCGTACTAGTAACTATAATAATTGTCTTTATAACAATTATCTCTTTGGCAACCACTCATTCCATGCCTCGCAAACAGTTTATCCAAGTTAGGTGATAAATTACTTTGGGTGGCAGACAACCCGTGTCTCTTATAAGTTAAAACATTTTCAAAGAGCATCACTTACGCATTCAAATGGTTGCACAGTAATTATTTTATTTTAATATTTGCATATTTGTGTAAGCAAATCTTTCTTATTATATTAAGTAATAGGTATTAATTGGATTTATTGATTTATTTGAGACTTTTTCGTACAAAAGGAACAAGTGTGATACTTAAAAATATACTATAGTATTTTCTTTACAACATTGATTCAAGTGACAAGCGAACACCACAGCCTGTAATACTGGCTGTCTATACCCTTCAGAACGAATCACGCTTGCGCCCTCCTTTCTGCCAAGGAGGGTTGCGTCCGTATGCGGCTTAGAGATCTCTAGTGAGACCGTTGAGCCAGTTCCTAAAAGGTGGGGTTTAGTGGGTAAAAGTCTCCACATAACCACGCAGCCGGCTGCGTGGTATGCTATGAGTATTCCCCACCTCCCTCCCCCGCTTTCCGGAGGGTTGCCCATATTTGCTTCGGGCGCAAAAAAAAACCAAATCACACCAGTGCCGACACTGCTATTTGACACAGAGCCGTGTTAGAGCGTGATATTAAATCAGACGAACTACAAGAAGTCTTATCACTTACGCAGTATTTTCTATTATTAACATAATTATTATTATCAACCAACGAAAAGTTAGTGGTAATGTGTTAAAAACACACATAAAATAATAATAAATTAATTAAATATTGTTCATTTTAGTATTATAAATATATTCGAACAATCAATTCATTTAAAAGCGATAAACTAAGATGATTTTACTTTTGTAGACCGAAAAGAAAATGCAAGCAATTGTTAAAAATCAATCTAATTTGTTGACTGGGCCTAAGATTTGCATCTCATTAGCATTTACCACCACAATCTAACAGAGGAAAAAAATTAAAAAGGTTTTTTATTTGTGCATTTATCACACAAGTGCAAATAGATTTCTTACTTTTTATTTTTACTGTACTTAAATATATAAACAGTACATAGCAAATATGCGTCATTATGCTTAACTATAATTATGAGTCCAACTGTTTAAAGCAAGAACTACATTTTGAATTCTATTAGAGAAAAGGTTTAAGCTAAAGGTACTAGCTTTTCATACTTACTTGTAAAAAAAATAAAAAAATTTAGACCCCTAACCTTTTTAATTTTGCACAAATAGCGCGCGGAGGCACTGTGCCGGGGGGAAACCCCGCTGCCGCGGCAAGTTGTCGCACAGCGGACAGACTTCTGGCACGATCTCATGGCGACATGGAGAGAGCGACTGTTTAGTACATATTTGATTTTTCTAGCGGTCGGGTAAACCTATGTAATTATCCCTATAAAACAATGTATATCGCTGTAGTTGTTTGCGCGGCAATAGATGTCATAATGTATGTTCAGTAAGAATAAAGTAATCATTGAGTGAAGACACGTTTATTTAATTATTTCACCTGCAAGCAAAAGTGCACCTTATTATAGAGTGTACATGGTTCTTCGAGCACGGATCATTCAACTAGCCCTATTTTAATTATGTAAATTTGCGAGTCGATGTAATTGGAGTTATTTTAAAAATACGGAATACGGACTAATTAGTAAAAATAAATGAACGTTATCGATGAAAGTTTTAAAGAAAAAGTGAATAACAGTGGAAGAATAAATCAGTTACTAGTGAACAAAATTACATTACACGTTTAATTGAAATATAAAAACATTACTTTTGTGTAACGGTAATCTTATACGAAGTAAATTAAACTAATATATAGTGAGTTGGTAAACAATTATTCAAGTATTTATTAACAACCGTGACTGTTTTACTGTGAACATTGGACCTATTGGTAAGAATAATTACCTACCTACATATACGTTGAAGTTTAAGAAGGCTAAACAAAATAACTGTGAATTATTACTAAAGTAATTGATTTGTATTGTTGTTAATAAAAGATATTTAATATGGAGAGCGTTGAAAATAGAATGTTGCTACAAGTTGATATATTTGAAAAAGTACAAAAGACGTACGCTAATTACAAAAAATCGCCTAAGGACAGGATAACTGTGGGTTATATACAGAGTAGAATAGAAACTTTAGAAATATATTGGAAGGAATTTAAATCCGGTCATGAGAAATTAGTTACGGCTGTTTCGAAAAAGGATAGACACATGTTACCGTATTTCGCAGAGGATATGTTTGATAATTTTGAAGAATTATATTTTACGTACAAGGGCGAAATGAAAACTTCATTAAAAAATTAACGGCTGATGTAAAAACAACAGATAAATTGCACAAAATAGATGAGATGAGACCATGTGTTTCCGGGAGTGATATAAAATTACCCAGTATTTCAATTCCAATTTTTGAAGGCAACTACACGGAATGGCAATCGTATCACGATCTCTTTATGGCATTAATACACAAGAATGAGTCATTAGAAGATGTTCAGAAATTACATTATCTTAAGAGTAGCCTGAAAGGAGATGCAGAAATTTTGTTGCGCCAGTTTTCGGTAACGGATACAAATTATGCTGAGGCTTGGTCTGTTTTGAAAAAGCGTTATAACAACAAAAGGTACATTGCTAATTGCGTATTTAAAAAGTTTTTTAGCCAGAAAACACTTTCTCAGGAGTCAGCTGCGTCCTTAAAGCAACTACTAGATACGTCAATTGAATTTATGAATTCATTAAAAAATCTTGGCTTACCAACAGCGCAGTGGGATGCGATCATAAACTATGTCATCGTGTCAAAGCTGGATTCTGAAACGCATAAACAGTGGGAAATTACAGTAAGTAAAGATAGTACTGATGACTTACCTAGTTTTGAAGTACTGAAGTCCTTCCTGGAGACACGGTTTCGCATGTTGGAGATGGTGGAACCTGAAAATAAAGCCTACAAACTAGTTAAACCTAAGACATTTCATGCAACCTCTACAAGCGAAAATAAATGTTGTCCCTTCTGCAAAGAAACTCATTTTATATTTAATTGCAAGGAATTCGCTAAGCAACCAATAGAGGAGAGATACAGTTTCGTCCAGAAAAACAACTTGTGTTTCAATTGCTTAATTCCAAATCATTCCGTATTTAAATGCAGGCAGTCAAATAAATGTAAAATATGCAACAGACGACATCACTCTTTATTACATCGAGAATTTATAAAACAAGCAGTTGAAGTAAAGTCAAGTACAGAAGAAACTACTACAAATACACAAGAGGTTAGCAAGGTTACAGCACATATGTTACGTGGAGAACAACCTACTCAACAAGTTTTGTTGGCGACAGCATTGGTAGAGGTACCTTCGCGAACGGGACAATTGCACGTCTTCCGGTCTCTGATTGATCAGGGATCGGAGGCCTCATTCGTGACAGCGCGAGTGGTAGAGTTATTAGGTCTGAAGAGAACTCAAATCAGCGGCGTGGTGTCAGGAATTGGTGAAGGTAACAAAGTTTATATTAATCATTTAGTAGGATTACATATTAAGTCGAGGCATGAACGTGATTTTTCTATAGATGTTAATGCTTATGTAATGAAGTCGTTGACGCGTAGACTACCTGCTAGGGAAATAAGAGGGTACAATTGGCCTCAACTTAAAAATGTGAAGTTGGCTGATCCCAGCTTTAACGTCCCGAGTCGGATTGATATCATACTTGGAGCTGACGTTTTCGGCAAAATTATAGATTTAGGTCTACTAAAGGGACCGGGCGATGTAATTGCTCAACGCACACATCTAGGCTGGATATTGACAGGTGATATATATACGCAAATCCTACTGAACCACAAAACATTGTTAGCTTACATGTCACCAGGCTCGTAGATGAAGACAATAATCTGTTGAAAAAATTCTGGGAAATAGAATCGGAAGAATACACAAGCAAGAAAGCATGGACAAAAGAAGAAGAAATATGTGAAAGACACTACATAAATACAACGACAAGGGATACATCGGGAAGATATGTAGTCCATTTACCTTTAAAGCATAGTGTTGAGGAAACCGTGAAAACATGCGGTGAATCTAAATATCTGGCCATCAAACGATTTAAACAGTTGGAAAGGATATTTACCAAACATGAAGATTTGAGAACAGAGTATAAGAATGTGATACATGAGTACTTAAAGATGGGTCATATGAAGAAAGCTGAAAAGGAAGAGGAAGAGGAAGCAATTTACCCCATCATGCGGTCGTAAGAAAGGATAAAGACACTACAAAGGTAAGAGTGATCTTCGACGCCTCAGCCAAGGGTTCGAATGTTCTCTCCTTAAACGACGCCATGATGATTGGCCCCACTTTACAACCTGAACTTCGTGCTCTTATCACTCGCTGGCGGTCTCACAAAATTTGTGTTGTCGGGGATATAGTAAAAATGTATCGTCAAGTAAGGATGACTAACAAACACACAAATTTACAACGTATTGTTTGGCGCGATGATAAGTCTGGAGATATAGAAAGTTATAAATTACTTACAGTAACTTTTGGAACCGCTGCAGCACCATACCTTGCTGTACGGTCTATACACCAGCTGGCTGATGATGAAATCGATAGGTACCCCCGAGGATCTGCTGTTGCTAGGAATTCGTTCTACATGGATGATTTAATGACGGGGCACGAAGATCTATCAGAAATTAAAGAAATTTGCGATGAAGTTGAGAATCTGTTAAAGAAAGGCGGCTTTAAAATGCAGAAGTGGTCTAGCAACTCTGACGAGTTGCTGAGGTTTCTGCAAGATGACAAAGACAGTCCGGAAACGGTGGACAAAATAGAAATTAAATTAGATAAGGTGATAAAAATACTTGGTCTCACATGGGACAGAAAAAGGGATACGTTCAAGGTTACAGTCAATATACCGGAAACCAGGAAACCTGTTACAAAAAGGTTAATATTATCAGATGTGGCCAGGCTCTTTGATCCATTTGGCTGGCTCTCTCCAGTGGTTATCACAGCTAAAATTATGATACAGAGACTGTGGTTAAGTAATCTTGGTTGGGATGATGAACTACCTTCTGAGCTAGTAGAGGAATGGCTTAGTTACAGAGAAGTGCTTCAAAAACTGCAAGATATTGAAGTCCCGCGCTGGATTAAAACGACGTCACGCTGTAAAGAAGTGCAATTGCATGGATTCGCAGATGCCTCTTCTGTTGCGTATGCAACAGTGGTCTATATTAAGGTTTTGGATGAATATGACAGGATCTACGTCACAATGGTGGCATCTAAAACTAAGGTAGCACCATTGAAACAATTGACGATTCCGAAATTAGAGCTTTGCGGTGCAGTGTTATTGGCTAAGCTATTGCACGAGTTGTCTGGTCTATGGGATATACATATGGATCAAATATATGCCTGGACTGATTCAATGGTGGTTCTGTCTTGGTTGCAGTCTCAACCAAGTCCATGGCTAGTTTTTGTTGGCAATAGAGTGTCGAACATAATTCAGTTGATAGACAATGACAGGTGGTATCATGTTCAATCAACCGACAATCCCGCTGACCTCGCGTCAAGAGGGGTAGCACCAATTGAAATAGTAAACAATGACATGTGGTGGGCTGAACCAGAGTGGTTAAAAAATAAAGGAATGGATTTAACAAAGAATTATATTCCTCAAACATACTTAGAGATGAAAGGATCTTTTAATGTAGTATTAAAGGAGAAACCAGTTTGGGAACGATTTTCATCTATGTTACGAATGAAAAGAGTTCTTGCATGGTGTTTACGATTTCTACATAATAAAGAAAAAAAGGAAACGTATTTAACTATGGAAGAAATGAATGAAGTTGAAGAAAAATGTATAAAATACTACCAGTACTTAGTATACGAAGATGAAATTGAAGAACTTAATAAAAAAGGAAAAATAAAGGGTAGAAGTTCTTTGATAAGTCTTACACCTTTTTTAGACAAAAGGGGGCTTCTTAGAGTAGGAGGGCGACTATCTAATGCTAATATAAATGAGAATGCTAAACATCCAATTATAATACCAAAAAAGCAGCATATTACTAAGCTTATAATTAACGAAGCCCACATAAGAACTTTGCATGGAGGTTTTCTTCAGATGCTTACATACATCCGCAGCAAGTACTGGGTAGTTAGTCTGAAGTCTGCTCTCAGAGCAATTATTCGTAACTGTAAGGTGTGTATAATTGACAAGGCAAAAATCAAGCAGCAGCTGATGGGCCAGTTACCATCTGCAAGAGTGAATCCAAACCGTGCTTTTTACAACAGTGGAGTTGATTTTTCCGGACCTGTGCAATTGCGAACCTCAAATAATAATAATAATAATAATAATAGTCTTTATTTGCATAAAACATGGTAATTATACAGATGTTTCAGAGTCTTATTATGCCCACATGTTTTGCTATTTTAATATAATATAGCATGCAAATTACATTTAAATCAAGATAACCTATATAGTATTAAAATTAACAAATTAAACATGTTTATTTAAATTATAATTATGTTTTACAATGTCAAAATCTAGTTTAAAATGTCAGAAATTCATTAGCGTCATAAATATTTTTGTCACTTAACCAATGATACAATCTTTTTTTAAATACGTTCGTATTATGTAGTGTTTTAATTTCATCAGGTATTTTGTTGTATATACGTACACACATTGATAAACAGCATTTACTATATTTAGCTGACTTCGGAACTTCGCTTGAACTAATCTATTTGGATTTCTTTTAAGCCTAGGATTAACATCAGATGACTTTTTAAATAAATATGTATGCTGTTTTACAAATTTACCTATCTCAAAAATATATAACGAGGGCATAGTTAGTAAAGACAGATTCCTGAACATTGGCTTACAGGATTCTCTAGTTGGTATACTACATATCGTCCTTATACACTTCTTTTGTGCGATAAATGCCCTACGCCAATCTATGCTATTGCCCCACATTATTATACCATATCGAAGTATAGATTCAATATACGCCCGATAGCATAATAGGGCCGTTTTTTTATTAGTTACCTTTTTTATGGTACGTAGTGCATACACAAAACGATTCATTCTTTGACATAGGTCATCTATATGTATTTTCCAGTCCAAATTTCGATCTATAATTACACCAAGAAATTTAATTTGTTCTATTTCCTTAATTTTATTGATATTTAGACAAGAATTAGTTTTTATTTTATTAAAATGTATGTAAATTGATTTATCTAGGTTTATTTTCATATTGTTTCTATGCAGCCAATTAGTTATATTATCGATTGTATCATTTATTTCCTTTTCATGATTATGTAATGAATTACTGTTTTTTTGAGATGTTACAACTACGGAAATATCGTCCGCATACAATATACATTTGTGATTTGTCGCCAGAGTTATATCATTTATGTATAAAAGAAATAATACCGGCCCTAAAATACTACCTTGAGGAACACCATATTTTTTTTCTCTGTACTTAGATGAGAAGGATAATATTTCATTTTTTACCATTTTATCAATAACGACACACTGCCGTCGATTTGATAAATAAGATGAAATCCACTCTAGAGCTATCCCTCTAATTCCAACCAAATCTAATTTACTTAAAAGAAAACCATGTGTGACAAAGTCAAAGGCTTTACTTAAATCAAAGAATAATCCTGTTGTTAGTAGGTTATTATTTATGCTAGAAATTATTGTTTTTATAAGATTAAAAGGTGCTAGCGTTGTAGATTTCTTTTTCTGGAAGGCATATTGTTCTGTTTTAATTATGTTAAACCTCTCAGAAAATTCCATTAATCTCTTATAAAAATATTTCTCAAAAACTTTTGATATTATGGGTATAAGAGTAATCGGTCGATAGTTGTTGATATCGTCTTTTTTACCTTTTTTGTGCAATGGTTTTACAATTGAAATTTTTAAATTGTCGGGAAATTTTCCTGTCAAAAATGATAAATTAATTAAATAAGTCATAATGTCAACAAGTTCGCATACACAAGCTTTAATTATTCTGGTATTAATTCCGTCGTAACCTTCCGAGGCAGTGTTATTTAAGGACATGATCTCTTTACTCACCTCATCTTTCGACATGGGTTTAAGAAACATTGAGTTTGATAGTGATATTGTATTTTTAGATGTAATATTTTCCATGTTATCATTATTAGTTATATTATAATTAGTCATGTCAATAAAATAGTCATTAAAAGTGGTTGCTATATCGTAAGGGTTCGTTAGGTTTTTATCATTTAGTTTTAGCTCCTTAATATTATCCAATTTTGTATTTGAAATTTCTTTTTTTATTACGGACCATGTTGCTCTGCATTTATTTTTACTCTTACTTATAAATTTTATATTACAATTCTTCTTGGATTGGTAGATACATTTTTTCAATAAATAAGAATATTTTTTATAAGTATCCTTATTTATTTTAGTTTTATTTTTATAGTATCGATACCGCAGTGCTCTTTTTGTTCTACAACTATTTTTCAAACCTTTACTAATCCAATTATTTTGATTACTATTTTGTATTAGTATTTTTATTCTTGGGAAACATAGGTTATAAAATAAGCAAAATAAATCATAAAAATTATTAAATGCAATGTTCAAGTCGGTTTCTAAATATGTTTCACACCATGATAGATTATTTAGACATTCCTTGAATTTCCGAACATTACTTAAATTATAATCCCTTTTGTATTTAAAACATATCTTGTTTATTGATTTATTTTGTTGAACCTGGAAGCTTAATAACTGAGCTGTATCATGGTCTGACAGAAACAAAGGCAATACTGTTGCAGAAGCATTCTCTATATTACTTAGAATATGGTCTATACATGTCTCCTTTCTAGTTGGAACATTAATATGAATTTTAAGACAGTAATTAAGACATAAATCATGAAGATAAGTGTTGGCTTTTCCTGGTTTAAGAGTATTAATATTTAAATCACCAGTAATTACAAGTTTAGTATTGGTATTTTTGTTTTTAAATATTTCACGTAACATCCCGTCTAACTTGTCCAAAAACAGAATTGCGTCTGTAGAGGGAGTCCTATAGAGACAAATTATTAGCAAATTATAAAGAGGAATCTCAATACCACAAACTTCAAATAACTTTTGCGTTGCTAAGCTATTTATCTTATTTAATTTTTTATATGCAATATCTTTCTTCACTAAAATACATGTACCGCCTCTAGACTCATCCCTACAGAACGAACTGGCTAATTCATAATTATTAATGTTTAGGTATTTTTCATGATCAGTACGCAAGAAAGTTTCTGAAAGACATATTACATCTGGGGCGTTTCCTGCCTTATCTAGTTCATCCAATGTTAACATTAATACACCTTGTTTTGGTAATATGCTAGCGATATTTTGATGTAATATTTTTAAAAGCATCTTATTTGTAGTATTCTTATTCACGAAAAAGATAGTTTTTATTTAATAGTTTAAAGTAATACGGTATTGTACCTTTAGGTGCGGTATTTATATCATTAAAATTATTAATATTAGTCGCTCCCGAAACAGTTATACTCGATTGCATTCGAGCAAAATAATAGGGAATTGTTCCTTTTTTATATTTGGAGCTGCTGGATTTATCAGATAATAATATCGATTTATTGTTACAGCGTAATATAAACTTTTTTAATTGCTTGGCACTTAGAAATTTGTTCTTATAATCAATATAGTCAATTACGGAATTTATTGATTTACACATAGAATATAAATTATTGGATATACAATTCACGTAATGACAGTTTTCAAATTTATTACAAATATTTTCTAAAGTATTATTTAAATCGTTAACACATATGTACTTATTTGCTATGCCATTTTATCAGGTCCCATTGGGCACCCTTGAATAAGTCTATCAGCTGCCGAGAGGTCTCACTGGCCTCGGATTCACTGGGCATAGAGAACGCGATGTCGTCCATATATAGCGAAGTAAATGCGATACGACTCGCAAGCGGATACTTTGCGCCGTCGTCATCAATGAGCTGTCTTACCGTGCGCAATGCATGGTATGGACTCGAAGTTAAACCGAAGCACACGCGATTGAAGTGGTATAACACAAGTGGGTCTTGTGGACGGAAGCGGTATAGGAAGCATTGGTAACGACGATCAGAATCGCGAACAACTATTTGCAGAAATTGTTGGCGACAGTCGGCTGTCATAGCGATTGGATGTAAGCGGAAAGTTAAAATTATATTGAACAAGTCGCCTTGCATATTTGGTCCTGAATGAAGAAAATCATTTAATGATCGCCCAGTGCTAGTCTTACTGCTAGCATCCAGGACGATGCGCAGACGCGTTGACTTCTTATCTTCGCGTAAGACTCCATGATGCGGTATGACATATATTGGAGCGGGTTCATGAGAGTCATACGGCGGTGCGGGGGATATATAATTTTTAGCTAAGTATTCCTTTATGACGTCATCATATGCTAACCTTAATGTAGGCGAGGCTTGAAGTTTCCTCTCCAAGCACATGAATCGTCGTCGAGAGGTTTCATAAGAATCTCCGAGAGAGTAAACGTCATCTTTAAATGGCAGGCCAACAATATATCTACCAGTAAAAGGATCGCGGGATGTCGTAGATTTATAAAACTCTTCACATTCAATGTCTGAAGGACACTGAATGGGCGGTGCGGAGGGTGGCTGTTCAAGCTCCCAAAATCGTTGCACTAATTTGTCAACGATAGGAGACTCTAGAACTGAGCAGCACGTTAAAGAATGATTTACCTGAAGTGTCGGCACTGAGCCCATAATAACGTAACCAAATACCGTATTCAAAGCCGAGGGCCCGGACAAGTCGTTAGACGAATAAATTACGTCTGGACATAGTAAGTGCGGGAAAAGGGATGCGCCTATCAAAACATCAATTTTATTAGGCATGCTATAACATTCATCAGCGAGTCTTATGCCATGGAAGTGTGATAAGACAGATGTGTCTACCACAGCGGTGGGCAAAAGGTCGGTGATTTGATCAACAACTAGCGTTGAAATATTGAAGTTAATATTCGAGTCGAATCGTGAGAAAATTTTAATATCAATCGATTTCGATTTTACAATTTTTTCAACTCCACCGAATCCCTTTACTACAGTACATTCGGTATCGTGTTGTTGAACGCCTAAACGATGACAGCACTCTTTAGTCATAAAATGGCTTTGAGCCGCGGAGTCTAATAATATACGAATAATTTGTTTCTCTCCCTTAGCATCGTAAGCAAATACTTGAGCGGTTGATAATAAAACAGTTCTCTGCGAACGACTAGCGCGCGCGGGAGGCGGTGAACGTTGAGAAACATTCTTGAACGAAGTACACAGCGCGACGTCTGAACGCGCACCTGCGGTGAGGGGTGGCGAGTGTGCGGGCGCGGGGGTTGTAGACTTCAGTGTAACTGGCTGAAGCGGTGGAGAACGCGCCAGCGCAGGGGAAGCATTATCGCTTCTGCGGTGGAAGTGCAACAATGTGTGATGTTTAAATTTACAAACTCGACAACTATAATTTGAAGAGCAACTAGACACTCGATGACTTAAACTGAGACAATTCACACATGCATTGTTACTCTTTACGCATTTAAATCGTTCCTGCGGCGTCATTTTATTAAAGTCTGCACACTTAAATAGGTGTTGATGCACAATATTATCGCACAGACACTTTGAGCAACTAGTCGTCGTGCTTACGTACGCCTGATACTTCGGCGACGAAGTATTATTACAGCGACGATTATTACCGTTACCTCGTCGATTGTTTGGTGCGCTATTAGAATTTGTACTAGAATCGGTGCGTTGCAAAACTTTGGAGCGGGTCTTAATAAAATTTACTAAATCATCAAAGGTAGGTACCATCGAGTTATGACTATATTCGAAAGAGCGAATGGTATCCGGGTCCAGCTTCTTAAGCGCGATATGAAGAACAATTAAGTCCGCGAGATTATCTAACTTTAAGTTTTGTAAAGCGCGCACTGCACTTATAAAGTTATCAGTAAATAAATCAAAATTATTTGCGGTGGCCGATTGCAATGGCTTAAATTCGAACATCTGATTAATATATGTAGATGCTAGCATACGCCGGTCTTCATATTTGTCAACGAGTGCTTGCAATAAAATTTTATAATTTTCAGCGCAAGGAGTTATACCTGAGCATACAGATAGGGCTTTGCCCGTTAGTTTACCTAGCAAATAGTATAACTTTTCAGCGTCGGTAAGCGATGTGTTGTCATGGACGGTTGATTTAAAGCTAGCATAAAATAAAGGCCATGAGCGAATGTCACCCGAAAATGGCATAAGTTCGATAGGCGGAAGTGAGAATCTGGCTTTAGATGGTGTACTAGTACTTTGTGAATTAGATTGCGAATATTGTAAATAAAGCCTATTTATTCTACCGCAAAGAGACTCAAACGCAATGAGGCTGTTATAATCAGGTTTAGCAATAGGGTTTATTTTTAATAAATGTGAATTATAATTATCTAAGACCTGTTTAAACTCAATACGTAAAGCATTAATATTAGAACTTCCATCAAGAAAACGCTCCATCGTGGAAGTGTTTATGTGGATGTCCGAGGACATATCATATATTTTTTGCACTATTTCAAATAAAACATCTCGTTTAGCTAACAATAAAACCAACTCAGCATCAGGTGTGCCCTCATTATCCGAGGAATCGCTATTATTCGATGCTATTTGTTTTTTAGGCGGCATTACAACTTAAGTTATGCGGCAAAAATAATATAATTATAAGCGGGTAGTCTGTAAGCGACCTCGCTACGCGGTTGAATTATTAAATATTAGTTTTGTTAACGATGAACTTTAATTGTTAACTTTTATAATAATTATGAAGTTATTTATAACGATATAATGCTTAAATATATGTGCAAATAATAAATGTAATTTAACAGTATAATCTATAGATGTAGTTAAAAGTTGATGACGTGATGTAAACATACAACAAATAATTTATATAGATAATTATATGCTTATTCATTCTATGAATATAGTTTTAAAATTACTATGAATGTCACCTATTAGGACCTATTCTAGTGTTCTAATAAGGGCGGGGTTAATCCGAAGTCGGATTAAAATATAAATAATTAATTATATAAACGCTTATTACGATAACGATCTAATAAGGGCGGAAAGTCAAGGTCAATCCAGCGAGAAGTGACCATTAGAAATGGAGACGCCAGTAACTTAAGGTATCTTCGATAAAGATTTAGTGGACTGTAATTTTGGTGCATACGGCAAAGGGGAAAATAAATAGGTGGGATAGCACGCACTGACCTGATGAGGGCTGCCGCGCCTTCCTCCTGGAGTGTCTGCTATACCGCGAGCTCGCCACGTGGTTCGGCGCACACGCACTCTCGGAACAGTCTCGTGAAGTCCCACACTCTCCACCTTTGCCCTTACGGGGGCGTCTCACACTTTTATGAGTTACAAAGACACAATGTCTGATGCGGTGAATATTAAACATAAACAGGAGAACTCAATGTTCATCCTGCGCGGTTTGCGGTTAATATATATAAGACGCGACGGGTGGCCGTGCGCTGCGGATGGCGTAATATCACTTAGTATAATGACGCGCGCCGAGATCCTCTTTTTCCTCGGCGGCAGCGCGTGCGGTAGGAAAGGGAAGGAAGGAAGGAAACAAAAAATATGCACTAGTCATGTTGATAAAGTAGATATAACTTAGGACGAACTCAATGCGATATGTAATGTAATGTTGATAAAGTAGATTGTTAACTGGCGTTACCATTTCAAACCAATTCAAAGGGCCGTGGTTACAAGTCAACAAAAGGCTATATTTGTGTCTTCGTTTGTATGTCTACGCGAGCTATACATCTCGAAGCTGTTACGGATTTAACGTCACAAGCCTTTATTTCAGCATTCAGGAGATTCGTTGCAAGAAGAGGTCACTGTAGGAACTTGTGGAGTGACAATGGCACCAACTTTGTGGGAGCCGCAAGGGAATTAAAGTGTATGTTTGAACAGGGCAAAGCTAATCTGGCGAGAGAGGTAGCTGAGCTCCTATCAAATGATGGTACAACATGGCACTTCATTCCGCCGAAGGCACCCAATTTTGGTGGGCTATTGGAGGCAGGCGTTCGTTCGGTCAAGAAACATTTGTCGAGAATAAGTGGTACTACAAAGCTGACCTATGAGGAAATGGCAACACTATTGGCACAGATAGAAGCCTGTCTAAACTCGAGACCTACCTGTCATTCCGAAAACACCAGTGAAACACTAGATCCACTCACCCCAGGTCATTTTCTCATTGGTGAGCCAATAATTAATATACCAGACACAAATTATGAGCACAAAAGCGTAAGTATGTTATCTAGATGGCAATTCTTACAAAACAGGATGCAAGATTTTTGGCGCAGACGGAAATCGGAATATCTCCACTCATTACAGCAACGGCATAAATGGCAAGACACAGTACCGTCTCCATGTGTTGGAGATATCGTAATCATTAAGGAAGAAGATCTCCCACCGGCGAAATGGTTATTAGGAAAAATTATAACACTACACCCTGGCGCTGATCAGCTCGTCCGCGTGGCAACAGTGCAATGCAAGGGTAATAACATTCTTAAGAGACCATTGTCTAAGTTAATATTACTTCCAATGAAACCGAATGATGAAGAACAAGGTCAATGCTGAGGGTTATACCTAATAGTGGTCAGTTAATTTCACATTTTTCTATAACATCACTTGTATTTTTAATGATATTTCATTACATTATGTCACTAGAATATCTATATACAATAAAAAAAGGTCAGTAAAAAAATGCAAATGATAAAATACGAAGTTTCAATGCATCATGCTAAAACAATAAGCCACAGAGGACTTTGTACCTGAATAATGATGGTAATGAGAACACTTTTGTTATAGCATATTTTAGGTTTAAACTTGTAAATCTTGAGTTTATGTATTTTTTCATAGCATATTAATTAATTTATTGCCTAAATAAATGTAAACCTATTTTTCGATTTAAGATTGACTTATATTACTCCTTCATGCATATTATTCGGAGTACAAGTGCTGAAATGTTAAATTAATTTATAAAGGTATTGTTACATGCAGATACAGTCCACGTTTGGAAGTAAAAAAGATAAATAAAAGGAAATAATATAAATTACCACTGAAAAATTATATTTAGGATTTATTGTTTGTTCTTGTCCTACTTCATAATAAATCTACTTGATCATAAGATTGTTAAAATAAATACTTCATAGTGCCTAGTACTTTGATATTTTACAGATAGTAGGAATTTTGTACAAGTGCTCCCATTCCATACATGTGTTGCATGTTATAATAAGATATGTTTGGGTTTGAGCGAAAAATGGTTTTGCTGTTCAGATTTCAATTCTCGTGAATTTTATATTATAAGTTTAAGGTATAATTTGTAACTTAATTACTATGTGCATTACATTTTGTTTTGAATTTTGTTCTTTTTGAGCACTTAGTTAAAAAACTGTGGTTTTTGGAGGGCGGTATGTTTAGTACATATTTGATTTTTCTAGCGGTCGGGTAAACCTATGTAATTATCCCTATAAAACAATGTATATCGCTGTAGTTGTTTGCGCGGCAATAGATGTCATAATGTATGTTCAGTAAGAATAAAGTAATCATTGAGTGAAGACACGTTTATTTAATTATTTCACCTGCAAGCAAAAGTGCACCTTATTATAGAGTGTACAGCGACTGTCGCAACCCCGTGCTGGGCACGCCACTATAGCGGCGATAAGACCCCTCTTTGAGGAGTGGCTTGAGAGACGCCACGGCATCCTCACCTTCCGCCTGACGCAGGTCCTCACCGGACACGGTGTGTTCGGGAGGTTCCTGCACCGAATCACGCGGGAGGAAACGCCCGGGTGCTCTCACTGCGAGGATGGACCGGAGGACACGGTGGAACACACCGTGGAGGTGTGCCCTGCTTGGGCGGAGCACCGCCGTGTCCTCGTAGCGGCGATAGGCGGCGGCGACCTCTCGCGTCCGGCCCTGTTCGAAGCCATGGTCCGGAGCGAGACGGAATGGGATGCCGTCACCACCTTCTGCGAAGCAGTGATGCTAGCGAAGGAGGTGGCGGAGCGGGAGAAGGAGAGAGCAGCAGTTTTCCTCCCCGGTAGCCGCAGCAGACGCCCCGGGCGTCGGGGGCTACGTCGTGGCCCCCAGCCACCGTAGGCGCGGGCCTGAGGACGGCGAGCAATGGGTAGCTCGTCGTCCGTCCGTCTAACGACGACAGGCCGTGTCGACGGCGCGTTTTGTTCCACGCGCGCCTCAAAGAGCTGTCAGCAGCGTGAAGGGGCCCGCAAGGGCCGACGCCTGCCGGGGCTGCGGGCTGTTCGAAAGAGATACCGCGGCTCCGGAACGTAAGGGCACTGAAGGAACACGGATGGTTTTTATTCAGTAAAAGTCTGACACTCCCTTACGCTCCACCCAGAGCGAAAGGCGTCATTAGATGATTTTCCATCCGCAAAAAAAGAAAAAAAAGAAGTGGCACGTGGCGGACTTTGATCCTTTATTATTTGATTGACTAAATACGAGCTGTCGTATCTAGTCAATCAAATAAGTCAAAAAGTCTCTGCTTTATCAATGCCATTTTACAGTAGACATTATATATAGTAAATACTTTATTCGATTTTAGTATTGTGGTTGTGCCAACGCACACCCTTGCATTTCATATTTGTTAATGTATTTCGTTAGTTGAGTTGGTTGACACAATCCCCCTCGCTTCCTATTCTTTCCCACACGGGCGTGCCTAGCAGTGGGGAGCTACATACTTGTGGTCACATCTTTGATCCTCCAATGAGAGGTGCGCTGCGCCAAGTAGAAAGGGAAGATGACGGAATCTATAAGAAAACTGCGCCCTCTTTTCCCAAAAGAGGGTCGCTTCCGATACGGCATTAGAAGCTTAAACAGCCAGTTGCCAGTCCCCAAAGGCGGTTTTTAGAGGGTATCACTTAGGTTCCCCCGGTAGGCAGTGAGTCCCTCATAACCACGATAGACCGTCTATCGTGGTATGCGTAACGCATTTTCCGCCTCCCTACATAAAGGGTAGCCCTTTCCAATTGCTTCGGGCGCAAAAAAAAACATCGGCAATACAGTACAATTGTCATCATCCCCGCATATCCGTCAAGAGAGAGGCCGCTTGCTGCTTTCCCCAGGTAGGCCCATCTTTATTATGAGTTGTTTTATTTGTTGTTCCTTTTTCCGCAGCAGCTCATCTCACGTCGTGTCAGCCAACGCCTCAAATTAATTTCAAAGCAAGTATATTGTCCAAAGTCCGCCACGTGCCACGTCTGCCATTTTATTTTGGTCACTTTTAGCGCACCCATATTGTGTAGTGTAGTTTTCTTTTTAAATTTATTTTTCCATGGGTTTCTTATTATTTCCAATGCTTATTTGCTATTTGTTTCTTAATATATTAGTTATAGTTGACAACTTTGTGTTTTTGTCTCGGTCCTCCTCCCAGTTTTTGTTTTATAGGGCAGCAAAGCTTAAGATGACCACTGAATATTACCCGCACGTACCCTATAATTAACAAAAGACAATAGGTAAAGTGCTGTCAACACTAATAATACTCCTGCTAACCAGTCTAACTACAAACTATGCATAAAATACTTCTGCTAGCAGTGGTAGTGGAGTT
The DNA here is from genome assembly GCA_036936625.1 of Parnassius smintheus behrii. Classification (NCBI taxonomy): domain Eukaryota; kingdom Metazoa; phylum Arthropoda; class Insecta; order Lepidoptera; family Papilionidae; genus Parnassius; species Parnassius smintheus. The sequence continues at coordinate 56,741,414 of JAUPFT010000007.1, forward strand.
AAACAGCAGTTTTGAATCTTTAGCCATTTGACTCTTAACCTATCTATCAGTTTAATAGTTTATAGAAGCCATGTACAAGGGCACGGGGAGGTGACAGCCTTAACTATTTTATATTTCATTTTTATATCAATTAAGTTTATTAAAATATTTGAAGTAAAAATATTAAACCAAACATTATCAAGACTCTTTGGCAAAGTTCAACCACATTAATAACCCTTGTTTGTAGAGCAAACCTAGTCGCATTTAGAATTTTGATATCATGTTTAATATTTTGTTTAGTATCTAGTGAATATTTTTCGTGAGACATATACAAATCTAGGTTATATGGATAGGCTATGTAACGTTAGGCTACAGCCCTCAGTTAGCCTAAAATAACTGTAAGGAAATCTTTAATTCAGAGAGCACAATGGATCTGTGACAGAAAACATCTGGCCATCGAGCTTTAGCACGTCAAGCAAGTAATGGAAGACAACAAGCTTTGTATCCCGCGGCTTCGTCACAATGACCGAGTGAAGCTGGCTACAGTCGAGCGTCTGCCTGGTATACAATACGTCAGAGGTGTCACAGACGAGATTGGATACATCTTGACGCTAGTTTCTATCAAAACCTGCTACGAGCTGCTGAAGAAGATTAGTCAATATTTACCACCCGTTAAGTGCAATATCCCTCTATAAGATGCAGGAATACACAAACTTGATTGTGAATGTGGTCTCTCGTACATAAGAGAAACAAAAAGATCTATGTGTGCGTAAAAGAACATATAGCTGACATGAAGCACCGACGTTTCAAGAAGTCTGCAGTCTGTGAACATGTTCAAGATGTTCAAGATTGACCCCATGCATTTGAGGCTTCAAATCCTTGCAAAAGAGGATCCTTGAGGAGCACCAGCTCATTAGTGACTGCCAGTATGGTTTCCGTTGGGATCACTCAGCTCGTGTTATTCCTATTTAACACACCGATGGGCGCAGGCAATCGAGTCCAAGAGGGAGGCTTGACAGTTTTGAAATAGCGATAGGATTTGGCACAAAACGCTTCTCTTGAAGCTTCCTTCCTATGGGCTTCCCGAGAAATTGTGCAATTGGATCACCAGTTTTCTGGCAGATCGGAGCATAAAGGTCGTAGTAGATGGTGCATGCTCCAATTACAAGCCCAGCAAAGTTGTTGTTTCACAAGGCTGCTTATCCTCAACGCTGTTTCATCTGCGTATCAATGCAAACTGGTAACATTCATTGCTATGCGGACGACAGCACTGGTAATGCTTTATACACCGGCCGCACCAATATTTCTCGGAAAAACGTCTTAACGGAAAAAGTTTTGCCATTTGCCATTTTTACCCGTAACTGTTTACAAACCGGTCTATAAAAACTATCGCTCTATGATAACGACAACTCAAATACAAACTCAATGAGTCGCTCGACCGAACCGCATATTGTATGAGGGCGAGCGGCCTGTGTTGGTAAATCATGCCGAGCCATGAGCCATGCTGCAGCTATATTACGGTGGTAGGACGAATGAGTTGCCTCGGCCGGGTTAGGACCACAATATCACAGAATACCAGCGGCAAATAGCAGCTCAATGCTGCTGTGTTTTGTGCCCCTTTTACTGGAAACGAGGCATACTCGTATTATCTTTTTCCTCAGATGTGGCAAAGCGTTTAAATTTTGATTCTTAATCGAGGATAGATGTAGATGTTTTTTTTTATAGAAGAGTGGGTAAACGAGCATGTGGCTCACCTGATGTTAAGTGACTACCGCCGCCCATGATCAACCGCAACACCAGGGGAATTGCAGGTGCGTTGCCGGCACTTTAGAAAGGAGTAAGCTCTTTTCTTGAAGGTCCCCAGGTCGTATCGGTCCGGAAATATCGCCGTTGGTAAATTATTCCACAGAGAGGTTGTACGCGAAAGAAAACTCCTTTTGAAACGTACAGTGGTGGACCGCCAAGCATCCAGATGGTGTGGATGGTATCGGGACTTTTGCCGCGTAGTGCGTTCATGAAATTTGGCGGCTGGGATTAATCCGAACAATTCCTCAGAGCACTCTCCATGGTATATGCGAAAGAAAATGCAAAGGGATGCAACATCTCTTCGCAGTGCCAGTGAATCGAGCCGATCGGAAAGCACTCGGTCGTCGAAGATTCGAGCCGCTCTGCGCTGGATGCGGTCAAGTGGAAGGAGCTGGTACTGGGGAGCCCTAGCCCAGGGATGAGAACAGTATTCCATATTAGGTTGAACCTGCCTCTTGAAAAGTTGCAAGCAGTGTGGACGGCGTGAAATATGTCTATGGATCACAGCATTCACTTAACATCAGGTGGACTGTGTGCTCGTTTGTCACACTTATAGTATAAAAAATAAAAATAAATCTGAAATAACATGACCGTTACTATGACAACTTTGGATACGTATGGCTACACACGTCCGGTATGTCTGCGGCCCATGTAGTTTCATGGTTTATACCTACAGATTTATCTTAAATTTATATAGTTTTTAACATTGTGATTCGTTATTTGATCTATAAATTTACCATTATTAATTTAGATTTCATGGAACGGCAGCAACTAAAACTTGTGTGGTTGCAGCTAGAGGGATAAAATATTTCTTAATACTAGTTTTTACGGATTTCATCTCATATATTTAACTATAAATACCCGACGTTTGACTAATTAGTAATAAAGTGGAAATTTATAATATAACAAAAGTATTAAGTTCTTCAAGAGAGCGATGTCACCTTTCTTGAAGAACAAGACTACCGCACTTATGCACTATGCTCCCGGAATAATGCCACTAGGTCTCATGAAACCGCGGCCATATTCCGTCAAATCGTCTTGAAAAAAAGTCAAAGCTTTCTTAGCAGTAAATTTTTTTTGTAAATATTCGCTGTGAAAATGTTGCATAATTGTATTTTGATGAAACGGCGGCCTATCAAGATATACAGAAAGTCAGTGGAAGGGCTTTAGGTGGGGTGAGACGCCCATGGTTACAGGGTACAGCTTTGTCTGACGTCACAGCTTAGCTTAACCAGCTTACAATCTAGGGCTACGTCATCTATTACCATCAGGTGCATTAGGTTACCAGTCAGGTGGAATTATAGCCTAGTAATGACTTACAAATTAAAAAAAGTACAACTTTTTTTAATTTGTAAGTCATTACAAGGCTATAATTTAACTAAAAAAATACTTTGAAATATTTAACTTTTCTTATTCCTCAAACATGCAGGTATCCTCACGATGTTTTCCTTCACCGCCGAGCATGATGTAAATCAGCACTTAAAATTGCAGTTAACATTTTCATTACTTCTGGCAGGAGTCGAACCCGGGTTGCTCGCGTACTGTGAATTTTACAGCGAGCGCTAAGCCCCTAGCTACTACGGCTCTACAAAGTAAATACGTGGTAAATTTTCTCGCCCGGCTGATGGTAAAAATCTGTAGGAAGTCGATGCGTGGGTGCTTCAGGACAAGTTTTTTGGCATTCCTTAGGGAACGCTCATATTTGGCAGTTGATTTGTGTTGGTGGTAATTTTTATATTCGTACCACAACGATAATATAAGCTGCATTATGACTCTATGACGTATAAAAATGATTATGTCACCATCTATCGAAATGCATAAAACATTGACATGTAATATTCATTCCTTATGACACCCATGGCACGAAACTGTGTGATGGATGCTCTAACGCGACCACCATACGTTTATTCATCCCATCACCTAATGCTTTATAATTACTTTTCATCGACGTCGTTAATCAGACAAAAATGACTATTTACAATCACCTTTTTACTTTTTACTATTTACATTAAGTAAATTTAAGGAATCACTAAGTAAAATAAAATAGGACAATATATTTAACAGTAATAAAGGGTTAAATGAAAACTACTCGGATTTCCTAGCTAGTATAAGAAAAATACTAAAAAATCATATACCACTAAAAAAATTAAAATTAAAAACTATAGTACTAAAAGATTAAATCTCTCAGAAATCTTTCGATGGGATTAAAAAAATTGTAAAGACGTAAAAAATATTAAAAAAAGATAAATGAACCGACTCTATCATTATTTAGAAAAATATAATATATTAGATGAATCACAGAACGGTTTTAGAAAAAGTAGCTCAACAACTCTGGCTGTATATAAATATATCCAAACGGCAGTGCAACATATTAATAATAAAAGACCCACCAAACCCCTTCTACTCAGTAGAGGAGTATTTAGATAAAAAATAATACTTTTATGTATTTTTATATTTATGTAGCTTCTAAGTATATTTTATGTATATAAGCAGTGTCCTCTTCAAATTTTCAGTGCCTGAAAAAGGCGTCTAAGAGGAGTGTTGATATGGCAACGCGACACTCCCGACTCTGACGGGGCCGCACCGTTGATGCGGTTATAACGGGGCTGCGGAGAGAGAGAGGAGTGTCGATATTGCGAGGAGCCGCTCTCACTATCTTCCGCAGCCGAATCTTGACTGGCGGCGGGGTCATGGACCAGATCTGCCGCTGATGTCAAGAAGGCCGGTGCTTCTGAACGCTCGTTTTTCCTGGCCTCATGGTTTTCGCGCATCGCAGACACGGAGGTCCATTTTGCAGGTGAAGTTTTAGGCCGTGAAGGAATGCGTGCCGTGTATTCTGGTGCACGTTACTTGAGAATGAGATGAGGAGGAGTAACCCTTTTCCGAGGAGGAGTAATCTTTTTCCATCATGGGGTGGCTGGTGCTGGTGGAGCCGCGGATGTAAGTGAAAGCGTTCCTGTAGCCCTGACAATACGCGCCAAAGGTGGAACACGATGAGGTTTATTCGGTGCCAGTCCGGCATAATCCTTCCTTGCCCTCTAGAGGAAAGTATGCGTAGGCATTTCACCGGGAAAAAATAAAAAATGTACACAGTAGGGTAGAACGACTATTTTTGATTTATTTCAGCTTCTAAACATTTTCGCATATTAAAATATATCTTCCTATATTTTATGATAGTTTTTCTAGATTAATTTAGTTCCTAAAAGGATCAGTCTCTGAGCAGGATATTTGTTACTCTCGAGATCGTTGAAAAAACTCGCCTAGCGGACGCGTAGAGTTTAGCTTTATAAACTGAGGGCATAAAACGCACGCGAGTAGTTGCTCTACCCTTAAAAGCTTTTATTTATCCAGATTGGTAACGAACTTACCACTACACAATTCTAGAGTGGGTAGGCTAGGTGTATAAATATGGGTGTCAGTAATAAACTACGAGTGGAAGACCTTAACTCGTGTAGAAAGACTGTTGCCGTTTCTATAAAATACAAACATTGTGTGTCCGTGCTTTGGATCTGAATCCGTAGCAGTTTGCGTGGATATTTACAGTTGGTCTGACTTCACAGACATCTTTATGGCTAATGGTATTACAGCTTAAGCACACGAAGATTGTAATAATTTAAAAGAATTATAAAAATATTCGATGTGGTAGGTAACAGACGTACCTGATACTCCAAACAATTAATAAATATATTAATATATTCTTTACTGTACACCAATATACATTAAAATGAACACAAAATTAAATGAACTATATAAAAGGTACATTAGGCTTTCTTATCGCTCTGGAGGCGATTGCTTCCACTTTTTTTACTTCTTTTTGTAAAAGAATGAATGGCGATAAGGGAAGGTGTACATATATAACAGTTGAGGGTAGATATGATAGATAAAATTAAGGACGGGAAGTATGATGGGAAATATTAGAGCTCACAGAGTAACATGTTAAAGCTCCAATTAAAAGCCTACCTTAGTGTAATTACAAACAAACGTACAGCCTTCAGACAGAATCCGCTTGATACAAGTCACATTGATTTTAGGTGTGTAGTGTTGGTAATTTAGGACTTTTTCTTTAAAACTGAAACAACATGTAAACTAAACATCCATCCGACGCTAATTGGTTACTGCAGCGCATGCACACCTGAAATGACCAGACGAAATCTTAGACAAACACGAAGTCCCACTACCTAATAGATTTACTACAAAATGAACTGTGTGTTAAAATTTTAATATATAAGTGGCCACTGAGCGAGTGAAATTTTCTATAAAGGTAAAATAATTGACAAGTTTATGTAGAATAAATATATAAGGCAAGAAAGGGTCAATACGTGAGTGTTATTATACAAATATATTACATATAAGTAGCATGCTTTTATACAATAACCTCATGAGTTGTTATTTTTCTTTCGTGCATCATAATAAGTACATAATTTTGATATTATTTTTTATGTTTATGTGAAAAAATTATATAATATTGTATTAATTAATTCGAACACTGTAGCGCAGAGTGTAGCATGAAGGAACAGGAAGCATTATTATTCCAGTGCTGCGATGAACCTTGTGGCTTGCAGGATATGAAGACTGCAGACGATATCTGCTCGGGAGCGAATGAGTGGGATATTTTACGACGATGATGAAGCTTGAAGTTTCCGAAGGTTGTTCGTTGCGTGTTCAGATCACGTCGGGGTCACCACTGTGGCCGTGGAAGGAAAAGGGGGATCTCCCGCCGGGCAAGGTGTTCTGCCCGGGGAGCGGCCAACACTCCGGATGATAGTTCGGAGATGTTCTATATATACAGTTTATGATTCGGAATATTGATAGCATGATTTAGGCTTCGATGTGTTTCGCTTGTGGCGCGATGACAGCGCTGCCACAATATCATCGTGGTTTCTTATTCATCATCATCATCATTACAACCGTTGCAAGTCTACCGCTGAATATGAGTCTTGGAGGAATAAAGCACGGTCCTAAGCTACCTGCATCCATCCACTGGTTTATTGTATGACAAATTAAACAAAGAACTAGAGTTCTACAGAAAAACAAATAAATAATGTAAGAAATTGATTACAATTTCTTACACATACATACACACTATATATGCAAAATACATCATAATAATTATATTGATGCATTAATGCCATGTGATGGTAGGATACTAAAGTCATGTTTTTGTTACCTTTATTATTTCATATATGTTATTTTATTTCGTTAATAATATTGTAATTCTTAACTATGGAAGAGCGAAGTAACTTTAGTGTTTGAGGAAATCAATAATTTGTTATTATTATTATCCATCTTATATATATATATATATATATATATATATATATATATATATATATATATATATATATATATATATATATATATATATATATATATATATATTATTATCAACCTGCTGCGGAAAGAACAAGCACCGAGGAACATACAAACTAACTTTTTTCTCGAACAGTTACCATTTACATAACAACTACATAATGTACAAAGTACACTGACAAAACTGTGCAAAGAAGGTGTTGAGAATTCTCATCATTTAGATCATGCTGCTTAATACTTTTGTGGATTATCTAGCAAAGATAGGAGCAAACCACATTACCGCGCGTCGAAAAAAGTGTAACCACTATCCAAACGCGACGACGTAGCTTTGAAACTAGTTATTAGTTATATAATTTTAAATAAACATATATCTATCTCACTTACACAAGTTGCGAAAACAATATCGTCGCTAAGATTAGATAAAGATTAGATTGAGATTGAAGAAAGATAGAAGAAAGAAGACACATATACATGATAAACATGCAATGGCGGGTTGGTGTGGCTTACTATATGAAATTTTACCTAAAATACGCAATATAAATGAGTTTTTTTTAAGCTGCAGTTAATCCTATACCTTTTAACGAGCAATTTCTATATATATATATATATATATATATATATATATATATATATATATATATATATATATATATATATATATATATATATATATATATATATATATATATGTATATATATATACCTTTGACTTATGCAATTAATTATCATCTATTTGAGGCTAAGAAACGTTCTAAGAAACCTTCTTCATCAGTCCATACATTTGGTAATGTGTAAGACTCCCTTATCGCCTAAGACTACGTCTAGCTATACTCCAACAAATCTAATGAAACACCTTTTGACGGCTGTTACATTTATTGGACTAGGCATTCAAACTAAATAAACGGTACCTACAATATTCGATTCCTAAGAGATATCGATTCTTTAGTCACTAATCACATAAAGTTTTATCTAGATTATGCGAGAATAAATTAGAAAAAACACAAAATTTATCAGTTCCATCCCATTTGCGAAGCACGGCAACTATGGCAAATAACTCCCCTATGAGCCAATCTATAGGGAAGACCTATGTTCAGCAGTGAAATTTAATAGGATGTAATAGCAACGGTTGTCGCCATAACAATTTTCTTTGTTTTCTCCATCACTTCGTATGCTACATGGCTAATTATGAGGCGCCCACCTTTTCCCACGGGCACGTGTTACCAGTCCATATCTGCGGCATAGTGTGGTAGCTGTTTAGCCGTATTTCATCAATCAATATAACATTATCCCAATTGGTTATTTTTTTAATTTCTCGTAAAAACGTTATTCTCTGCGTTTATGTCTCTAAATAATTATTTTCCGTGCGTCAATGTTTTTGTATTGGATACAAATTCCTTTTTAAATGGTTCTTTACTCGCATTATAATTAATATGAATTATCCGAACGCTACTAAGAATTAAGAATAACTAAGAATTTTAAAGTACTAAGAATAACTTTTAAAGTAATCCAGCAAAATTTTTCCATTGTCCTCACTCATTACAAACACTTTCGGAAACAAATTCGGTGGTTGATACCCATAAACCGCCACCGCATAGCTTATAACTTGTGTGTGACTTTTAAGATCTTGAGAATCTTTTTCTTGGGTCTTGTTTTTCAAGAAAAGCGACAAAGCTCTCTTGTAGAGCTGCAGACCGATTTCATGTTGTTTTTATAGTCATAAAGAATTATCTCGCACCCAGACTCGACGACTTCCAGCCTCCCGAACAAGCCGGTTTCCGAAACGACTTAAGTACCATTGACCACATATATACCCTTCGGCAAATAGTACATAAGACCGAAGAGAACAATCTGGCATTTTGTCTTTCGTATGTGGACTATGAACAAGTATTTGATTTCGTCGACATTTGGGCGGTGCCAAGTGGAACTACGATTACGGAACCAGAATACGAAATCTAAGCAATTACAGAGAGTAGTAAGACAGAGTGACGATATATGCCCGAAACTCTTCCCCGCAACATTGAAAGTTGTTTTGAAGCTACTGGACTGGACAGGATGCGATAATAAAGTCAATGGCGAGTACATCACTCACCATCAATTTTCCATCCGATATAGTCCTAATGGAATCGCTGGAGGACCTAAAGAATATGCTCAATGACATCAAGAGTGTCTCCCAACGGATGGGTCTTAAAATAACAACAACAATAAAAGTCTAATGTAATGTCAATGTCATACTTATGTCAGTAGTTGTTGGGAGTACTACGCTCGAAGTTGTTAACGAGTATGTTTACCTGGGACAAATAGTCCGACTTGGTAAGTCCAACTTCGACCGAGAGGTCAATCGAGGGATATGACGCAGCTGGGCAGGGTTCGGGAGATTACGACACACCTTCTCGTCAGGCATACCTCAAAACTGCCGGCCATATAGCTCGAAGAACCAAAAACCAATGGGAAAGAAAGGTTCTCAAGTGGCAGACTCTTACCGGCAGGCGAAATGCCCCATGCATATCCCCACTAGATGGTGTGACGACGTGGTAATACATGCAGGAAGTCGATAGATGCCGGTAGCTCAGGACCGTGCTTTGCGGTATTCCTTGGAGGAGGTCTATGTTCAGCAGTGGGCTTGTGGTGGTGTGGTGTGGTGGCAGCAAGGAATGAATGAATGAATATATATGTATAATATATTGTCATATTCTATAATACATTAGCGGTCCGCCCCGGCTTCACGCGTTTGATTTCTGTATCTCGACAACCAACCGGGTCCAATTGTGAATCAATATAATATATTAACACAGGTTAAGCGTACAGGCTTTCTGGCCATCAGTGTGTGAAATTATATTATGTGGATGTATTACGTGGTAGGCCCATGTTCAGCAGTGGATTTGTGAAGGGCAGTGAAGATAATCACGATGATGATTATGTTGCAGTGCCACACCGGAGCTGTTTTATGACTGCACCATAAATATCTCGGTTCAGCCAAATACACTCCAAGAAACCAGTGTAAAAATATAAGCAAATTTCTGTTGTGGTGACGAGAAACGGAGGATCTGTTTTCTGATAATACATTCCATCTTAGTCCTAAGGGGTAATAACGCGTCAGCATCTTGATTCTTTTGTCTATAGGCTAGCTACAACCACAATAAGGTATTACCTTTAATTCAATGTCACCCTAATGTGTATGCAAAAGACTATAGACTTGTGATGGAGTGCAGCGATGATGTTGACTAAGAAATTATTTTAGCTATTTTCTAAATTAATATCTGTTTTAGGGTAGATAAAATATGGTTCCCCAATTTTTTCTTCGCAACTTAAACAACGGACGTCTCGAAGTTCAAAAGTCGATCTTTTCAAGAAATATTCGCCCCGAGCACTTTCTTGTTACTCTTTTCTGGCAAGTTATTTATTTAGAATCGTGACTTCCGACTTTTGACCCTATTGAGAAAAATCATCTCAAGAAAATGTTTCAATGGCGACTTGTTTAGTTATTAAACCATACTTTTAAAAATATTATATAATAAACATTTTTATAAATGATTATAGAAGTGGTTAAGATTAAAGTTACATATTAAATATAAGTTACTTATTTGTTATGTGCCTTTGCTGAGATTGTGTTGAATTTAAAAAACTTGACGTATACATAGTAACTTTTAAAACAGGTACAGACTACATAGTCTGATATCCTTCCAAGAAAACGTAAATTTACAGCATATAGAACTTTATCCGCAAACAGTCTCATTTAAACGAACAGCGAGGAGAAAAGTTTCAAATTAACATTTCCAATCCCGTGTTGAAGAGTTCATCCATCGCGAGAGCAAACAAGTTACATTACTTTGAATTACTTGCACTTTTACACATGAACGTTCTTTTTTCAAAGATAACATAGGTATAACAAATATTGTAAAATAAATTTAACGTAAAAGTTACATATATAATTATTGAATAAAATTGGAAACCTAACAAATTATCCAAAATTATAATAATTTAATTGTTGTTATGCCTTTTTTACTGATTTCACGATAATTTTGTTTATTAACACTTTTCTAGATTTTGTTCGGTGAACAGCGACATTAGTAAAACTGACAAAGATCAAGTAAAAACTCTTCGTATACTGTCTTTCATATCACAATTAAAAAATTATAAAAATGAGTTTGCCAACTCGCCAACCAATCGTGAACACTGTGAAAAATATCCCCCCAATAAAATAATCTATGGGGGAGGTCTATGTACTGCAGTGGACTTTGATAGACTGTAATGGTACTCATAATATCTTTATACCTGGGCATTAGAAAATAATCGTAGCCCTACTATACAAACACTTCAGGACCTCGATATACCGACAGTCAACTTGGCACCGCTGAAAGGACTGTAGCACCGCCAAAATTTCGACGGAATCAAAGGCTTTCTCATATTCCAAATACGCCAGGTAAAGTGGCAGATTGTACTCTTCGGTCTTCTGTACAATCTGCCGCAGGGTATGTATGTGGTCTATAGTACTGAAGCCTTTTCGGAAACCGGTTTGCTGGAGGTCGTCGAGTCTCCGTGCGAGACGATTCGTAATGACTCTCAAAAACAGCACGTCTGTACGGTCTGTAGTTCTTCAAGAGAGCGCAGTCGCCCTTCTTGAAGAACAAAACCAGCGCACTTCTGCTCCACGCCTCCGGAGTAGTGTCACCTTGGAGGACGGAATTGAAGAGCTTCTGTAGGACTTCAAGTACTGGTGTTCCACCCGCTTTCGGAAGATCCGGTGTAATTCCATCCTCGCATGGACCCTGCTGTTTTAAGGTGCTGGAGACCCATTCTAATCTCGCTCAGACTGACGTCCGAGATTTCATCGGAATAGTTTCGGATACGACTTGCTCTTAGATCGTTACTCACACTTGTGTGTGGCTCCAACGATGATGTGTACAGCTGCCCATAGAACCTCTCAATCTCACTCAAAAGCTAAGAATCAAAATGCAGATGCTTTTCCACCATCCCACCAATAAACGGGGTCTCCGGTTCTCGTCTCACCATATGAAACACAAAAGCATTATGCTGCTATATCAGGCCCGTATTATGTTCTTTTCCGGTCGAGCTGCAGCTATAATAACACTGATATCTGGTTTTACTTATGTACGTATGTTTACGTTTCTATGGGACAGTCACAAAAGAACCTTTGTAAAATCACTTTGTATTTTACTGCTTTAAAGTCTTCCTTGCAGGAGGAATAAAATTATTGTAGTGTCTGGTTGCCTATATCTGGTCTCTTGTCACTAACAACTCTACGTAACCGACACTACGTTGTTGGCTCGTACTCGAGATATAGCTTACTTATATGCAAAAAGAACACTTGCGTGTCACACACGCGGTTTTATAACTAGCTTGATTTTAAACCATGGAAATGTATTAAATATAATGTAAAAGAAATTTTCTTGTGTACTCGTAGTGGTGGTGAAATATTATCTACTATATCTTATCACTAAGTAGGTGTCGTAAGAGGTGACTGGGAGAAACAACGAACTAAAAATAAAAAAGTTGAGTTGAGTTGAGAAGTGAATACTACACTACTTATATACTACTTACATAATACACTTCTTATATTTTTGTGTATGTAGATTACATTTTCGTAAATGTATTAAGGGACCTAAGTATTATGTTAATATCCTTACATTTGTGTCTTGCAGATTTGTTAGTTTTTATATTATATGTTGCTCTTATGGCCCTATTTTGCATAACTTAAGTTAATGCTATTGCTAGTGACAGGCCTCTACTCGTATCTAGTAAGAAATATAGAAAAGCTCATGTCGAGCATTATCTTCACATCAATTACTCACTCACTGCACGCTATCCAAAATCCACTGTTGAACATCCCATTCACAACAATTTCCGAATCGATACTTCTTAGGGACCACCAAGAAAAGAGCTATTCGTTTTTAAAAGGCTGGTAATGCACTTGCAATTCCCCTGGTGTGGCAGTTATAGCGGCATGGGCGGCGGTCGATCATTACTATCAGGTGAGCCGTAACCACGTTCGTTCCCTTTCCTTTACAAAATGTCAGTCAGTCAGAGCAGTGATGTAACATGAAAACAACTAACCCTTCTCAGAAATGAGAGGAGGCCTATGCACAGCAGTGGGACGTATAACCAAAATTTTTGTATAATTATCATTTATGTATGACAGGAGGTCTCTTGTATATCTAATACAGCAAATGAGTGAAAAAGAGATTAAAACAATAAAAATGAAAAGGATTTTTAATTCAATTCTAGTTAAAAATATAAAGCAATAAATATTTTGAAGCCCACGAATGAATGTTGTTCGCGCTTGGAGCAACTGCAATAAAGTAGGCTTTTACATTCACGTACGCCACACATACTCGACCTGCCTGCTTGACTACGAGTTTTATTGTGCTGTAGCTTTGGTTAGCTTTGGCGTCCATTTATGTTCCTCGTCCTCCTTTTTTGGCATTTTAGCGGCCTTCAAAAGATGGATATTTACATTTCAACTGTTTTTTCTTGTATTCGTAATATGTATGTTACGCGATAACTTCTTCAATTGTTAGCCAATTTTGATTCTTTTTTAATTAAAGAGTTAGTGAGTAATTTTATTTTAGTTAGGATTGCTTACATAATTTTATACACAAACAATACAAAATAGATTGCCACAATGATTCCTAAAAATTGTAAAAAAATTAAACGCGATAAAATCCGTACAATTAGTTTTATTCCATGGCAAATAGGTGATGGAAATCTTAATGCTTAGAATAGTTCAAGACGATATTAAGGTTAAAACTTAACTGAAAGGAGTAAATAATATTAATATCATTTAATAAAAAGTGAAAGCCGACCAAGAACTACAAATTTAATGTTCAAAAACAGTAATTGTAAAAACCCCCCACTTTTTGTATATGCAGATGCAATATATAAATATCATACAGGGTTGTTTTCGCAATAACCGGCCAAATATGCAGAGATGGTTTAGAATAAATGATATAAGCAAATGGCGAAGAAAAATTATTAAAAAAGTTTTAATTAAAAAAGTCTCAAAATTTTGTCGTTTTTATATTTTAAATTCAAAATGAGTGGTAGTACATCATTATTGGTTTTACTTTGCATGCACTTATTCGTAAAGTTCGATCGGTAGGCAGTAACGTTTTGCCCATAAATCACATTCAATTTGAGAAAATTTCCAATAAAATTACAAGCCTTATTTACTTATAATTTCAAACAGCAATAACGATGTATTATTATTTATATATTTAAACTTAAGTTAAAAATTTTGCCACTCTTTGAAGAATAAGCCTCTATAGCCTATGTCACTGTCACAATTAAGACAAATCTAAAAACAACTTATATGTTAAAATCCATGACACCTTTTAGGCTACAGAGCGTCCTAAAGAAATAGATACATAAATCCATAACGGAAAAACATTACCCTCTTTCTAGGGTAGTAGGCTGGTAGGGTAAAAATGAATAAAAATACATTACATTCTGATGACAGGGATTTAATTCTTCTATATACAATGTCTAAGCACCTACTTCATAATGTGAAATTATTTTATACTTTTTAGTCATTTTTAATAAACGTTATTGTTTATAGGTTACATTTTAAAAGGTTATTAGTTTAAACATTTCTATAAAAAGGAGCAAAAATATAAGTTAGAATAAGTGCTATTACAGGTCATGTTCTTTCTCAATTCTAAAAGGGTTCCTAGTTTATTTTGATTTTTTTTTATTCGTTTATTAAAGCCTTTCTAAGTCCACTGTCGAACATAGGCCTCCTTTTACTCCTCTAGTTCCTTCTTTTCCAACTTACTTCATACATGTTAAAAATTAATTAGCAAATATCTGCGTATAATACTATATATAAAACAAAATGAATACCTGACCTAGTTTGTAAAGCACCCACCACCCCTCAATTGCGTGCACTTTGCCTGTCGCCACAAATGCTAACACCACTAGTCCCAACCTTAGCAAATTTATTTTTAATATAGGGTAACGCGATATGCCGCCTCATTCTTTAATTATCATAGGGGATATAAATTAATCATAGTATTCACGCTGGGCAGACGATTTGCCCATCGCAAGTTTTATACTTTCATTTGTTACCAGGAAGTTGCTGCTGCCCATCTCATCTTTAAATATTTGTTTCTGTCAACTCTTACGGTACCCACGGGATGACATGGAGCAGTGGATTATCTTACGTCACCATTACATTGCACGATTGTTTTTTATTTAGGTAGTCATAATTAACATAAGAATATTTTACATGGCTATGTACATCTTTGAGCATCCCTCATCAAGTTAAACTAAATATTCTCTAAAATAAATTGAAGACAATGAGATTGTTTATAATGTTTAATTAAACATTGTAATTAAACAAACACATTTAATAGGATTTCCAGCCGAAAGGCTTGAAATAAATATTGTACATTATACAGATACAAGGTTCACACTAACGACTTACAATAAAAACTGCTGTTGTCAACGCGCTTGCCTAGCATGGCAACTATGGAGCATATCCCATAGGGGATGGGGCCAAGCTATGGGGAGGCGTTTATTTAAAAGTGGACGTCAATAATCTGTACCGGTAACAGTAACGGTTTTATGCAAAGTAAAGTTCCTGATGTAACGCACAGTTTGATGATTTGCTTTATGGTAGTAGTATGAATTGTTATAGAGTCGGCTAGCTTTTATATTAGTAGGTCCATTATTTCATTAGAATCAACAGAAAATAATAATTTCTCTAAATGTAGTAAAGATACCCTTATCATTAATAATGCGATGTTTATGGTATTAAAATATTTTACCACTAAAATTAATTTATTTCTTTTTACTTTGCTTGTACATTTGTACTTAATTTAAATCTGGTTTGAAGGTGAAGATTCCACTGTATCGTCAGGGAGTTTTACATGCATGAAATGCTTACAGTCAAGCAAACGACCTCGTAACAATTATTTATAGATCACGCAGACACTTGTTCCTTAAAGAATTCAAACCCGCGGCCGCAGCACCGCAACCAAACGTTTAGCGAAAGCGTTATCGTCACTTTACTTTTTTTAAAGATAATTGATAAAAAAGTCTACTTTAAAAAAAGGTTGACAAATAAGCACACAGTTTTCACCTGATGGTAAGAAGATGCTGTGGTCCATAAGCATCTACATACATCATCGATAAAGTATCAAAAGTTACCCCTAAGGACTAAAATGAATTGCCTCGATTTCAGTAAAAAGTTTCTCCAATTCTCTAAACCCACTTTAAGCATTAAGCTACTCTTTTACGCTGGTATTCTTTGAAAGCGTAGTTCATCACCGGCTAAGCAACGCAATTCTTGCTATGTAATATAGTTCCAGCATGGCTCTACCACGGATAAAACATGTCCAAAATCACCTTTGATATTACATCAGATTTGAAAAATCATAAAGACGGCTAGGTGCTACTATATGCTTAGGATCCTAAAAATATTACAATTAAATCCAAACCTAAGCAAACTGCTGCAAGACTGCATGATACTATGAGCCTGTTCTGCGTAGATGGATCCTCAAAATAATATTTAAATGCGAAAGGTAGCTTGGAATAACTACAACATTGAGACGTCAAACCTCTCAGTCCCCTTCCCCTCCCTCACATGGGTACTGTAAAGTGCCCGAAATATTGAAAACCAAAAATAAAGTTAAATTAAACATAATTAAATCCATAAAATTTGTTTTATTCAGAGATGGTTTGAAATTCAATTACGATACTTTCTGGAATTTCGCCCACAGTGTGACACAGATGCGTTTCTGTTTAAGGACCTCAATTAAAGTTGCATTCAAATAGATATAACAACTACTAACAAGTTTGAGCAAGTGAATTCGAACTTTGATATATGATCTAAATTAATGTGCTTCAAGCGAGCGATGTTGTTACACCGACTTAGTTGATGTCTAATGCGGCCGTGCTCTAATAACTTCTCCAGCTCGTCCCATGTTTAGCTTGCGCTAATCCAACGACGTAGGTTTATGCAAATGCGTTCACGTTATTAGGTCACCATTATTTTAATAGCTACGGGTAACACATGCACTAGATCACTTCACCATTATATAAAAACCTTTTTCGTAAGTTATTAAACCTAGTTAGACTATAAATTTTAGCAAATTACATACATTTTTTATAGAATAATGTTGACACATAGACACTTACATTTATCCTCATTAAGAATTGAAGTGCAGATGCGTTGTCATTCTTGAGAACTAAGATAAAATGCCTTGTTTCCAGTAAAAGTGGTCTCCAGTTCTCCACATTCATCACACGAAACACAAAAGAATTAAGCTGCTATTTTACACTGGTATTCTCTGAGAGCTTTTTAATAGAAACGATTCATTCCATATAAGTCTTCAAGGGTAACAACGCGTCTGCATTTTAATTCTGCATTGAGTAAAAACGTAGATAGATGTCTATGGGCCACAGAATCAATTTACAATTAGGTGGACTGTGTGCTCGTTTGTAACCTTTATTCAATAAAAAGATATGTAAAAATCGTATAGAGTCGACGTATAAGAATCCACATAAACTCGTGGTTGTTGTAAGAGGAAACAAAGAAAGACTAAAGCGGGAGATGGGCAGCTTCTTGATATCAACTCAAGATAACAAGTACTGCAGTGACTAACCCACCCGCCAAGCGGGGCAACTGTTGGAAATATACCTTATGAGGGATCCCCCTATGGGGGAGTAATATGATGATGATTACGATGAAAAAATCATTACCTTTTTTGCTTTAAAATTACTACTAGAATTAAAGTGCCCGTAGTACACTCGATACTTCAATAATTTCAAATCAATTATGTGCACAACTGTACCCGTGCCGTGACTTTCTCTACATGACTTTCTCTGTAGAGTTGCGTTTTTTAATATTGCTAAGAATAAATTCTTTTAAGAGTAAATTTCTCTAATGGTTAAACCAAATAAAATCAAAATGCCACCTACCAACGCAGACGGACTTTTATGCGGAATAGAAGTATTACTAGAAAAGCATCTGCCATTTTTGATAATTAGAATTTTTTTGAGTATGACATTAAAAACTAAATGTCTAAAAGGTATCCTATACTATTAAACGAGCAATTCTTGTATATATATATATATATATATCTATATAATCGGGATCTCGGAAACGGCTCCAACGATTTTCATAAAATTTTGTGTGCTGGGAGTTTCGGAGGCAATAAATCGATCTAGCTAGGATTTATTTTTAGAAAATGTCTTTTTGTCCGTGTTTTTAGGCAATGAAAAACTGCTATATTATCGTTGGAATAAGAAGGTAAATTTTGACGGCTTATTAAAGATTACAAATAGCTTAATGGTATATTGGGCGGTCACAAAATCGTAATACCATGGTTCGAGCCCAGACCGGCCGACCGACTTTTTTTAAATTTTTTTTCAAGTTCCTTTCTTTTTTGAGAAAATCTATTTTTTCGAGCCCTTTTTTTAGTATTTTTTAAAAACACGAAAATTTAAATTAAACCAATTGCACTCATGATTTTTTAATCAAATAACCAGTTTAGTTTTTTCTATTATGTCGCTACGATCAAAAAATATTATTCGTATTTCATCAGTATGTAATTTGTATCTAAATATAATTTCCAAAACACACGAATCAAAAAAAAAACCGAGCGAAAATTACCGAGCAAAGCTCGGTCAACCGGGTACTTTTAAACTTAAAACAACGAAAAGTAAAGCGTTCGAGACTTAACTTGAGCAAACATGGCTGCAACACAAATATTAAGATTTCCTGGCGCCGACATATGCTCAGTTCGCCGCAACAAGAAGCTTTGCTTTAAAATAATGTGTTTGACATCGAAGTCGTGGAGCGCCGTAACTACATAATCATGCATTTTTTATTTGATAATAACATGCCTTGCATTCTTTTTACGTAGCATAATACGTACGTATAGCATAATATCGAATTGCGACAAAACTCACGATACCATTAACACCATCTGGATTTTGGCGGTCCACCATTGTGCCATTTATTAGAAGTTTTCTTTCTTCCTGATTTTCCCTGACCGATGCGATTAGGAACCATCAAGAAACGAGCTTGCTCCTTTTTAAAAGGACGGCTACGCATCTGCAATCACTCTGGTCTTGCAGTGGTTCATGGGCGGCGGTCGATACCGGGTATCAGGTGAGCCGCATGCTCGTTTGCCCCCTCTTTGATATATAAACATATATAATTAAAACTAATAATGTTCTCCGGACCGAGTTTCGGTCACGGCTGCTAGTTTCAACGGAGACGAGTCATCTGCCCGTGACTGGGGGTATGTTGTTAAGTGAATGCGCAAACACATGTGCACTCTCTGTTCCCTGACACTCGTAGGCTGATGGGACGTTCCCACACGGTCGGAAAGGGATCAAGCGCCGGACCCACGGCTTTACGTGTTTTCCTAAAATAATATAAATAATATAATAATATTAATAATAAAATAATAAAGCAAACGCATAACATGCTTTGGCGTCGACACACTGATCAGTTGCGAAGTGGGTAATGGTGACTCTGAAGTAAAACTACCGGTCTCAAGTAAAGTTCCAATTACTCAGTCTAATTCAAATTCTGCTTCTTTTGCCAATACAAGTTTGGAATCGGACCCAACATCTCAATCTGAATTGTATTCTGATCTGGGTCATACTTAGTCGGAAGTTCAGACAGACAAAGAACCTGACATACCTATTGTTGCGCGCCTAAGTTGACGTCTGGCAGCATTTTAAGTTTTAATTGGTGTTCGGTAGTAAAAGTGTAAATGTTGGTAATTCAATTGGCAGTTTTTATTGTCACGAACCTCAAGCTCGTAACACTATGTTACGTAGAAGCGAGAGAATTTGGAAACCAGTAGTTCGTCTTAACTTGTAACATAACGACGAATTTGAATATGTTTCAGGAAAGTGAATATTAATGGTTATTTCCGTTACTAAAAGAAGTTAATGCTTATTAGTATTATTTTGGGGTATCTATATAGTTTTCTCATCTGGTTGGGTTCCATAAATATATAATTGCGAACGAGAATGATACATATACATAAATAACAATAAAATAAAATAAATACATAAAAAATACATACATAAATAATAGCCCAACCAGATGGAAGCCCTCGGCAGGGGAGACCAAACGGCCGAGGGTTAGAGAGAAAAGGAAAGAAACCGGCGCACAATGCGGGCGGTATCGAGGAGCACCGCTTTCTGCATTTGAGCCCGGAGCAGTCCGTCACGGAGTCCCAGTCGCCTCAAATGACCCGAGAGACTGACTGTTAGTATTATTATTATTATTATCATTAAACATATTCTTTGTTAGTTCAAGAAACCATACTAAAATTGCGTTACTAAGTCTAAGTTGTAGAAATAATTAATATATAAAGATGTATAATTAGAAATTATAATATTAAAGTAACTCCGTGTGTTCGATTTCCTTTCCTCAAAGAGGGAGGAATCTGTTATACGTATAGTTTCCAAACGTTTTAGGAATGACGTATTGCGCTTTCAGATTTTTGTATGTTGTACATTTACGAGATTAAAGAAAAGCTCTACGTGCTCATTTGTTTAATTTTAACTTGCGATTGTAATGTATTTAACAGAATAGTAATAGAAAAAATCTTGAGTCTCCTAAAAGTAAAAGGAGGCGGACCGCGTAAATATAACTTGATCGTCGGAGTAAAAAATGCATTAGATGGGTAATACACTCATTCATTAACAGTCTAAAGAGTTGCATTATAAAGTTAGTCCCCTATTTTTCCATTTGTAGATCACAGTAGAATTATATCTCCAAATTTATATGAATCCACCATGTAAATTTCACCCATTTAATTAGAAAAATAAATTTTAAAATCGGTTTAGCCGATTTGAGAAATCGGTGAACATATTTAAAAAAAAAACTTACACATCAAAGATAGAACGTTCCACTTTTTTGAAGTCGTTTATTTACATACTATTGCCCTCCGTTATCGGTACAGCCTATTCAAATCCACTGCTGAACGCAGGCCTCCCCATAGATTGCCTCATAGGGGGGATATTTGCCGTAGTTGTCAACTGTTGGCAGGTTGGCAAGCGGGTTGGCAAGCGCATTATTATACTCAGTCGTTATCGGGAAGACGCTGCCCATCTCGTGATTTTTTTCCTTCCTTCGCCTCTTACACACACTCTGACACCCTCGGGATGATATGGGGTACTGGATATTCGTACACCGCCACTACACGGTACATTGCCTTAACCGCAAGTTAATGCATAAGCTATTATAAAGTGCACCACCGCAACAGACAAAATAGAATGGTTCTAAAGAATCAAAAATGTTTTCTTAAATAACATAATAGTGAAATATTTTAACAGACTCAACATTGCACAAATTACTTAATAGTTGTTTTTCACTGAAAATTTCCTTGAAACGGATACGTCAGTTTCAACGCCGAAATAATCATTCTAAATTTCTGTTTAAATATTTTTACGAGAACCTATTGTATGATCTGAAAATGCTTTCTTTAATTTCAATCGAGCCACCAAAAACGGACAATCTATCTGATGATAATTTGTGTCTGTACTTGTATGTACCTACACACTTTATATAAATTCTACAATGAAAACTACAAATAAAGTCATTCTTAAGAACTCAGAATAAGAACCTAATACCTCTCAATTATTTTATTAGGTGTTTCTTTCTTTCTTCCCATTATTATGCGGTAGGACTCCTTTTTCGATGTGATGTCCATCTTCTTATCTATTACTTCTGTAAATCAGCAGTGTATGCACTGCATTATTCCGAGAAGAATATAAAGAGCTAGTAAAGATACTTAATCCGCCGCCAATTATAGAGCCTATCAATTTTGGAACATTTTCTGTACTAGCAACATTAAAATAGCGTTATAAAAATAAATTTGGTTTTACAAGACGCTGGAGTTGACTTTATTAAACATATTTTTGTGCATGGGAGAATTCAGGCCCTTTCCAAGGCCGTGGAATGTGTTCATCATGAGTAATTAATCAGAAAGCTACAGTATTATAATGTCAAGAAAATATTGAACTTATTATTTCATATTTAAGTAATAGAACGCATAAAATTATTATCGATGTTAAAGGTTCTACCCGGCAACTGTACTCATGGGTGTCCCGCAAGGCAAAATTTTTGGCCTTTTTTATGTCTAGTCCATACTAATGACTTACCCCCTCTTGTAGGGGATAATTGTGATATGGTAAAATTTTCTGATGATACTTCCTTGTGTTTAAAACTTAAACATTAATCATTTAAATGTGATGAAGTGAGTAATACTATATCAAAATTTTTGCATTGGTTTAACGTTAGTAATCAACATTTAAACGGCAATAAAACTAAATGTATTAAATTTACAACACCGAATGTTAAAAATCTGGATATAAATATGTTTTGAACGGGGTAGAAATGTGCTTTGCTGAATCCATTGTTTTTCTTGGCGTCACTCTCGACACAAAGCTTCAGTGGGTGCCCTTGCAAGCGGACTAGACTCCGCAGCTTATGCTATAAAAAGGTTAGAGGTCTCACTAGTGTCGAGACAGACAGAACAGTTTGTTTCAATTATTTCCACAGCATAATGTCTCAAGGGATTTCGCTATGAAGAAATGCAGCTGAATTAGAAAAATATTTTATTTTGCAAAAGAGTGCCATGAGAGCTATTTATAACCTAAAACCGAGAGAGTATTTCAGAGACAAATTTAAAGAAATAAATAATAGGTATTTGCCTTTGAAATCGACGTTCTGTGGTACGGACCATTTCAAATCAAAATAATTTTTGTTTGACTAAGAATTCTAGTTTGAAATTATCTTATTTTTAAGTCATAGAATTCTTTTACAAAATTTGTCATTTAATTATTGATTAGCGTTATTTAGAAACTTTATCGTCATCATGGACCCAGCCGTTATATACCTGTCTTACTCCCACCCGTTAAAAGGTTGTTAAGCACTTGGTCAAGCGTGCATAAAACAAATCTTAAACTGATTTTTTCATGTCCGCTTCATCAATACATATATTTTGTGACATACATGGGGTATTGCTATGTTTGGGCCTCGAAAGGATCCTTATGTTGATTGGGATGTAGACAAGTCTATGCCCTCATTTTTTCATGGATATTCAAAATTCGAGTTATTATAGAATATGAGTACAGTCGTGGCAGAAACGACGTGGACGTGGCAACGTCGACGTGGCAGGAACGAATACTACAAGCGAACGCACCACCTGTTTTCCCGCATCCGCTCTAGAAATTTCGACCTAAAAATGAACCCTGTGGTCGTCCAAAAACCTGTATAGTATTGAAGTGGTTAAGGGAATAGAAAGTAACGAAACAAAATTATATTGCAACTAAAATAAAACTTTGATAAGACTTTGTAGCGTGCTCTACAGCCTTCAAGCTTCAAACGCCAGTGTGATATCCAGTCACTGTTATTCTTTGTACTTTTTACTTTGTACTAATCTTTCAATATTCTGAAGTTTCTCTCGTTGGTTACCCTCGTGCAATAAAAACCACTGTGCCAGTAAAGATTATATGATATATTATTTTAATCTTATTCTCTTCATCCAAAGTCTACGTAAATAATACTAAGTACATACTTCTACACGTGATAGAATCACTCTGCAGCTATATTGTACTTGTAGCCCGAATAAGTCTACTTGACTGGGTGAAGACCACATTCTGATCGAAAACAAACGTAAAAGCGCAGCATAATTCTGCTGTGTTTCATGTGAGTGTAGAGAACCGCAGATCTATTTTTGAAACAACTGTAGTCTATGAACATCTATAATTATCATCGATTAAGAATCATCCCTGAGGACTAAGACACAGTACCTCGTTTCCAGAAAAATTGTATCTGGTTCTCTACACTCACCATACAAAACACAGCAGCATTAAGCTTCTATTTTACCCTGGTATTCTATAAGAGCATGGTCCTCGGTCTCTCTCGGACTCGGTCGAGCCGAGCCTTTCGTGCTACAGTCATAACATAGCTCCTGCGTGGCTCTACCACGAACAAAACTTACCATCAGGTGGACAGCGTCTTTGTTTGTTACACTCGTCCTTTAAAAATAACACTGTCATTCCACTTCGATCTTTTCTTTCAATATTCTGAAAGCTTACATGACGGTTTGTATATTATATTATTTTATGTAATCTTTCTTATTCCCCTAATCCAAAGGCTATGAAAATAAAGCTTAGTACTTTGTTATAGTTACAGTTAGTTTAAGCTGTTTTAATTGCGCTCGGCCACCATGGATTTAACTTTCAACAGTTCAAAGTATACCTCAATTGTAAATCGCTGCGGTAACTAAAATTAAATCTCTATGAACTGGGTGGTTTTCACAAATAATTTTTTAAGACTAAAAGTGAAAGATATGGTTCCCATAGAGCTAAATATTATGTTAATATTTTATGTGAAGGTATTATATAAATATAATATACTATATACTAACTAAGAAACTTGTAAGAACTGCCAGGGGACATTCAAAACAGCCTATGATGAATGCTATAAGAGACGAGAATGGCTATATTCTGAATGATGAAGTTTTGAGTTTAAAGAGATGGAAGGAATATTTTGAAAGCGTGTTTATGAGTGAGGAGACAACGAGTGTACTTAGTGAAGTAGAAACACCGAAAGAAGAGGAAAGAGGAAGCGAGATAAGTATAGATGAAATAATGAAAGCAATGAAAAGCATGAAAGCAGGTAAGGCTGCCGGATATGATAGAGTTTCACTCGAAATGCTAGGGGTTGGAGAGGAAGTGGTAGCAGGCCTGCTGCACACCTTGTTTAATTTATGCTGGGAACCGAAGCGGGTACCGGTAGACTGGTGCAAAACCGTGATAGTCCCAGTATATAAAGGAAAAGGGTCGCAGCAGGACTGTAATAACTACTGAGGCATCAACCTTCTTAGCATTGTGGGAAAACTGTATGCTAAAGTACTGATTGAAAGGGTCATGAAAGAAACTGATGGAAAAATTTGGGATGTGCAAGCGGGATTTAGAAAGGGAATGGGATGTACAGATCAAGTCTTTTCCATGCGCATGATCGCGGAGAAGTTTTTGGCCAAAAACCAAAAGATTTTTTGTGCGTTCATGGACTTGGAAAAGGCCTATGACAGAGTTGATATGGATGTGCTATGGCAAACACTGAAATCATTTGGGTTGAGCGCGGGCTTGATACACGCATTGGAGTCTCTTTATAGGGACTCTAGTGCTTGTGTTAGGATCAACGGGGTCTACTCGGACTGGTTTGACATCCATAAAGGTGTCAGACAGGGCTGTGTGGCTTCCCCGTGGCTGTTCAACCTATTTATGGACAGTTGTTTGCAAAATTTGACAGTTGAAGAATGCGGACTAAGAATGGGTGAGTTAACCGTCAAATGCCTTTTGTACGCCGATGATCAAGTTTTCCTTGCGTCGTCGGCGGCCGAGTTGCAAATGATGGTCACATTAATGAACAGATCATTAAAAGAAAGGGGTATGAAAGTGAACGCAAGTAAGACGAAGGTTATGGTTTTTGAAAGAGAAGAAAGTAAAACGATTTGTGAAATAAGAATAGAAGGAGAGTTAATTGAGCAAGTGGCTCATCCACTTTCTTCGTACATTTGGGATGTGTATTCAGCAGGGATGGGAGATATGATAAGGATATTGAACGACGAGTGAATGCGATGATCAAGTCATACTTGCGTCGTCGGCGGTCGAGTTGCAAATGATGGTTTCATTAATGAACAGCTCATTAAAAGAAAGGGGAATGAAAGTGAACGCAAGTAATACGAAAGTGATGGTTTTTGAAAGAGAAGAAAGCAAAACGGTATGTGAAATAAGAATAGAAGGAGAGTTAATTGAGCAAGTGGCTCATCCACTTTCTTCGTACATTTGGGCTGCGTATTTAGCAGGGATGGAAAATATGATAAGGATATAGAACGACGAGTGAATGCGGGAAATAGAGTAAATGGGGTCCTGCACTCTATTGTGAAGAGTCAAAATGTGTCAAAAAAGGCACGTATGGCAATTCACAATGTTATGTTGGTCCCTACTTTAACGTATGGTAGTGAAAGTTGGGTGTGGCAGAAGAAGCACGAGAGTAGAATCAACGCAGTAGAAATGCGGTTCTAAAGGAGTATGTTAGGGCTGAATCTGAACGACAGGGTAAGAAATTGTGTAATAAGAGAAGAGTGTGGTTTGCAAGATGATGTTGTGACCAGGATTAAGAAAGGAATGCTTCGGTGGTTTGGTCATGTGGAAAGAATGAATGAGGAAAGAGTGACAAAGAAAATTCATGTTGCAGAAGTGAATGGCAGAGTCGAAAAGGGACGTCCTAGGCGAAAATTTATCGACCAAATTGGCGATTTATTGAAAACGGGCCAAATTAGGAGTACCCTTAACCGACGAGCATGTATGCGTAGGTGTATGGATGTGAAGGAGGCGAGAGAGGTGTGTCAGGATCGTGCCAAATGGAAGTCTGTAGTCTCTGCCTACCCCTCTGGGTGACAGGCGTGAGTGTTTATGTATGTATGTATAATATACTATATAACATTTACACATCTGTTAGCTAAATTACTCTCTGTTTATGTATGTATTGTCAATGTAAGTGAGCACAACTATTTCATAATTACTTATCACTCCGTAACTTGTACTGTAGGGTCACACCCAACTTTTCAGTGAAGCTACAAGGCTCCAAATGAAAACCAGCGCTGCCTTTGCAGTATCATACTGAGTTGTTGACCTATTTGAAGTGACATTTTTATTTTTTTTACTAATTATTTATGTATTATGTACATGTACCTACTACTTCTCAATTGTTAATGCGTAAGCGTAATGATTTCTTAAATTTACGCGAACACTACACATTGAATAAAACTAAATTTACGGATTTTATCGCGTTTATTTCACTACTTATACTTATTTTTAATTCCCGACGTTTTGGGTGCTTTACAGCACCCATGGTCACGGGGGGGACTGAGATCT
The DNA here is from genome assembly GCA_036936625.1 of Parnassius smintheus behrii. Taxonomy (NCBI): domain Eukaryota; kingdom Metazoa; phylum Arthropoda; class Insecta; order Lepidoptera; family Papilionidae; genus Parnassius; species Parnassius smintheus. The sequence goes on from JAUPFT010000007.1 coordinate 56,768,447, forward strand.
TTGACGTCCCAATGTCATAGTGAGTCCGGCTACCGGACTAACTATGACATTGAGATGGATTAGGAATGTCATAGTTGGACCGGCTACCGGACTAGCCGGACTAACTATGACATTGGGACGTCAAACATCTCAGTCCCCCCCGTGACCATGGGTGCTGTAAAGCACCCGAACGTCGGGAATTAAAAATAAGTATAAGTAGTGAAATAAACGCGATAAAATCCGTAAATTTAGTTTTATTCAATGCGTAAGCAGTCTTAGATTGGTGCATGTATATTTTTGCTCCTTGCGTTTGTAATATTTTTATAAATGTGTATATCAAACAGTTCTTTCTTTCTAATTAAAAAGTTAAGCGAGGTAGTTTTAAAAGGTAAACACTGTAAACTCTCTTTAAAATACTCGAAATATAAACATAAAACATAAACATAAAACCTATTATTGTCTCTTGGGATGATTACACCGTAAAATAGCAGTTTAATGCTGCTGTGTTTCGTATGGTGAGTGTAGAGAACCGGATACCATTTTTACTGGAAACGAGACAGACCCAGAGTCTTAAGGGTTAACAACGCATATGCATTTTCATTATTAATCCTGGATAACTTTTCTCCATAGTGGCACTACTCTGGAGGCGTGGAGCAGAAGTGCGGTGGTCTTATTCTTCAAGAAAGGCGACAATGCTCCCATGAAGAACCAGAAACCAATTACCCTTCTGTGCGGCGTCTATGTGCTACGTTTTCGAGAATCATTACGAATAATCTCACACACAGACTCGACGACTTGCAGCCTCCCGAAAAGGCTTTAGTAACATAGACCACATACATACCCTTTAGCAAATTGTACAGAAGTCCAAACAGTACAATCAGCCATTTTTTCTTGAGTGGTGGACTATGAGAAAACCTTTGATTCCGTCGATATTTGGGCGGTGCTTCGGTCCCTTCAGCGGTGCCAAGTGGACTGTCAGTATATCGAAGTGCTAAAGTGTTTGTATAGTAGGGCTACGACGGCTATCCGAATACAGAACGAGAGTATGAAACCTATCTAATTGTAGAGGGGTGTAAGATAGGGTGACGTAAAATCCCCGAAACTTTTCACCACAGTATTGGAAGACGTTTTTAGGTTACACCTTCGATTTGCCGACGATATAGTCCATATGGCAGAATCGCTGGAGGACCCAAGCACTATGCTCAATGATCTCAATAGTGTCTCCCAACGGATAGGTCTTAAGATAAACATGGACAAAACGAAAGTCATGTGTAATGTCCATGTCACACCTATGCCTGTGGTTGTTGGGAGCACTAAACTCTAAGTTGTTGACCGGTATGTTTACCTGGGACAAGTAGTCCAACTAGGTAAGACCAATTTCGACCGAGAGGTCAATCGACGATTTCAACTCAGCTGGGCAGCGTTCGGGAGATTGCGACACATCTCTTCTGGTCAGGCATTCCTCAAAATCTCAAAACTAGATTATATAACCAGTGCGCGTTGCTAGAGATAAGCTATGGATCTGAGACTTGGTCCATTACTCCCGGCCGTACGAGGAAGCTCAAAGTCGCTCAACTAGGTACGGCCTCTTCGTACTTTGAGCTTGCCCGGAGTTTCTCTACGTGATAAATTTAGGAAAGAGAATATCCGCACTGGAATCAGAATAATCGACATAGCCCCACGGATAAGTAAGCTGAAGTGGCAATGGGTCAGCCACATAGCTCGAAGAACCGATAACTGATGGGGAAAAAAGGTTCTCCAGTGGCTTTTCTCTTTAGTACCGGTAGGCGGAGTGTAGGGCGTCGACCCTCTAGATGGAGTTACGACCTGGTTAAACATGCAAGAAGTCGATGGATGCAGGTGGCTCGGGACCGTGCTATGTGGTGGCAATTCATGGGTGAGGCCTATGTTAAGCAGCGGTGAGAATGATGAAGAATAAATATATATATGTATATATATATATATATATATATATATATATATATATATATATATATATATATATATATATATATATATATAGTAGGTTTTTATGGATGGATGCGTGGAATAACCGCTTTTTATTTCGATTTATCATAAATATTTTCAGCTTCGTTTTTGATTCGATTCGATTTTTTTTACAATTTTAACTTTCCCAAATAGTCGCAAATCAAAATTAAAAGCGATAAAACCGAAAATTTATATTCAATTTTAATTAAATTATGTAAAATAAAAACTACAAATTACCCTTGAACATGTTTATATGTGACGCCAAAAAATGTTACCAGTTGTCCTATTTAGATATATAACATACATTTGCTTTTGATACGTTCCTTAACTACCGACTAATATATTACGATGGTCTGGAAGATGCCTCGTAAATTAGACGCCGTCTACCGTCACCAGTCTCAATAGTTTATGTACAACAAGTAGTTAAAGCAACACATTTGAGTTGCTAGTTTCAGTATGGCGTTGCTCTTGATCGACTTTTATAGCTCTCAAGCGACGATAATAAGAATAAGTTACGAATTCTCTCTCCATAACTCTCTTAACATTTGGTAAATTTTTTATAAACGAAAAATTGATAAAAGAAATGGATGTCGATCACATTCTCACTTTAAAATACTTAGGTGAAGCCTAAGCGGTTCACTAATTATTATTAAAATTAATCAGGAGATGGGTTATCTCCAAAAAAAACAGCGCAAGAAACAAGAGATTATAAAATATTTCAGAGTTTGACCTTTACCTATTTTAGTGCATCTTGCAAACAGGTATTAATAAAGAGCCACATACCACCAGACGTCCGCGTATGGCCGGAGCTTTGTTCCGGAACAGTGCAGTATTTATTACAAACTCAACGGAGTACAATGCGGTGCAATCAATCCATGTCTTCGGGAACGATTGCCCGTTTCATCAGTATTGAAACTCGTTGCTCGCAATTTAATGTTTACAATGTTAGTTATCATTATGAACTGCTTCCTCATTAACTAATGTTGTTATACGCACGTTCACATTGCTTTATCTATATGTATTAATAAAATTGAAGTGTCTATCTCTAATATTGAAATATCTGGCCAAGACTTGAATAACCAATTTAAAAATTTTTGTCTGTCTGTCCGGGCTAATCCTCGGAATAGCTGCACCGATTGTGATGAAGCTTTACGAACCGATAGAGAGCAACGCCAGGAGAGAAGCTATATCTTATCCAAAAGACTTAAAGAATTTTTAAAAACCCTTAGATTCATTTGATACGTGGCCTTTGATTGTGTTAAATCTAAATAACGCCACAATAGTTTTTATAGGGATAATTCAGAAATTGAATAATGTGAATTATCAGTTCAAATTAATTAAACATTTACTAACATTAAAAGTGTAATGCGGCCTGCATTAGATGAAGTGACGACCTGGTAAGACGCAGTAAATCGATGGATGTAGGTAGCTCTGGACCGTGTCTTTTGTTGTTCCTTGTCCCAACAGCTCAACATAAGCCAATGTTCAGCTGCTGTGCAGTGAGGGGGTGTGTTGAGTATTACATTGCATTTCTTTGTTTTTGAGCCATTTTGGACCGGACCTCTAGATCTTATTTTGCAAATTAAGATAGTAGATACACCGTGAGAAGCACAATTCGCGGGATTGTCACTCGATCGGACGTATGACCATTGATAAACATTCATGATGCAACGTGGTAGAGCCTGACTGCAGCTATTATGGTTATAGCATGAATGGGTCGGCTCGACCAGAGATAGAATCACGCTCTCACAGAATACCTACCAGAATACTAAGGTATCTGGAAATCTCGAAAATTTGGGTTACGTTGAAACCTGTTGTAATGAAGGTGGTAATAAATGATTTCTTTCATTTATTTTCTCACCACATTTTTACAGAATTATTGTACATAATATTAAAATATTACACCTTAATGTTATACTGTGGGGGACTCGTGTCTAAGCTAGGCATTACGCCCGTATTTCAGACCGCCAGGTCTCTGCCCTATGGTTGTAATTTTTTAGTAATGATCTACTAACGTAGTGATGTAATATTTATATTTTTCTTCCTTTCCTTATCAGCTCGCCAATGTCTACAATTAGACACGGGCCTCTCTCTCTCTCTTTCTTTTTTTTTAAAGTTACCTTTATAATAGGTTTTCTCCAGTACCATGAAGGCGGTTTACAAACATAAATTGCACAAGGGCAAACATCCAGACCCGAAACAATTATTCGTAGGCCATACAAATACTTGCTCCGTGTGTGATTCGAACCCGCGGCCCCCAGCGCAGCAACACATTGCTAAGCCAATACACCACGTAGCCTTCCTTTTTTTCTTTTTTAATTCTTTTTCAGTCTCCTTTGGTTGAAGGATTTGCCTTAATCGTCTGTCAAGCTTCGGAGGCGGATTGACGATCGCAGAATCAGACATCTTGTACCTTAGACGTTGCATCTGTCGCCGGTCCGGGTACAATATCTCTGTTTTAAACGTATTTGTATAGCGCCATCTGTCGGAAACCATCAGAGTTTTACAGGACGGAAGGAGGTAGTAAATTCTTTTTCACCGCTATCACAATTTAAAGCAATTATATTCCCTTTTTAAGCTTAAAATCCTAAGCAAACTAAGAGTCCATACTGATATTAAGTAGCCCCTGCAAACAATGAACACCTGCAAAATAATTTAAATAGCGAAGGTTATAGGCATAGTCCGAACCAGTAGGTGGCGCCGTTGTAGAATTCACACATCACGCGTCCTGGGGCAGATCGCTAGTTTACAATATAATATTTTAAACAATGAAGTAGGAAAACATTTTGAAACAGCGTGATAACGATTACATAATTCTTGGGGCTTATTATCAATCATGTACGTACTCGTTAGTAGCTTAATAACAATTATTAAACAATTGCTTTTTATTGAGTATATCAACCGTCTCTACAAAGTTATTAAAGCTAGATAATATAAGAAAATTCAATTAAAGACATACAATATACCAATCCTTCGCTTAATTTTATCCGCATCCATACAGCGTCAGCTACGTTAAGTGTTGTAACGTCGGGGCCTATTTGTCATGATTACATTTGAGTTGCTTTGTGTGCCAAGTGCCATCAGAAAACGCTACTGCAGACAATTTTGCTTGTTATTTAATTCGGTGCTTAATATTAATTTAGCGATAAGAAAGATTGATAGACAAAGGTAGAATTCAACAAAAGTTTAAAGTTTGTAGATTGTCAGAGAATTGATTTAACGCATGAACTTCACCAAATTCTTCATATATAGTAGAGCCATGCTGCAGCTATATTGTTGTAGCACGAGTGGATCCCTTTTTACTGAATGCGATATATTTCACCCTAGCCCTCATGGACGCTAAGACCTGCATTTGTTTCTTAACAGTGGATAAATGTAGATTTCTATATGTCTCATCATTCACTTATATTAAAATTTATATTAAAACTACGATCCCGACAAGTGACATTTAATACAAATCATCTCAATACCAGTCCAATAGTGAACTCTTATGAACTGAAAAGAAAAATAATTATAAATAAAGTCATTTTTATTTGTTTTTTTTTAGTCGTGATTAGGAAGACGCTGCTGCCCATCTCCTGCCTGCCTCCCTCTGTCGCCTCCTACGACACCCACGGGATCATACGGGGGAGTGGATATTCTCACGCTGCCACTTCACGGTCAGCAATTTTATTGCTCACTAGCTGTTCCCCACAACTTCACCCGCGTGGAATTTCTTACGATTGGACTTTATTAGTTTTAATTTGTTTTAAGCGGATGCCTCACTGTTTTTCTAAAAAATAAGTAACCTAAGTTACTCCTTTTAACATCAAAATCAGTACAACCGTTTCACAGATTAGCTAAAACAAAGAGACAGACAGACAGATAAAATAAAAATTTTACACATGTTTTTGTTTTTGTTATAAGTACCGTATTTACATTCATACGTATAGAGTAAAGAGCTGTTATTTTGACATCACAAACAGACAGTTCAATTTGATTTATTTGTATGGATTTGTTAACGACCATAACATTGCTGATTTTTAATAAGATCGCAAACAAATGACACCTACTTAGACGAATTGTTGCGCGCTAGACTTCAACTAATAGGAGACGAGCTGGAAGAATGATTAGGGCACGGCTACATTGTAAATGGGCCGAGTCACTACATAACAAACGACTCCCGCTTAAAGTATATTTAATTCGTTCTATTTGGTACAAACACAGATGCGGATGTCATTTACTAACTAACTAGCAACCCGCCGATTACCGTGAAGTGGCGGTATAAGAATATCCACTGCCCTGTATCATGCGGTAGGTGTCGTAGGAGACGACAGGGGGAAACAAACCATCTTCCTAATAACGTTTAAAAAAAGAAACTGGGTTGGAAACCGCAGTTTGCCAGGTATGGTAACTATGGCAAATGGAGGATATTTGATATGAACTAGTCTATCGGAGAGGCCCATGTTTACCAGTGGACTTCAATTAGCTGTAGCGGTAACGATAACGGATCCGCCCCGGCTTTGCCTGGGTAATATCGATTCATGTTGCGGTATTTAGATTTAATATAACGATCAAAGACTTTTTACTGTATCAATTATTCGATATCTCAAAAAGATTGAAGTTTTTGGATAAAATATAGTCTAGATTGGCATTAACTCCTGGAATTGCTTTTTTTAATCGTTCAGTTTCACCACGATAGCTCTAGCCGTTCCCAATATTAGACTGGACACACAGTCAGACAAAACAAAAAAAATAGTTAAAGTCAACATGTTAAAGTTACAACCTACATACGTTCCACTGCCGGGCACAGACTTCTCTTTTTGCTGAAACACCTTTAGGGTAAGGAAATGTCCGCCCGATGCACTAATGCACGTGAAATTGTTATTTATATCTTAATAACCAAATAACCTCTTAACGCTAAATAAAAGGCACTCTTTTCGATATATATTATATAGATTATATTATAAACTTGCACTTCAATTTCATTTCTATTTGTAGATGTCTATTTACAAAGAATTGCAAATAATATATTTAATAAATCGAAAAAAAATTGATTGCGGAAAGTTCCAGGGATGGCCTGCAGAGGGCCATCCCTGGAACTTTCCGCTAATTTCAAACGCAAAGCGCTACAAATTTCACCAAATTATCTTGTGAAATCTCGAAGTTATGTTAAAAAACGTTTTTGTTTTCTTCAAATTCTTTCTCCTTCGATATCTCACGAACGAATGAACCGATTTTTGTTTTTCAAACGACATACGACGTCATTTTTAAGGTTAAAAAATTGTGTTCTCGCAAAATTTACAGCAAAACAAATATTTTTTATAGTTTTGAAAAAGAAAAAGTAAAACATATTTTACATTTATTTAAAGTGTGGGATTTGATATTTTCGATACTGCTTTTTAATTTTATTTTGGTGTTTAAATTAATAGCGTAACGTAGCGGCGTTAAACGTGCCTATGTTAAGGTTACATGCGTAAAAGGTCTTATTAAAGCCTCAATAAATATATAATATTAAATTAATAAGGAGATGGGCAGCATCATCTCCCTGATAACAGTTAAATAAATATAATTTACCACTTTTGCTCTTTTGCTAGCACGGTTGTCTTGTCCATGGAGGAGGAATGTGTTCAGCGGTGTACTTTTGATAGGCTGTAATACCAATATTGTGCATATGAGTAAATACGTAATCAGCGTTTCATAATAAATTTCAATTGACTTAATAAACACAGTGTGATATCCATCACAACATCTTATCATGGTGTTAAAAATGCAAATCCAAGATATGCAAGTAAATCACTCTTACCTTTGCTATATAGCAATATAACTATAACGCGTACGCCAAAATGAAAATACTACAATTCCATTGAGATGCCTAGAATCTTATTCAGCAACTCGCTCTCCTCTTTCAAGCGTGGCAATTACGTGGTAAGTTGGTCAGCGCTGGGCTTTTACGATCCGAAGAAGAGAGAGGTAAGTAGTGACTGCATCAATATGGTCGTCCTTGAAAATTAAGTTTAATTGAGATGGGAGGCTTCACAGTCTCTAGTTACACCAGCTTTAAATGACCATTAACTATGTTATGTTACAAGTTTATTCCGTTAAAGATACTGCTGTATTGGGGCAGAAATAGATACGAAAGTGGTGCCTGCTCAGAAGGACTCCATGGCAGAAAAACTGTAACATCTAATCGTAACTGAAAGAAATATAAAGATTTTTAAAATAACATTAAAAATCTGCACTTATTAAACTGTAGAACATAATTTTTAACTAATATAAGCTACTGCTTAACAGAAGCGTATTCACTATTATCTCGGTTACATCAACATTATAATCGATTGCAAAGACAAATCAATCCATCCATCCATTAGAGCCTTTAAGACTCCATTGCTGAATATAGTCCTCCCTCATATATTGCCTTATAACGGTTATTTTTCCATAGTTAACCAACGGCGGGTTAGCAACTGCAGTTTTTTATTATTTTTATTTGTAAGATGTTCCTCAGTGAGATGCTACTGCTGCTACTGCTCAGCTGCTGTTTCAGTTTCTCCCTGTCAACTTCTATGATTCTAACGGGACGATATGGAACAGTGGATATTCTTACACCGTCTCTATATGGATGGCAAAGACAAATGCTAGCAAAAATCCCGACTTTAATTTTCTATACACATTGCGAAAGACAAAGCAAATATACTCAGTTAATGTAATGAATTCACTGCTCTCTTTAGGTAACTTTACGAAACGTATTGCTAATGTAAATAAAACTGCTCTGGGCAGTAAACATGCCACAAAAATAGAGTCCTTAGCGACCATTAAACTTTTCACTGAGTCCGGAGAGATTCATTTCGAACACACTCTTTGAATTGTTTTATGCAAATTAAAGTATCGCTATTTTGTAGTTTAAAGTTGAAAATTTTGTTAATTCTTTTATACTACCTGAAATTGAATAAGTGTCACCTTTTTAACTAAAAATATTAGATTTGATATACGTTTATACTAAAATACGCAAACCTAAAACTTTAATATTGCAAGTAAGGAATAATTTAAAAATCTTTTACGTGGTAGAGCACGAATGGGTCGGCTCTATTGGGGTAGGACCACGCTTTCACAGAATACTCGCGTAAAATAGCAGCTTAATGCTGCTGTGTTCCGTATGGTGAGTGTAGACAACCGAAGACACTTTTTAATGGAAACGAGGCATTATATTTCAGTCCTTAGGGGTGACAACGCATCTGTTAAGTGTAAATGTCTATGGGCCACATCCACCCACGATGAGGTGGGCTGCGTGTTCGTTTGTTACCCTTATTCTGTAAAAAACCATATATTTAATCATTACAAAATTACAAAGAGAATAATTAAAACAAAATAGATAATAAACATGAACTATCAAAATGATGCAAACACAGTTAATCTAAACAGTTAACCACTTACCAGCAGGTGGACTGTGTGCTCGTTTGTCACCCTTATGCTACAAGAAAAAAGGGCGCGCGGACTGCAGGAGTCACTTGCCATCACGTGGACTGTAAGCTCGTGAATTACTTCAGTTTATTAAAATCATGACTTAAAAAACACAATGTTGAAATCAGGCTGTTTTGAGTCAGAAATAGGTGTCTCACCCGTAATAACTAGACATAAAAGTAGACCTTCAAACTAGTACACCTGCTTTCCTTAATAAACTGAAATATCTAGTATAGAAACTTACATTCATTTATTACAGCCGCTCAAGGTCTACTGCTAAACATAGGCTTCCCCATCAAATAACTATCATAGTAACTATCCAAATTTGCCATAGTTGCCATGCTTTCCAAGCGGCAACTGGCACATGTGTATATAACTGGCATATTGACTATTGCAATTTTTATTATTATCTTGATTAATATGAGGAATATACTGCTGCCCATCTTCTGTTTTATTTTTTATCGCCTCTGACGACTCGTAAGGGTTGATATTATGGGGTAGTGGATTGAGATATGAGGTAGTGGAGTCTTACGCTGGCACTTCACCCCTAATGTCTAGGAACTTTTTACAAGTAAATGGTTGTCACATAGAAACTTTTTAATTTATTGATATCATAAAACACATAAAAATTATTATTATAAATAAAAGTATGTGATTGATCACAATTCGTTGTAACGTATAGTAAGCAAAATTTAAATATTATTATATTTTTTTGGAATGTATTGGAGGTTTTTTTACCGTCTGGAAAAAAATAGGAAGTAACAGGTGAACGCAATAGAAGCCTATGGCACTGATATTTCACAATTGTTTTAGCATTTATATTTATATGTTATAAAATAACCACCAATTTAAAATAAACTTTCGGTAATAATAAATAAAACAGAAATTTCGAACTTAATAAATAAATATATTAAAAACTACAGAAATTAAAATAATGTGCACTTATTAGTATTCATTGAAAGGTCAACTTAACAATATGTTAATGGAAAAAAATTGTGAAATATCAATGCCATAGCCTCCTATTCCGTTTACCTATTGCACCTTTTTTTTCTAGATGGTAGAAAAATCATCCAGTATATGTATAATATACTTCTTCCGTGTACAAAATTATGCTGAGTAAATTTTCTAGTCGTTCGTGATTTCTACAGATTGGCTAATTAATTTCTAAAACTCCCGACAAAAGCAATTTACTGAACTTCTACAAAATATTTTAAGTTTATAATTATCTTATCCGATAATAAATTTAAATGTTTATTGTTAGCGTTTATTTAGATCCAAAAAAGATGAACTAATTTAGTTTATCAAAATATATGTGTGAAAAATCAGTTGTAATGAGTTCTCATTTCTATGAGAATACTAAACATCAAATAAAACTAATCATAATAGATATCATCGCGTTCGTTCGTTGGGTGATACCGTGTAATAATCTAAATCCTTAAATTATTCATGGGTAGTATATAGTCTAAAACTATATATTCCTTAATCGATAGATGCGTGAATATGTACTCAATTCTTCCTTAGCAGATTTAATAAAGTTTCTAATACGCTTAGCTACGGAAAATCAGAATTTCCTCTCGTCTCCAGTTACCCATAACCGAAAACTCTCTACACTGAAAACAAGGCATTCCACCTTAGCCATCAGGGGTGAAACCATTCGGAAGCTTGATCTTTAATCGAGAATAGATGTAGATGTCTATAAGTCACAGCATTCATATACTTATTAAAAATCATCTATTTAAAAATCACTTATTTTATTTAAAAAACACAAAAAGTGTTTTGAGCCGAATTTATTTTTAAAAACTTTATTAAATTGTACTGCACATCGGCATTTATTAGACATGAACGTCTGTCTTTCCGATTTATAGAGTTAGAGTAATATTTTAGGGATTTGAATTATTCATTAAACCAACAATTGACATAAACCTTCTTAAGATAAACAGAAGGAATTTTTGGTCAATCATGCAAATCCAATTGAAAGTACATAACGTCGCGCCTTAATTCTTGAGGGGTAGTAAAGTATAAAGTGCAGCGAGCTACTCGAACCATGTTAATCCAAACAATCAAAATAAATGTCTAATAAAAATAAAATAAAAAATTTGGTCGCCATTTCATTTAAATCAACGTCTTTACAGTACACTCTACCAACTAAGACAATCTGTAACAGAGGCTACTGATGGTGGGACTACTGTTGTGCTCAGTAGTCTGTCTGGTAGTGTGGTTAAAGTGATGGTAACTAACTACCGGTGGTAGACAGTTATTACTACTTTAACCACTTCTGCCACCAGATGACAGTGCTTGTGTTGTTGTATTCTGTCTAAGCGGTATAGAGGGCTGGTACAATTACTGGCTGTGAGGCATTTATTCTTAGTCCTCAGACGACGTATTTGTAGCTTTCTTTATGGGTGTGGGATAACTTAGTTAAGATACCTGTCAAGCTTGGTAGTTATATCAAATCTGCTAGCCAAGCTTGGCGACTATCGCAAATATGCTTAACTTAGGAGAAGGCTGGTTCTAAACGATTACAAGCCTGTGATGAAGGATAAGGAACTAAATCCTAAAACTAAAGCAGACTCAGACTCCCATCCGTGTCGTGCGCTAAAGCGAACATGTGCGAACGTCGCTGTTTGGAACGAGATCCTATCGTGGGCGACAGGCGCAGTTATTACAAACGAGCTGCAGTATTGGCAGGACAGCTTACGTAAAACTTAGCGCCATATTCTATTGCATACAACCAAAGCAATTTCACACAGTTATTGTGTGGAATGGTTACTCAGTATTGGATTAAAATTCTCACGCGAATTCATTTTATTTAAGTTTGCATTCTAGTTTACCGTCGGAATATCTTTCAGAAACAATAAAAGTCTTTCTTTTCAATAGTCGCCTCATACGCTACACACTGGACGAAATATCCTTCCATTGATATTGTCGTATAAAAGCTTCTATTAAATATTTTTATTTACCGTTACAGGCTATTAAAGTCCACTGCTGAACATAAGCCTCCACCATAGATTGCCGCATAGGGGGAATATTTGCCATAGTTACCGCGCTTGGCAAGCGAGTTGGCAACAGCAGTTTTTTTTTAGTCGTTATTAGGAAAACGCTACTGCCTGCTCACGTCCTGATTAGTTTCCTTCTGTCACCTCTCACGACACCCGCGGGATGTTGTGGGCTAGTGGATATTCTTACGCCGCCACAACTTGGTTTATTCCCATTACTCGGGCATTCCAATTCATTTATTAGAAATTTAATTTATCATCATATTTAAATCATATTTAAATTATAATAAATATAATTCAAAATGGCAACAACTTTTACCAGATTTCTAGTCCTGGACTAGGTAGGTATATTTAAAATTTCAAATCTGTAACTCGTCGGGAAGTTAACTATAAATTGATTGCTAAATTTGCACAGACAGACCAGAAAGTACTTCCGACCACATAGATTTATTGCGCAGTTGCGACCAAACAGACATATACAAAAGTGAATCAATAAATACATAAGAAAACCCGTGCTGGAAGACAATTCATCGGTCTCCAATATTTCCCAACTATATACTCGTAATAAGTGCGGTTAGTCAATAGTTGTACGTGTTCTTTTTCTAGCAAAATTTAAGACCACAGTAAACGATACATTGTTCAAATAACTAGGTGTACGTAATTTTTAAAGAGGTATTATTTATTTACTGTATCCTATAATTAATAGGTACATACTTTTAGGTATCTAGAAGAACGCGGTGTATAACTTTAATTGTGTGTGCTATAAAAGTATGCAAGTTGATTAGTGCATACTATTTCTACATGTTTGCAACAATCGTTGGTGGTTAAATTAATAAATAATTGCTATGTATTGGATTATATTTCTTATAAGAATTATTTGTGATTCCCAATAGGTTTATAACATATTTAAATAATAAAAAAACAGGTAACTGAAAATCGGACATCCCTTTGATTGGCGCAAGATGTTCAATTTTCCGTTGTAAACAACCGCAGAGCAACTTGTTATAAAAGTTTTTGGCAGACGTAAATTATTATAGCTTTGAATTTAAATTATTATTATTATAACTTTGGGAAAAGAGATTTTCATTTTTATTTCTACAAACCTGTGACTAAAATTTTAATTAAGACAATAAGATGAAAAGAAAAAACCACGATCACTTTGAAAGACTTATACGTGGTACAGCCATGCTGCAGTTATATTAGTAAATCAGCTCGACCGGGGAAGGACTACGCTCTCTCAGAATACCAGCGTAAAACAGTAGCCTAATGCTGCTGTGTTCGTATGGTGAGTGTAGAGAATCGGAGACGCTTATTACTGGAAAGTAGACGTTCCATCTTTGTCCCTACGGGTGACAACGTATCTGCATTTTGATTCGTAATCGGGGATAGATATAGATGTCTATGGGCCACAGCAACCACTTACCATCAGGTGGACTGTATGCTTGTTTGTCACCCCATCCTATAAAAAAGGGCTATGGTAGAACTTTCGTTGTACCTAGTGATATATCAGGGTGTTAAATAATAAATAAATAATAGCGCATCCACTTTTTTCTTAAGGCTTAATTAGTCAGAGAGCAGTCTTTGAAGATCTATTTTCGAACATAGGCCACACCCATAGGGCGCATCCGGCAGCAGATTTTGCCATACTTAGTTGCTGCTGCCCATCTTCTGTTTTAGTTTCCCTCTATCACATTTTACGATACCTTCGGGACGATACTAAGTAGTGGATATTGTTACACTGCAGCTACATGTTTAATCTAATAATTAAAGGCCAATAAACGCATAATCTTTATCCTCATCGATTAAAACACATCTGCAACCTACTTTCATTGAAGTTGGTGTCAGTGAGCCATGGGCTACAGTAACGACTTCTGATTTAGTGACCTTTTTAGAAAATAAGATTTGTTATTTTGGCAGGGTTATATACGCCTAAACTCGGAAAGAAGGTTCTGAATAAGTAATATAAGCAAATGGTGAAAAAAAATGATTTATAAAGATCACAAAAATTCTGTCCGCTTTATCTTTAAAATTCAAAATGTGTAGTAATAATAGTTGTCATTCATTAATATCTAACGCATACAATTTTACTACGCAAACCAAACATTTGTAAAGGACGCCCGGTTGGCATAAGCGTTACTAATTGAATTGCACGCAGAGAAGTGCGTTTACGCGTAGATAATAATATATAAATCACATTCAATTTTGGATAATTAAAAAAAAAACTAGAATCCTTATTTACTCGTATTTTCAAAAACTGCAATAATGGTATATCATTATTTATATCATCATCATACATACTGCGGCAGTCCACTGCTGGACATAGGCCTATCCCAAGGCGCGCCACTTAGCCCGATCTTCGGCTACACGCTTCCAGTTTCTACCAGCCACTTTGCGCAGATCGTCGCTTCATCTGGTCAGGGAGCGTCCCACACTACGTTTGGCTAGACGCGATCTCCACTCCATAACACGTCTACTCCACCGGTTGTCACCTCTGCGACGGACATGACCAGCCCATTGCCACTTCAGCTTACAAACACGGAAAGCTATGTCAGTAATCTTGGTTCTCCGGCGGATTTCTTCATTTCGAATTTTGTCTACCAGAGAAACTCCGAGCATAACTCTCCATTGCTCGCTGAGCGACTTTAAGCTTTTGGAGCAGACGCATCGTCAGTTTCCAAGTTTCGGTACCATGAGTGAGTACGGGCAGAACGCACTGGTTGAAAACTTTTGTCTTGTTCAGATTCATGCACAGACCAACACGTTGGGAGGATTCATTTAGTCTGTTCAGCATATCCTGAAGTTCCTGCAGCGATTCTGCCATGACGACGATATCATCAGCAAAGCGTAAGTGTGTGTTTTTATATTATTATTTTTTTATTTATTATTTATATATTTGAACTTAAATATAAAAATTGGATACTCTTTGAAAAATAAACCTATATAATATACCACAGCACTTCGGAATTTTGATAGTGCGATTTATATATTGGCTCGGTGCGTTTCGCTTATGGCGCGACGACAGCAGCATCGCCACATTATCTGTCCATATGAATAAAATTATACTCTTTGTCTGTATCAAAAAAATATATATATGGCTGAGAGGGTTATTTGCGTGCCATTAGGACATTAAAAACCATTTTTGTCTGTCTTTTTGTCCGGGATAATCTTCGTAATGGCTAGACTGATTTTAATGGAACTTGACGAACAGGTACCGAGTAACGCCAGAAAAGATCAAAGCTATATTTTATCCAAAAACTTGGACAGTAAGAAAATTGATAAAATAAATGGTATCTATATATAAGTATAAACACTTACGCCTGTCACCCAGAGGGATAGGCAGAGACTACAGACTTCCATTTGCCACGATCATGACACATTTCTCTCGCCTCCTCTACATTCATATACCTACGCATACATTTTTGTCGATTAAGGGTACTCTTAATTGGGTCCATTTTCAATATATTGCCAATTTGTTCGATAAACTTTCGCCTACTTTTCGACTCTGCCGTTCACTTCTGCAACATAAATTCGTTTTGTCACTTTTTCCTCACTAGTTATTTCTACATGACTACACCACCGAAGCATTCCTTTCTTAATCCTGGTCACAACATGATCTTCCAAACCACACTCTTCTCTTATCACACATATTCTCACCCTGTAACTCAGATTCAGTCCTAACACACTCCTTAACAACCACATTTCTTCTGCGTTTATTCTACTCTCGTGCTTTTACTGCCAAACCCAACTTTTACTACCATACGTAAATGTTGTGCACAATGCTGTGTTAGGCCCTACTAACACAGCATTGTGAATTAACATATGTGTCTTTTTAACACATTCTAACTTTCCACAATAGAGTATAGAACCCCATTTGTACAGGAAATAGACTAAATGGTGGTGGAGGGGGAGAGTAAAAGTCGTCGGCGGCTGAGTTGCAAATGATGATTACATTAATGAACTGGGCAAACGAAAGTAATGGTTTTTGAAAGAGAAGAATGTAAAGCGTCATATGATATAATGTAGTATAATGTAGATATAATAAGGATATAGAACGACGAGTAAATGCAGGAAATAGAGTGAATGGGGCACTACGCTATATTATGTATATTATGAAGAATCAGAATGTGTCAAGAAGGCACGTATGGTAAGGCATAATGCTGTGTTAATCCTTACTTTAATATTTGGTAGTAAAAGTCGGGTGTAGCAGAAGAAGCACGAAAGTAGAATAAATGCTGTAAAAATGCGGTCTTTAAGGAGTATGCTAGGGTTGAATCAGAATGACAGGGTGAGAAATTGTGTGATAATAGAAAAATGTAAAAAAGGAATGCTTCGGTGTTTTGGTCACGTAGAAAGAATGAATGAGGAAAAAGGAAAGAGAGAGAAGAGAGAAGAGAGAAAGAGAGAGATGAGAGAGAAAGAGAGAGATGAGAGAGAAAGAGAGAGATGAGAGAGAAAGAGACACATTTATGGATGCCAAACCAGTCCAAGTAGACATCGTTGATCTTAACACAAGCACTAGAATCCCTGTAAAGAGACTTTAACAACCCAGCACAGATTGTACCAACCCAACACTCAACCCAAATGAGTTCTGTGTTTGCCATAACCCATCCCTATCTAATCTGTCATAAGCCTATTCCATGTCCATGAACACACAAAAAACTTTTTGGGTTTTGGCCAAAAACTTGTCTGCGATAATGCGCATCCCAAATTTTTCCATCAGTTTCTTTCCATTAGTACCTAAGCATACAGTTTTTGCACAATGCTAAAAAGGCTGATACCACGGTAGTGTGTACAGTCCTGCTGTGACCCTTTTCCTTTATATATTGGAACTATTACGGGTTTCCCGGTAGCTACTTTGGTCCCCAACATAAAATAAAAGGGTGTACAGCAGGCCTGCCACCACTTTTCCTCCAGATCTTAGCATTTCGAGTGATACTCTGTCATATCTGGCTGCTTTTCCTGTAGCTGCTTTCATGCTTTTCAATGCTTTCATTATTTCATCTGTACTTATCTCCCTATCTCTTTCCTCTTCTTTCGGAGTTTCC
Organism: Parnassius smintheus behrii; assembly: GCA_036936625.1. Lineage (NCBI taxonomy): Eukaryota > Metazoa > Arthropoda > Insecta > Lepidoptera > Papilionidae > Parnassius > Parnassius smintheus. Next base: position 56,785,893 of record JAUPFT010000007.1, read on the forward strand.
ATGTCATTTAATTCTCGCGTCTCTCCACGCTTTCAAAATATTTCTTCCACCCCTTTAAGCTCAAAACTTCATCATTCTGAATACAGCCATTCTCGTCTCGTATAGCATTAATTCCAGACTGTTTTGAATGTGTCCTACGAGTGTCCAGAACTTTTTAATATTTGCCCGGAAGTTATCCGATATTCTTCTATTTTTTCAATATCATCAACCGTAGCGTTAGAACTACCAGCCTTGATTTCTAGTAAATCGAGCCAACCTCTGTTCTTTGTTTCAACTTCCATACGTACCTCATGATTCCACCATAACGTATTATTTTTTCTCTCATTCGTTCTCTTAATAACACCACATACTTCGGTAGCTGCATCCACCAAACCTTTTTTAACATTATGCCACACATTCTCCAAGTCATCATTCATACAAAATTCTTTCAAACCACTTATATTTTTTCTCAGTCTACATTTGTATTTGTTTATCACACCTTCATCTTGTAACCTCTCTGTTCTAATACGATGTATCGCGGTAGTAGACTCAGATGTCCCATGCCGCCTACGTATCAATGGATCATTAATTGGGCGTAAGATCAAGTAATGATCCGTCTCTACGTTGTGCCCCCGGTAAACCCTTGTATCTACCACTGCGCTCCTCATTCTTTCATCCATAATTATAAAATCTATCATACTGCTATCATCATCTCTTACCCATGTATACATGTGAATCTTCTTATGACGAAAGAAAGTGTTCGTCACAAAAAGATTCTTTTCCACACATACGGTGAGGAGTCTTTCACCATTCTCAATTATACTTTCATCACCAAACATTCCCAATATCCTTTCATAACCAAGCCTCTTAACTCCAACCCTTCCATTAAAATCTAAAATTACAATATTTTCACTTCCTCTTACATTTCATAACCTTTCTTTAACAACTATTCCTTAACAACTTTTCATCTCCCAGTTCTGATCTCGAATATAAGAGACATGTTTGGGGCATATAACCTAGCAAACAACTTCTTTAAGCCCACTTTCATTCGTATCCATAGCAGGCTCGAGATTACACATTCATACTCTTTTAGACATTGACCCATTTTTTCTGAAAGGATGATACCCACTTCCTGGCATTCCCTCTCGGTCTCTTCTACACCAGACCAGTACGCGGTATACATGCCTTGTGTAGTGACATCCTTTCTTTTCCGTTTCGTCTTATCGATCGTGTCGAATGCCGTGGCTCATAGACATCTAAAATTATCCTCGATTAGGGAATCAAAACGAAGACGCTTTGTCATCCCTTTTTTTTTCATGGGGAAATGCCTACGCATATCCGCCTCGCGGGGGCAAGGACGGGTTATGTCGGACTCACACCGACTAAAACCCCATGGTGTTCCACCTTTGTCACATATTGGCAGGGCTACGGGAACGCTTTCACACACATCCGCGGCCCTACTAGCGCCTGCCGCCCCATGGCAGCACCTCCTCGGGAGAGGAAAATTCCTCCCCGTTCTCCTTCCCAGGTAAGGTGCACCAGAACACATGGCGCGCCTTCCTCCACGGCCTCCAATTACGTCTGTGCAACAGACGCCCCCGCGTCCGAAGCACAAAGGCCATGGGGCCAGGAAAAACGAGCACTTAGAAGTACTAGCCTTCCCGACCCCAGCGGTGGATCTGGTCTATGGCTCCGCCGCCAACCAAGATTCGGCTGTGGAGGGTAGGGAGAGCGGCGCCTCGCAATACCGACAATCCTCTCCCCCCGCAGCCCCACCACCACCGCATCAACGGTGCGGCCCCATTTGAGTCGCGAAGGATAGGGCGAGTGGCGCATCGCCATACCAACACTCTTCCTCCGCGACTCCACCTCGGCTGCAGCGGTAGAGGGTGCGCGAGTCCCCACTCGCAGCAGTCCTCCAGCACACATCCGAAGTGAGCTCCCCAAGCCCACTCGGAGTGGCCACCTCAGGCCGGCCCTTCACCTCGGGCCAGCCACGTGGGTTCCTCTTTGTTCACCGTGGGAGACCAAGCCACGGCTACTAAGCCCCCCCGCCACGACAAGGCGGGAACCCGCTCGGGGGGGACGCTTTGTCATCCCTGAGGACTACGATGAAATGCCTCGTTTCCAGTTAAAAAGGGTCTCTGGATCTCTACACTCACCATAAGAAATGACCTTATTCTTGTTTCTGATGCTGACCGGGTTGCTTCCCATGGACAACTATCTGCGTCTTTCTCTTACCACGATCTTATCTTCCTCTCCTATAAAATTCAACGTCCTAGGCGTAAATCGAAATTCTTACTCCTAAGAAGCTTTAAATCAATTAACCTGGAGCGTTTGAGAGATGATGTAAATAATATTGACTGGTCCCCTGTTCTAAATTCCGAAGATGTTAATCATAAGGTTTATGCTTTTAATCACCTCATTTTAAAACTATTCGATACACATGCACCTCTTAAGCGAGTCAGGGTTAAACACTTTCCAGCCCCCTGGCTTTCAGAGTCTATAAAAGCAGTAATGGCCAAAAGAGATAAAGCTAAGAGGCGTTATAAGAAGCACCCTACTAATGAAAATTTATTCACATATAAAAAACTGCGTAATCGCTGTAGTAAGATGTGTCGTGATGCTAAGAGGAGACATATTTATAATGAGGTTGAAAATTCTCATTCCGCTCAGATGTGGAAATTTTTTAGAACCCTGGGTATTGGCAAATCATATATTGATTCTAATATCTCGTTTGATTTGACTGCACTCAACCGGCACTTTTCTGAGCCTCCGATTTCTATTGATGACTCTATTAAGTCTACTACACTTAATCTTCTCTCCAATATTCCTAAACCGCTGTGTTCTCCTTTTAATTTCAGTAAAGTTACTGATGGTGACATAAAAAAATGCCTTTTAGCCATTTCCACTAAAGCTATTGGCTATGACAATCTTTGTATGCAAATGATTAAACCTATCACTAATGAACTTGTCCCTATTATCACTCACATTATCTCTTCTTCGCTTGAGACGAGCTCCTTTCCGACTTGCTGGAAAAAAGCATTCGTCATTCCCCTTCCAAAAACTTCTAATCCTAAATCTTTATCCCAATTCCGCCCCATTTCCATTCTTCCGATCTTATCTAAAGTACTAGAAAATATAGTTCAGAGGCAACTATCTCAATTCCTAACTGTTCACAGCCTGCTGAGTCCTTTTCAATCTGGTTTTCGTCCAGGCCATAGCACAGTCAGCGCTCTGATTAAAGTGTCTGATGATATTCGCTGGGCCATGGACAAAAGACTTCTCACTGTTTTAACATTATTGGATTTTAGCAGTGCATTTAATTCCGTTGATTATGACATACTTCTTGGTATTCTTGCGTCCTTAAACATTTCACCATCAGTAATCACTTGGTTTAATTCTTACCTTAGGGGTCGCTCGCAGTGTGTCCGCCATGAGGAGGATTTCTCCGAGTGGTGTGATCTTACGGCGGGTGTTCCTCAGGGTGGTGTTCTTTCCCCACTTCTCTTCTCTATTTTTATTAATGCTCTCACTACTGTTCTCTCCTCTCATTATCATCTCTATGCTGATGACTTGCAATTATACCGTCATTTCAAAGTCCAAGATATAGATGAGGCTATTAATAAGATGAATGCTGACTTAAGTAGCATAAGCAGTTGGGCAAAATCGTTTGGTCTTCGTGTTAACCCTGCTAAATCCCAAGTAATGATTATCGGCAGCTCATATATGCTTAATTTATTAGATCGTTCGAAGATCCCTGCAGTTACTTATGATAATACTCAAATTCCATATACAGAGACCGCTAAGAACTTAGGTGTTATTTTTGATAATAATTTGTCTTGGGTCGCTCACATTAATATGATTAGCAGAAAAGTGAACTACTCTTTTCAATCTCTCAAGCGTCTCCAGATGTTTTTACCGTTAAAAACTAAGATAACCTTAGCTCAAGCACTTCTTCTTCCTCTCATTGACTACGCTGATGTTAGTTTTTTGGATGCTTCAGAGGAGCTGTTGAACAAACTGGAACGTGTTCAAAATTTGTGTATACGTTTTATTTTCGGTCTTCGTAAGTTTGATCATGTTTCAGAGTACAGGGCTCAATTAAAATGGCTTCCTATCCGTAGACGTCGAGACTTACATGTGTTATCATTTCTATACTTTCTACTCTTTAATCCTCTTGCACCTCCATATCTCCGCGAGCGTTTTGAGTATCTTGTACCCCGTGAAACTCAGTGCCGGACCACTAAACAGCTACTTCTCAAAACTCCTTCTCATTTCACAAGCCGATGTGGTGGATCCTTTACAGTAAGGGCGGTCAAGCTATGGAACTCACTCCCACATGACATACGTGCTAGCTCTTCTCTTGATATATTTCGGAGCAGAGTAAAGAAATATTATCTGTCAACTTAGAATTATAAATATTTACATATTTTATGTATTTATATGTATAATTGTATATATATGTATGTGTATGTATGTATGTATGTGTATATATATATGTATGTATGTGTGTATATATATATATATATATATATATATATATATATATATATATATGTATATATATATATATGTATATGTATATATATAGATATAGGTATACATGTATATGTGTGTGTATATGTGTATATATGTATATATTTATTGTCTTTATTGGTATATATGTATGTAAATCAATAGAAATAAGAATAAAATAAATAAGAAAATAAATTATACTTATATGTTATACACTTATATGATAATTGTTAACTGTAACTTATAGCCAATTTCTATTAAGTAGCGTTATGTTAATTATTAAGTACGCACGCTGCTACCTACTTGCTTTATATATAAAACTATTTCTCTCCCAATAGGTTTGCTGGAAGAGAACTCTTATTAGGGTTAAGCTCGCCTTTGTACATTTATTTAAATATTTAATAATTGTTACCAACTTATTGTGTGTACAATAAAGAATAAAGAAAAGAAACACAGTAGTATTAAGCTGCTATTTTACGCTGGCATTCTGTGAGAGCATGGTCCGTCCCCAGTCGAGCCCACCCATTTGTGCTACAACCATAATAAAGCAGCGGCGTGGCTCTACCACGCATGGCTGTACCACCACATAACACATATATTCCTCTATCATACATCATATCGCATACTTCATCCATCTTATCATTCATTGCTTCACATACATTTAGCGTAGCCAGACGGGCTGTCGCAATCCACTTTTCGCCCCTCCGGGAGACAGAACGTGATTAGTGGTGAACCTCGTCGCCGGTTTTCCTTACAGAGATTCCTCGCACACCTGCCCTATTGAACAGGCGCCTGGAACTCAGGGTCATTTCTTTTCTTTGTTGCGTCATGGTGCGAAACTGTGGGTGGTCTATTTTACGCCACTACCACACGGCGAGGGGCCGAGTCTGTACTTTCGGCTTGTCCCCTCGTTTAGTACAATGCGGGGGACAATTGTAGGGTGGGCCTAGGGTGGGTGGGATTAGGGTGGTCGAAGCCTACGGACGCTAGTGACTTATCCCTTAATAAATGGTATTTTATTATCTCAAATCTAAACAACGCCACATTAATACACCCTATGCTACCCAGGCTTAGTAAGTTGAAGCGGCAATGGACTGACTATATATTTAGAAGAGCTGACAAACGATGGAGAAAAAGGTTCTCGAGTGACAGCCTCAAACCGGTAGGCAAAGTGTAGACCCCCTACTAGATGGAGTGACGAACTGGTAGGATGCAGAAGTCGATAGATGCAGGTGACTTAGGACCGTGCTTTTTCATTCCTTGCGGGAGACTAATGTTTAGCAGTGGACTTGTGAAGGGCTGTAATGATGATGATGATGATGATGATGATTATCCTACCTATGCGAAGCATTTTCATATCTATATATCCCTTTTTTTGTTTACTTTGTTGCTATTGTACAAAATATTTTACTGGAATATGATAAACTGTTGACCTAAAACTCAAGCGTATTTTGTTGTGGGTCCCAAACTTTCTTATTCGTGTCAAAGTTCAAGAAGTCGAACTCTTTCAATATTTTTTATTTTCCCCTGCGGCACTTTATCATGTCACTGTTTTGATAATTTGTTATTCTCAGAAAACGTATTTTTTTCCTTTAGCCAGTTTGTTTTGAATTGTGTACTCAATGTCAAATCTTTATATCTTTTTAATATATATAATTTTTTATTTCAATTTTTTTATATTTTTGACTCCGTGTATATCCGGGTGATTTTTTCTGGGATTAAGTTGATTTAAGAATAGATTAGATTCCCAATTGGAACGATCAAGATCACACGTGCGAAGCTGGGGTGGATCGGTAGTATATATAATTCTTCTGTACGTGTGTTTGTCATTGAATTCCTCCAAAATGGGTGGACTGATTTTGATTAATTTTTTGTGGTGTTTGAATGGGTCCCTGGATGGTTTTGATTCATAATTTAACCCGGTAGGTGGCGCTGTTGGCGAGAGTAGTATATATATGTATGAAAGCGAAGTTTTATTACGATGGATGGGACTTAAAAGATAGTAAAGAAATCAGAAAACACATCCATACGAGTATGTTAAATAATAGGCTGCTCTTGGCGTAGTGACTTAGTAAAGAGTTGCTACGCTGATGGCCGCTGGTTTAAATACCGCACGGAACAATTATTTGTATGACCTATGTATTTAAACTGCCTCCTCGATACAGGAGAATATCCTAGTGGGGGAAACGATTTTTTTAAAATATCTTAAATTAGGAGGCAAATGTTCGTCGATAATGTTAAAAGAAATATAACCAAGCAGGTTCTTTTTAATGTATACGTGTTTTAATTTTTTTAGACCAAAGAATAATTGTTAGGTGAGTATCTCTTTTACGAGATAGGACCACGATACAGCTATGTTATGAATTATGATTGAAGCACGAATGGATCGGCTTGACCGGGGAACGAACATACTTTTACAGAATACCAGCGTGAAATAGCAGCTTATTTCAGCCGCGTTTCGTATTGTGAGTGTAAAGAAGATCGTTTTTACTGGAAATGAGATATTCGATCTTAGTCCTCCGGCATAAAAACGCTTTCTGCATTTTGATTTTTAATCGAGGATCTGTTTATGGTTAATATACGGCAAAACGGCTGATCGTCATTTTTTTAAATACACTAACCAAATTTATAATTTTGATCATTAAATTTCTATTAACTATTTTGCAAAACAAATCAATTGATATATTTCATTAGTATTAGTTATTGTTCCATTTTTGATTTCCTATTTATAGTTTTTCATAGTTCATGTTAGATTAATATTAATAACTTTGGACTTAATAAACTTATGCACCTGAAACTCCTAGCTTTCCGTGGTAACCTTTTAGTAAGGTGATAAATTCGACAGAGATAGTTCAGAGGTAGCGCTCGCCATAAATTTCATAGTCCACGAAAAGCCTCGGTTCGATTCCTGCAGACACCATTGAAATTGGTAAATGTCGTTTTAAGTGCTTACTTACAGCGTGTTCGATGGTGAAGGAAATATTTTCCTCACCATGAAGCACCTTGATAATAACTGTAGACTTTTGTGATCTACTGATGATTAATTTTGCAATTGTTCTCTTCTAATACATATTAAAAGTTAGCCGTTTTGGGAGTGGAAATTAAATTCCGCGGAAAGCAATTTAACTTTCGAAATTCATTTCTTACATCTTGATTATTTCATTCCTATTGATATATTTTTTGTACTCTAAAAGGGAATTATTGAAAATTGCAAACTATTGTTTGTATTTCTTTTCTGCAAAATCCAATTTTGATAACATTGATTTTCAAAGATTGGCGAGCTTAAAATAACACTTATTAAAATTGAGTTATTTTAAGCTCGCCAATCTTTGAAAATGAAATGCTCTCGTTCCTTTTTTCTCTTTAACAATAATAATCAAGCCTCTTTACTCCTGACAAAAAACTAAATAAACAACAATTATATTATATATTATGGTTATCTACGCTCAGAAAATAAAATAGTTATATGTTTGAGTTAAGAACCTATCTTTGGATTAAGGCCTTCTGCATCTTTTCCCACTCTTTCCGGTTTTTTTTTTTTGCTACTATTATCCAATTTTTAATGATAAACTATAGAGATGTCGGGGCGGAGAAATCTTTTGGTTTTCCTTGAATACGCTCATCTGTTGGTCCTGTCTACATGGCTACCTGTTTAAATCATCACCCACTGATGGATCGTGCTACAAGGCTTGCCTCTACTGCTTCTGTTTTTTGCTAATGTCGTTGATTTTATGTTTGTTTTTTTTTAGATATTTTTTAGATATAATATAAACATGATAGAAATATTTGACGGTGGGGATGGTTCCTATTTGAATAGGTAATATTGAATTAGGGACCTTCAAGAAAAGAGCTTACTCCTTTCTAAAAGTCCGACAACGCACTTGAAATGCCCCTGGTGTTGCGGTTGTTCATGGTGGCGGTAGACACTTACCATCAGGTGAGCCGCATGCTCGTTTGCCCCCTCTTCCATAAAAAAATCTTACTAATTATTATATTTTAAAAAAATAACCTACATTTTCTCCTGTTATTATTCTCCATCTTTTCATAAAGTTTCATTACAACAGACAGACAAAAAATTTAAAAAATGGTTATTACATGAAAAACCATTTTTAAATATTTAATGGCAGCTCAATAAAAGGCCATTATTTCGGTATTACAGACAGACACTTCTATTTTATTTATATGTATAGGTAATGACGGCAGCAGATTACGGCGCATATTTGCGCTAGAGAAGAGAACGTCGCTGCTGCTGTTACGCACTCTGCTCAACAGTGAGGCGCACTTTTTCACCCGACTGCACCGAAATCATTCGTTTGAGCCTCGGCGAACATTTCTGAAGTACTGTAATCGCACTGATAAGCAATCAAGGCAGTCTCAAGAACATCCTAAAGGCGTTATTAATTTCAATTCGCAGAGTATTGTAAGCCATATTATGTGTATTACTGTACTACAAACTGCTAGTGCACAGTGAGTACGCTTCAAACCAGTGATGCACAGACTTATTAAGACTAGGGGCCACTCGGGCAAATTATGAACTGATGGCGGGCCGCCAGAAGTATAGGTAATTAAAGATAGTAATGAATTGATAATAATGTATTAAAATTGAAAAAGAATTTATTAATTTGAAGCGTGGCACTGCATAGTGCTTACAATCTTTTTCATATTTGGCTCAAATTTACTTGTAGCAACAGTTAAAACTGCTTCCAAACTTTCATTTGCCAGGCGGTTTCGATTTTTTGTTATATTATTATTTAGTATTGAAAAGGTTTGTTCACATATAGGTAAAACCAAATAAGCTGGCACATTTAAGAGCGCTTATGCGCAACTCTTTGTACGTATTTTTATTAATGCAGCGGTAAAAGTTTAGCAAGTCTCCTTCGTCGAATTTGTTGCGTAAATCTTGGTCGTTTTGAATGTCGATAATTTCTAACTGCATTGACTCTGGCGCATTTTCAACTAAAATCGTGAAAGGGTTGCTGAATATGTCCAACAGAGGTTTCACTTTTTTAAACTCCGAAAATCTGTCTTGAAAAGATTGAATCAAAATATCTAGCTTTTCTACAAAACTGAAATTAATCGCAGTTTTGTTGAATTTTTCAACCATTTTCTTATAATTCGGAAAATGATTTTAATTTCCAGAATTCAATTGCGATCTGAAAAGTGTCAGTTTACATTGAAAGGATGATGAGACAAAGGATCATGAGCGTAGAGCTGGGATATCAGTTGATTTTTGCCTTGAAGCCGTGTGTTCAAGACATTCAAATGATTTGTAATATCAACTAAAAAGCCAAATCACACAACCAATCAGGATTTTTAAATCCCGGGACATCCCTTTGCTTTTCCGCCAGAAATATTCCAATTTCTTCTAATAAATTTAGAAATCGTTCCAGTGTCAATCTACGACTTGGTCACCTTAATTCTGTACAATACAGTAAATCTCCATATTCGCTTTCGATGTCATCAAGGAATTGTTTGAATTGCCTGTGATGGAGTCCTCGCGATTTTATGAAATTTACAGTCGAAACTACCACTTTCATGACATTTTGAAATTCAATTTTTTTAGAACAGAGGGCTTCTTGGTGTATAATGCAGTGAAACTGCATGAGATCTTCAGCATTTATGTTTTTTTTTCTTGCAGATGCTTTTTCAGCAAAGTAACTAGCCCAGAATTGACACCAATCATCGAAGGAGCACCGTCAGTCGCAACTCCCGATAATTTTGATAAGTCCAAATCAGTTTTGAATACTCATCCAAAAGTACATTGAATATATCAACTCCTCTGGTTTGGCCTTTCAGTGAACACATTCCTAATAACTCTTCTAAGACTTCAAAATCTTGAGTAACACCTCATATGAATATCAGAAGTTGAGCTGTGGAACTAATATCAGTGGATTCGTCGAGTGTTAGTAAAAAAAATTCAATGATCTTAGTTTTTTCATTTAATTGTTCCGCAGTATTACCTGACAAAGACATAATTCGTCTTTGGATAGTCATATGATTCAGTTGAATTTTCTTAAACTTTTTTGCTGCTTCTGGACATATTTCCATAGCGGCAATTTCTATGCATTCTTTTACAAAATCCCCATCATTGAAGGGGCGACTTCGCTTTGCTATCATTCGAGAAATTTCATAACTAACTTCTGTAGCTGTTTCTGAATCTTGAATGGGTTTTGTAAACATAGCTTGCTGTTCAATAAGCTCCCGTTTTAAAGACATCATTTTTTACTTTCTTAATTCGCCTGTAAACTTGGTAAAAGTAGGATGCTGCGTTTCATAGTACCTTTTTACATTATATTCCTTAGCAATCGCATTAGAATTCTTGCAAATTAAACAAACAACTTTGTTATGCGACCATACAAAAAGTATTTCTCAGTCCAAATTTCTTGAAACTGCCGACTTTCATCTTTAACCTTACGTTTTTTACTAGGTTCTGGCTTGTCCATGTTGCGTTCTAATCCTGGATAGGATTAACACAGCACCTAAAAACAATTACAGTACCTACTTAAATTAGCCATCCTTTTTTAAAATACCAATAATTGATTAAATAGGTAGGGAAACACTTATTAATAACAGAGTTTTTCTTACGATTTCAAAACACAATTATACACGGCACTTGACGGTAAATCTACGTTGAATGTGGATCAAAATATATGACACCGGCTAGTCGAGTTAAAATCTACACTAGAACTATTGACACTTCACCCAAATTAAAACCGAACTGTCGGTTGCTGTGGTTAGCGTGGCTTTTATACCACGCGTATAGAGTCGAAAACTGTCTGGAGAAATCACGAAACCGACTCTGAAACGACGACGACTCACGTACCTTTTTAACATGACATGCGTATTGGAATCCAAATTTCATATTATTTGAACTTAAAAAATAACGAGTGAATAGAAGGGGCATTTGGTAATTTTAAAATAAAAAAATACTCATGTACATGTTTAAACCCAAAATACACACTTTCAGCAATGGTATATTTATTTTGGGAATTCAGTAGCGGCAACACTGCATCGGCGCAGTCGGATACTTGCTCTAAGCGCTGGTGTTTGTCTGTGCGGCATTTTTGTTATTAATTAGTTGTTTTTCGTTATCTTGTTACTTTTTGTTATTATTTGTTTTGAGTTTACTTTATCGTTAATTACTACTGTGTTGTGTGTATTTCGCAACCAAAACAAAAAAAGCTTCACGGCGGCAGCGGCGGCCGACGTCTCGGGTACTAGTGAGGAGAACACCATACTAGTTACGAAGCTAGAACATATTATATAGCATACATAGAGTCAGTCTCGCGCGAACCGCCCCCGAGTCAGTCTCGCGCGAACCGCCCCCGAGTGAGCACAAGTTCTGTGTCCGAAAATGACGTCGTCTAATGTACTTAAGTGTTCAAGTTGCAATATTGTGATTAGTGAAGTTTTGGCCTTTATTCAAAATAAGGCAGATGTGATGGATGAGGAGAGCATTGTACATGGTTATTTCCACATGACATAGATTTCCTCGGAAATATTCATCAGGATTTCATGTATACTGGTAAATCAGCTATGGATTGTTCAATAGGCATAATTAGAGGTAGACCGTATGGCGGTGTTGCATTATTATGGCGGAAGAGTGCTTTTAAAATAGTGAGTGTAGTAAAGTGTGACAGTGTGCGTCTTGCAGCAATTAAGCTGCAACTGCCAGAGTGTACGTTACTGATATTCTCAGTATATATGCCAACGGACTGTAGTGAAAATTTAGTTGAGTTCACTGAGTGCCTGAGTGAAGTAAACGCAATTGTGGAAAGTGAGGCAATTGAAAATGTTTTCATACTAGGTGATTTCAATGCGCATCCAGGGACGCTTTTTGGTAATGAATTATTAAACTTTTGTTCAGAATGTTTGTGGTCTTGCGTGGATATGAATGTGCTTCCATTACACACATATACATTTGTTAATGAGGCACATGGTTGTCAGCGCTGGCTAGACCATTGTATTGTTACTGAAGCGGCTCAGAATTTAGTTGTTGGCGCAAAAGTATTATATAGTTCATATTATTCTGATCACTATCCAATGCAAATAGAGTGTAACATAAGCTTGATTAGAAGTAGCAGTGTAAAAAATAATAAAATTTATGTAAATAAGACGACATGGGGTGAAAGAAATGATAACCAAATAAATATGTACAGGCAGATATGCAATGTTAAATTGAGTGACATAGACTTTCCGCAGCAATTTGAGAAGTGTTCGGATAAAATGTGTACAGATCCTAGTCATAAGTTAATATTAGATTAGATGTATTGTAAAATTGTGGGAGTTCTAAGTGAGGCAGCGGAACAAACTTATATACATAAAAAACATAAGAAATATGTCATTGGCTGGAATAGATATGTTAGAGACGCCCACAGAGAGGCTCGTGCAGCTTTTCAAATCTGGCATATGTTTGGTAAACCATGCGCTGGAAATGTTTACAATAATATGTGTAATACTAGACGTAATTTTAAAGCAAAGTTGAAATGGTGTCAAGATAATGTAGAGCAAATTAAAATGGATAAAATGGCATCATGTCATGCTAAAGGAAATTTTAAAGAATTCTGGAAGCATACTAGTAGTTTAAATCGTCGCTCGAGCCTCCCTGCTAGTGTCTCAGGTGTTAGTGGAGCGAGTGAGATAGCAAATCTTTTCAAAAATTATTTTAAAGTTGTATCTCCCCTAGGCCCCTCAACGCAATCGATCGATGGGCAATGTCAGCAATCGGCGATCAGAGTAAGAATCACAGTAAATCAAATAGATGCTATTATTAAAAATATGAAGCGTGGAAAATCTCCGGGACATGACAGGCTCAGTATTGAGCATTTGATATATGCAGGTATTCATTTACCAAGAGTGCTGGCATTGTTTTTTAATCTTTGTTTATCGCATATGCATTTGCCAGCAAACCTTATGAAGACTTTGGTGGTACCGATTATAAAAAATAAAACGGGGGACGCGGCAGACGTGTCTAATTACAGGCCGATATCACTAGCTACCGTAATCGCGAAAGTGCTTGACAGTCTGCTTGATAAATAGCTGCAGAAACACATCTCCTTGCATGATGCACAATTTGGTTTTCGACAAAAACTATCAACAGAGAGTGCAATTTTCTGTCTCAAGCAGACGGTCAAGTACTACACGACCAGAAGAACCCCTGTGTATGCATGCTTCTTGGATTTATCCAAAGCATTCGATTTGGTGTCTTATAGGGTATTATGGCGAAAGCTGCGAGAAGAGACTGACATACCTGAAGAGATTATCACTATGTTCCAATTTTGGTACTCACATCAAACGAATTACGTTAGATGGGGCACAGGTATGTCAGATGAATACGGATTAGAGTGTGGGGTAAGGCAGGGCGGATTAAGCTCTCCTACCTTATTTAATCTATATATTAATGGGTTGATCGCTGAGCTCAACAGCACTGGTATTGGGTGTTCAATAGACGGAGTCAATATAAATAACATAAGTTACGCGGACGATATGGTGTTGTTGAGCCCATCGATCAGAGCACTGAGAAAATTAGTGAAAATTTGTGAATCATATGCTAGTACTCATGGGCTTATATACAACACAAAAAAGAGTGAGCTAATGATTTTTGGGGCAGACGCTAAGAGAGGAGCTAACTTACCGCCAGTAATTTTGTGTGGGTCAGTTATAAAAAGAGTACCTCAGTTTAAGTACCTGGGGCACTGGCTCACTGAAAACATGAGCGATGACTGTGATATTGAGAGAGAACGCAGAGCACTGGCAGTACGTTGCAACATGCTGACTCGCAGATTCGCCAAGTCCTCTAGACAGGTTAAAATAATGCTTTTCAAAGCATTCTGTCAAACTTTTTATACGTGTAGCATGTGGGTTGGTTACACGCAGCGGACGTATAGTGCACTGCGCGTGCAATATAACAATGCGTTTAGGATTTTGATGGGACTAGCTCGTTACAGTAGTGCATCTACTATGTTCGCGGAGGCACGTATCGATGACTTTTACGCTATAGTGCGAAAGAGATGCGCCTCGCTTCTTTTTCGTATTAGAGACTCTTCTAATAGCATCTTAACCGCCTTAGCCGATAGGTGGGACTCTGCGCTTTTAAGACACTGGATCCGCATTCACATGCATAAGAATTAAAATGTAAATTTAAGTAATTATAATAAAATGTATATTTTTTTTTAATATAAGTAAGTTTTAGTAATTATTGATATTGTTGTTAAAATGTATGATTTTTTTTCTTTTCTTAGATTTTTAAGCAATTTAACTAATCAACGATACTATAATAATGTTATGTTACTAACCAATTTATGGACTCTTGTCTGAAATAAAGATTATTATTATTATTATTATTATTATTATTATTATTATTATTATTATTATTATTATTATTATTATTATTATTATTATTATTATACAGGTGATTATATTCTTAATATCTCACAATGGGTAAAAAAAGAACAATCCGTGGGTTAGAAAGGACCATCATATTAAAAATATTTCATTTTTTTGAGGAAGAAAAGTTAAGAGGAATCACTATTCCAATAACAGCAGTAGACAAACGAGTGTGTGCTGCTACTGGTGTAAGTCGACGCACACTGACCAGAATTAAACGTGAAGAGGAAAACGAAGAAGACTTGAAGTTGAAAGTGAACCGCAACCGAGTACTTCAAGCGAAGCCCCAACAGAGTCAGTAAAACTGTCTACTCCAGGAAAAAAGCGAATACAAAAGAAAAAGTTGGAGATTGATGACTTCACGATTTGTGATATCAAAACCAAAATTGAATCCTTTTATACCGTTCACAAAGAAGTGCCAACATTGAAAAAACTATTAGTAGCTGGGGAGACTCTACGAAAAATTTTGACTGAACAGTTAGGCTTCCGATTTAAGAAATGTGCCAGTAAGCGAGATGTATTAATCGAAAGACCAGAAATAGCAGCGTGGCGTACTCGCTATTTACGGCAGTTAAAAGAAAATGATGATTTGGGTACAGACAAAAAACCAGTTATTTTAACAGATGACCTGGATACACTCGCATTATACTGTAAATAAGTGCTGGCAAAGTCAAATTTTCCCAGGCCTAAAAAAAAACGCTCGTGCAGGCCAGCGCTGGATAGTAGTTCACGCAGGTATGAACAACTTTCCTTGTTTTTCTTTCGTTTTTAGTACCTATTCTGTTCTTACTTTTCTTAGTACTGATTATCACCTATCACTTTTCGATTGCGGTAAAGATAAAAAATATTCCTGAGGTGTGAGCTATTATTGACTTTATATTAAACAAAAATCTCTCAGCAGGAATATTGTTTATCTAATCGTCGTGTCAGCCGCAAGACATCCACTGCTGGACATAGGCCTCCCCCAAAGATTAACGGTCCTGCGTAGCCCGCATCCAGCAGTTTATCTAATATAACATTATAAATGTCAACGTCAATTTGATTGTTTTTGTGTCCTGCTATCACTACAAAGACATTGCATAATATTATGACACATACATCAACAGACGTAGCAGAGGAAATATAATGTGAAATAAGTTGTAATTTTTTATTTCGGGAGGAGAGATTGGGTTTGTCGAAGGTGCACATTTGTTATATAAATGCAAAAGCTCAAAAGGAGATTATCATGATGAGATGGACAGCAATAACTACATAAAATGGTTAAGTGAAAAATTGATCCCAAATTTGCCACCCAACAGCATTGTAGTTATTGACAATGCTCCATATCATAGCAAACAATTAAATAAGCCTCCCTCAATGGCGTCTCGCAAGGAAGAAATGCAAAACTGGTTGACTTCAAAAAATATTGCGTTCGATGACCGCATGACAAAGCCAGAGTTGTATTACTTGATAATTCGAAACAGGCCAGATAAAGAATATTTAGTAGACAAACTTTTGAGGGAAAGCGGCCACGAAGTTCTCAGACTGCCACCGTACCAGTGTGATCTAAACCCTATTGAGTATAATTGGAACATAATGAAACAAAGGATCGCCGACAAAAATGTGGAACAGTCAGAAAGGCTTATCGAATATTTAACCAGGGAGGCCATACAGTCAATTACGCAAACTGGTTGGAAAAAGCAAATTAACCATGTAGACCGGTTACAGCAGAAGTACTGGGAGAAACAAGGACTACAAGACGCCAGAGAACTAATAATAAATGTAAACGATGGCGACAGTGATGATGATACATCAGATTTTAAAAGCATTTCGGGGATTGAAGAATTGGAGTCAGATACTGATTCAGAATAAGTACTGTCACGCATCAGCTGGGCGCTTCGAGAGCACTTTTAAAATCTTGACCCGTTATCTGTAGTCACTTTTCTGTCGTTTATTAAATTCATTAAAATTATTAATAATAAACATAAATTGTGTATCTAATAAGTACCTCCGATCTAAAAAAATCCTAAAATCAATTTACCTAATAGGCATTGCTGACCTAATTTCAGAATTTTCTTTCCCCAAAATTTCTGAAATTCTAAATACCATAAGTATCGTAATGACTGAAAATAACCATTCACTTATTTTTGTTTTAGTGGTCGATACATAACACTATGATGCAGTTAAATTCACAAACGTAGCTATTGTAATTAATTAAAATAAATAACTACGAGTAGTATATACTAGTGCTCATACTATGTATCACCTGGTATTATACAGATGAAAGTGTTACCCTCACTAGTCCTCAAGCCGCCATATTCAGCCTAATTGTTTTGGTAGCGTAGTACATGGCTCAACTCTCAGCGCAGGTGAAGGCTGTATTTGTTGACTTCCGCACACCCTCGCACTGTCTTTACATGTCCTCAGTCGGTTTAAAAGAATAGGTACCCATGGTACGGGACATCTTTGCCAATCTTGAAACAGTTTATTAGAATATAGGATAAAATTGATATTTTAATTTGCAAACTAGCTGTTCCCGCGACTACGTTCGCGGGGAATCAGTACTCTTGCTATTCTAAGTAATGGTGATTTATTTATAAATTAAACTGTTGCCAAGACTTAGAAAGATAATAATCTGAATAAAAACATTCATTTAGTCGGTCAATCAGACAAACACGAATAGGGCAAACTGTACGCTTGTGTTTTATTTTGTAAATAAACAACAAAATGACCGTAATAAGGTATTCCCTAATTTGCTCCCGAATTTCTCCAGACAATGCTTGGTAAATAAGATATTGCCCTAAATAAGCAGACACCGTCATTAATTATTGATATTGTATAAAAAATTGAAATGAAAACTACAATCCAATGCCTACCTAAAACTAAGTACCTACACTAACAAAATAAATGAAATTGCTTAAGCATCTATACTTTGTCTCATCCTGAAAACAATTGAAAAATAAACCTAAACTCAACTAAGTGATAGGTGTCATCGGGCTTTAAATCTGTTGGGTTTTCTATGAAGAAATTCTCAGTAGCAGCCCGGAGTCAAGGTTTAGCAGTGTCTCACCCCTATGCCTCAGAGAGCACGTAAAGCCGTTTTATCTGTATCTGATCGCACTACATTTTTGTCAGATTACTAACTCGGACACAACGATAAATAGACAATTTTTATTTTTTAGTATATAATGATCAATAGGATTTTTTTCGCGCAAGCCATGTATCCTGGTGTTAACACTTTAAGGTAAGATATTAGAAAAATTAAAAAAAGAACTAATTGCATTATTTTAATTCTTAAGTATTCGCACCAATTTTAAAGTTACAATAGTCATTTAATAATTTTTCCCTATTCCAATTTGAAATCACCCCGTAAAAAAACATTCTTAAAACCTTATTTTACTATCTAAGGAATTTAATTTCTCAATACTTCTCTCTTAGTGGATGGCTACTTAATAAAAGAAAGTTATTATTTCAATTTCACGCATCTACATCCAACGGTTTTAGTTGTAAATTTAATACAATATGTTTCATACAAAACTTGAACCCTTGTTTTAAAACCCTAAGAGGCTTTTATTATTTAATTACTTCAAAGCATTAAATATTTTTTTCTCCCTTCAATTATCTTAATCATTATCTACCCCCTTCTCCCTCCCCCAGTACGATGTTGTTGTAAGAAATACCAAAATATTTTATTTCCATACAAATTTGGACACCCTTTTCCCCTGCGCCCTCAAGCGTAACGAGTTATTTTGAAATCGCAAAATACGTATATATTTATATTACTAAATACAGTACTCTCAGTAAGTGTCGAGGCAATTGCCCTGTTAAATATGTTTGTAATAAAATAATAAACTTACACCTTATTTCAGCCTCTTAGGCGTCCGATGAATCCGCTCGCGCGATTGGTAATCGTGTATCCTGTTTTGAAGCGATGCGATCGCTCTTAACAGAGATGCACATTTTTTCCTGTCGAGCAATATTTCTTTAATATTATTATTATTCTTTAATATAATATTTCTTTCTGCATTAAAAAAAGAAAGCGTACACCACATTATATACTATATAAAAACAGAAATAACAGGTCTTTCAAAAGTGTCATTGTCAAGGCAAAGTCAGAGCACATCGGCAGAATTGGCGAGAAACTTGTTCGCCTTTCTTCGGGAACACGTGCATTCTGGTCTCTCACTGGCTGGCTGAAGGCTGTCCAATGCAACTTCTGCTAGCCATCTCTTCCATCTCTGCACAGGGAGGATGACTCACCAGCCCATGCCGCAAAGGACAAAGCCGATCTACTGGGCTCTCTCTTTGCGTCTAACTCGACTCATGATGACGGGGAACACACCGCCGACCATCCTGCAGTGTGAGTGCTCCATGCAGGGTGTGTTGTTTAACCAACGCTTGGTGTGCAGAGCACTCCTCTCCCTGGACATCAACAAGTCGAGTGGGTCTGATGGCATCCCTCCTATTGTGCTAAAGACGTGTGCTCCGGAGTTGGCACCGGTCCTAACGCATCTTTCCGGTACTCCTACTTCCTAGGCGTAGTCCCGAATCCATGGAAGACAATCTTCGTGCACCCGATCCCTAAAAAAGGTAACCGCTCTGATCCGTCCAACTATAGGCCTATCGCTATCACCTCCTTGTTCTCTAAAATAATGGAATCTATTATTAACAGCCACCGCCAGTGACCGCCAGTACGGTTTCCGTCGCGGTCACTCGGCTGGTGATCCTCTAGGTTACCTAACTCATAAATGGGCGAAGGCAGTAGATTCCAAGGGGGAGGCGTTGGCCGTTAGCTCGGACATAGCGAAGCTCCCTTCCTATGGGCTTCCCGAGAAATTGTGCAATTGGTTCACCAGTTTTCTTGCTGAACGGAGCACCAAGGTCGTAGTAGACGGTGCATGCTCCGATTACAAGCCCATTAACGCTGGTGTTCCACAAGGCTGGCAAGGCCTATACTCACCTTCGGAGTCCGCCTTCATCAGGTAGGTGAGATCATCACAGGCACCTTGGTATTTAAATGGGTCTAAAAACCTTGGTCCTACTTAGTGGCATAACTGAGATCCTTTACTACGATACGATATTTACGATATTGAGTTCGCCATCAGAAATATGATACTATCACAGTTACCTGGGTCTTTATGAGCCCTTTCAAATGAGTTCAAATTCTATTAAGTTTTTTCACTGAGAGCCTAAACTTACCTTCGGATTCCACCATAAGAAAGGTGAAATCATATCAGTCACAAATCTAGGTCTTTATGAGTACCTTTCAAATGAGTCCAAACACAATGATTCCCCGAACAAGCCGGTTTACGAAAAGGCTTCAGTACCATAGACCACATACATACCCTGCGGCAGATTGTACAGAAGACCGAAGAGTACAATCTGCCACTTTGCCTGGCGTATGTGGACTATGAGAAAGCCTTTGATTCCGTCGAAATTTGGGCGGTACTACAGTCCTTCAGCGGCGCCAAGTTGACTGTCGGTATATCGAAGTGCTGAAGTGTTTGTACAGTAGGGCTACGATGGCTATCCGAGAACAGAATCAGAGCTCGAAACCTATCCAACTGCAGAGAGGTGTAAGACAGAGTGACGTTATATCCCCGAAACTCTTCACCGCTGCATTGGAAGACGTTTTCAAGCTACTGGACTGAAAAGGATACGGTATTAACATCAATGGCGAGTACATCACTCACCTTCAATTTGCCGACGATATAGTCCTTATGGCAGAATCGCTGGAGGACCTAAGCACTATGCTCAATAACCTCAATGGTGTCTCCCAACGGATAGGTCTTAAGATGAACATGTACAAAACAAAGATCATGTTTAATGTCCATGTCTCACCTATGCAGGTAGTTGTTGGGAGCACTATGCTCGAAGTTGTTGACGAGTACGTTTACCTGGGACAAATAGTCCGACTAGGTAAGTCCAACTTCGACCGAGAGGTCAATCGACGGATTCAACTCGGCTGGGCAGCGTTCGGGAAATTACGACACATCTTCTCGTCAGGTATACCTCAATCTCTGAAAACTAAAGTGTACCAGTGCATGTTGCCAGTGATGACTTACGCATCAGAGACGTGGTCCTTCACTGCTGGCCGTATGAGGACGCTCAAGGTCGCTCAGCGAGCTATGGAGAGGGCTATGCTCGGAGTTTCTCTGCGTAATAGACTCAGAAATGAGGATATCCGCAGTAAAACCAGAGTGACCGACATAGCCCAACGGATTAGTAAGCTGAAGTGGCAATGGGCCGGCCATATAGCTCGAAGAACCGATAACCGATGGGGAAGAAAGGTTCTCAAGTGGCAACCTCGTACCGGTAGGCGTAGTGTAGGGCGACCCCCACTAGATGGAGTGACGACCTGGTAAGACATGCAGGAAGTCGATGGATGCAGGTGGCTCAGGACCGTGCTTTGTGGCATTACTTGGGGGAGGCCCATGTTCAGCAGTGTACTTGTGAAGGGCTGTAATGATGATGATGATGATGACAATGATTCTATGAAGTGACGTCACTGAGATCTTTACCCACCTTCGGAGTCCACCATCAGCTAGGTGGTATCATCACAGTCATCTAGGTCTTCATTACCCTTTTTGAAAATGAATTGAAAAAAATACGATGGTTCTACGTAGCATCACTAATGGCCCGGACACACTAAGGAGAAATGCCGTTAATCATCGCGTTGATGGACGTTGAATCTAGGTGTGGCCACGAATTGTCGCGATAATTTTCAACGGCATTAACAATGCCGTTTCTAGTTTGCCGATAACTCGATTGGCGGTACATCAAAGGATTAACGCGCGAATCATCGCGTTGAAGCGGCCACACTACGTTTGTCTCATTGTGCACGGTGAGTGCCTCGGGGTTGCACGTATGACTGCGATGGAGTGGAGTAATGAAAAAGCTTTTCCATATTGAATTAAAAAAATTACTTCAAAAGTATACTTTAATTTACGGTATGAAATGAAATTTTTGCAGGTCAAAATTCATAGTGTAACAGTGGTAAGAAACCATAGATATAATACGAAACCCTGGGTATGTGTATCTAATTCGCACTTGACCAGTATTTATGATTGGCTTATTAGTTATTATTTCATTAAAATATATTTACGTTTGTCTTATTATTTAGCTTAAACCATTGGACATCTTTCTAGTGCAATTTGGGTGCGGGAAAAAAATAAAACTTATAATAGATTTACAGTGTACCTTCATTTGTAGCATCCACCATCTTCTTTTTCTTTGTATTCTTTTTTTCTTTGCTTATTTTTTAATTTATAAACTATTAACTATATATTATATTTGCTTATTTTTTATATTATAGAAACACAGCAGCATTAAGCTACTATTTTACGCTGGTATTCTGTGAGAGCGTGGTCCTTCCCCGGTCGAAACATTTAACAACGGCAAATTTAACGCCGTTCAACGGCAAATTTAATGCCGTTCAACGGGAAACGACGTTGACCGTTCAAGTGTAGCCACTCATTTTATCGCGTTAGATTTAAGGCAATAATTGTTGCGTTTATGGGCATTGACGTTGCTCGTTATGTGTGGCCGCAGCATAAGATCCTTTTACCCATCTTCTGAGTCAATCATAGAGAAGGTGACATTGTCCTCCGTCAAACGAAATTCTGTAAATATATAAAATAAAAAAATATTAATAGCATAGAAATAATGTAAGTAGCTACTAAGAAAGTAGGTATAAATCGAACTGAAGCCAGTGGATTATGGTGCGCCCGGAAAACTACGTGGAGTGCCATCAGTTAAAATTTTCAACCTAAGATTTTACACTCAAGCTCAGTTTTTGGATGTACGTCAGTTTGACTGAGCTGTTTCAACTGACAGTAAGCCCGAAAAAATCCATGGGGTGTCGTCAGTTGAAAATTTCGACTTAAGATTCCACACTCACGGTCAGTTTTTGGATGTACGTAAGTTTAACTGATCATTTTAACTGACCGTGTGTGGCCTCCATAAGCATTGTCCAACTAGATACTATCTAAAAGAGATGGATGCACCCACTATGAAAGTGTACGGGACGTGGTACGTGGTGTAAATCTGTTTTTACAGTGAACTAGTATTTATTACATACTCAGTGGAATACGGTGTGATATAGCGCCACAAGAACTACGTCCCTACATCTATATAGATAATGGAATCATTTTACTCGATGAAATGTTGCAATGAACATTTATTTTTATTAAATCTTGTTTTTAGCCACCAACTGAAACATTGTATTACGTGCAGACGGATTGGTTAGAGCGGGCAAATATTTACACACCCAATATTATTTTTTTTAAATTCACTGACCAAAACCGGTCTTAATATTAGTAACTAAGTATTACCTGATACTCTTTTCTATTTTCATTCATCTGATTTCAAAAAGTAGGTTTACAAGTCGATGATATATTTTTTGTATGTACATTACGCGATACATTCGTCAATCGTGAACCGATTTAATGATTATTTTTTTAAAGGTACTTTGACTGTGGTCTCGTACAAATTTAGAGAAAATGTATTTAAACGACGTTGAGGGTGTGATATTTTTTTTGGTTACATCGCATTTTGCCTGGCTATGAGTAAGTAACAAAATGAGACAGACAGTTCACTTTGCTTTGCCTACACCTGTATGTGCGTGCATGCATTCGTGGTTGTTAAATTATTATTTCTATTTCTTTTTTTCTAGAATGTGTTTGACAAGCGAGCAAATTACACAGCACATCACATTGTGGCCTATATACATCCATATCTATCCTCAATTAATACTCAAAATTCAGATAGGTTGTCACCCCTGAGGACTAAGATAGAGTACCTTGTATCCAGTAAAAGGGGTCTTCGGTTTTCTACAATCACCATGCAAACACAGTAGCTCTAGGCTGCTATTTTATGATGGTATGTTGTTCTAATGTGGTTATTTTGCGATCAAGCCGATCCATTCGCACTACAACCATTATATAGGTGCAGCATATCTCCACTATGTAGGTATCAAAAATATCATTACATATAGCTTGTAAGAGTTGCAAAAAATCGTAGCGCCCAAAATCGATTGAAATACCAAACATCGTGCACTTTTTGTGCATTCTCATATCAGTCCGAGTATTTTTTGGAAGTTAAGAAGTCCTTCTGGAATTTTTCATAGTTGCCTCTTACTCCACACACTTGACGACATGTCCCCCCTTTAGTATCATCATATTATAAAGGTTTCGGTTGAACGTCGTTATTTCCTAAAGTCCATTTGTTTATTGCTCCAATTTACTTTGTTATGATGTAAGGCGCGTCGCACTTCGTCGGTCGCGTCTCACGATCCCTCTTGTTATTCAATTTCAAGTTTAGCATAAACTGTTTACCTAACACGAAGGGTAGGATATACGCGATAGTTCGCTATTGACGAGGCTTACTTCCAACATAAAACGAAATTTTGCTGCAGCATAACAAAATAGATCAAGGGATGTGATAAATAATACAACAATTCTGAATACTTAGGAAAGTTTTATTTTTAATGTAGAAAAATCTATCAAATTAAAGCAGCACTTAGTAGGTTTAGCTATATATTATATATTTTTAAAGAGAGTAGACTTTTTTAATATCTAGGATTCCGTGTGGAGTAGGAGTACCATCCTCTTATCTGTGGCTGCATATCTTCTCACCTATTTAAACTTATTATTTCATATTAAGTAACAAAACTCAAAAAGTCCCTATCATTGGCAAAATTCCTTCGGATCGGTAGTATCAATTGGTGTTTCCCGGTGCCCGATTCTTGGCCCATTATCATCCTTAATTTTTATTTATGTCTTACTTTGTCTTGTAGGGGACAATCACAATATTTTAATATCTGCATTTTCAAAATCAAATGACAGTCAATTAATCGACAATGTAAATGCGAAATTCTCTGTTGAAACAAAAAGAATAGAATAGAATATTTTATGAATTACAAGTAATTCTTATTGAACGTCATTATTTTTATTTAACACAACGTTACATTGGTTTTACGCCAGCAATTCGCTTCAAAACTTAATTTTAAACATTCGAGAGCCAATGTGCTCTTAAATGGATAGGGGTTAAGTCTTGTGGATAACACTGTTTTCCTTGAAAATAATTTTGACACGAAGCTCTATGGGGCCTCTGAATTAGCGCAGACTGTCCTGCAGCATATGATGAAAGATTAGAAGTCCACTAATGTTGAAACAGATTGATTCATTTTAGTTACTTTCCTGGCGTCAAGTTTCATTTGTGATACTATGGAAATTAGAATTATATTGTTTAATTAGGAATGATAATACACACATTCATTGAAATTGAATGATATATAACTTTTATATAAATTTGTCGGTACGATATGCGCACCACTGTGAAGTTAATTGTACTATTCTTATAACTTCGGGCAAGTGCAAGCAATATGTTAACGAAGTTTTCCGCAGTCTGATAAACGATAGGACAACGCATAAAATACGAACAAACACAAATACATTTTTATATATTAGGTTAACTTTAGAAACACAACAAATTTTTGCAAATATTATGTATGCACATAAAACATAAATAGTTTTGATAACAATAAAAATAGTGGGAACAAACACAAGTTTACAATTATATGGTTAAACGAACTTACCTTGTTAAGTGACCAAAGCTCAACCTCAAGTTCAACCATTACACGAAGCTCCTAGTCCGAGACGTTCTTTGAACTTATAGTACGCCGTGTTTCATGCCCGAATCACAGATATCCAATCTCATAAACCTTAAAATGTCGAATTTAAACTTTATTAATACAATTCTCATTACTATCTTTACATTTTTAAACAATACATTTAATTCACGAATTAAAACCTCTAAGCATAATAATTAAAATGACTTTATATTTTCTTATACAATTCTATTATCATTTCGTTATTATATCTATTGATTTAATTTTATTAAATTTAAACTTTCAAAAATTTTTATTTTTTATCGTATTATCCCATGAAACCTATCTAAAACATTTATTACATGCATTTTAATTTTTTATGATAGAAAATGTCATTTAAAAACAATTATTTTAATATTCTTAATATTCATTCTCAGCAATGCTAGACACTCGTATTGAATTCTACACGACTCCCGAGATCCTATAGGAGGCATTTGCCATCCCTTTCTAATATTTATCTCTATCTTTTATCCTTGTCTAATATATACACTATTTCATTCTAACATTAAACTGTCCATATCTAACTTAATATCGATATATCTTATCAATTATCACTTATCAAAACAGATGTCTTTAAATTAAACATACGTTAATCAAAAGCTTAAAACAACATAAATCTTTTAAATCGTATTACACAGAAACTTTGCTACGTAATCCATGACTCAAAAATTTTCATTGATTAAAATATCTTTATCTTTAAGAAATTAGTATCTTATAAAATTAATACAAATTTGACACTTATCTTGAGAAGTAATGAATGATTTAACGGAATGTGCGTCGCCAAAAAATATTATTATCTGCAGTAAAGTTTAAAAACACAATATTATTAACCTTATTTTACTAACAGCACCCTAAATAACCACAAACAAAGAGTCGCTATTCATGTCATGAAAATTTGTATAATAGTTCTTAAGTTTTTTTTACATTATTTCCTTTTACTGCAGCAACTTTGTTTTGTTGTAACATCTTTTGATAATCTGTTTTATACATCTGTCAGCATAATTATTCTTTTATGCGTTTACCATAGTTAGTTTAGTATATAAAGGTATTAATAACCTGGTGGGTATAAAACCCTACATAAATTAATTGAACAAGACCATTTTTTTAAGATTACCATTTTGCAATGCCCTTCACATCATCATCATCATCATCATTACAGCCCTTCACAAGTCCACTGCTGAACATAGGCCTCCCCCAAGTAATGCCACAAAGCACGGTCCTGAGCCACCTGCATCCATCGACTTCCTGCATATCTTACCAGGTCGTCACTCCATCTAGTGGGGGGTCGCCCTACACCACGCCTACCGGTACTAGGCTGCCACCCGAGAACCTTTCTTCCCCATCGGTTATCGGTTCTTCGAGCTATATGGCCGGCCCATTGCCACTTCAGCTTACTAATCCGTTGGGCTATGTCGGTCACTCTGGTTTTACTGCGGATATCCTCATTTCTGAGTCTATCACGCAGAGAAACTCCGATCATAGCCCTCTCCATAGCTCGCTGAGCGACCTTGAGCGTCCTCATACGGCCAGCAGTGAAGGACCACGTCTCAGATCCGTAAGTCATCACTGGCAACACACACTGGTTGTACAAACTAGTTTTTAGAGATTGAGGTATACCTGACGAGAAGATATGTCGTAATTTCCCGAACGCTGCCCAGCCGAGTTGAATCCGTCGATTGACCTCTCGGTCGAAGTTGGACTTACCTAGTCGGACTATTTGTCCCAGGTAAACGTACTCGTCAACAACTTCGAGCATAGTGCTCCCAACAACTACCGGCATAGGTGTGACTTCACATATTATCACATATATACCTTTTAATACCTTACAATAGTAAAATAGTTAACTAAGAAAATTTAGAAATTTCTTTAAATTTTTCAAGGTAAGTAGTGAAATTTGTAATTTTTATATATTCCCAAATAGATATTTTATGTACGGCTGTAGGCCATTGATGCATTTGCACCTCATCATTATCTATAAAACCTAATGAAGGTACACTGCTTTCTTTTTTGTGAGTTATGTGCTACTAAGCTACATAATACGGGTCTGACTAAAATGTATAAATTTAAACCTTTAATTTATATCATATATTTACATAACATTCAAATGTATACAATATTCAAAAATCATAGTAGAAATCTAAATGGCTACAATTTTATTTTTATTTACACATAATATTAAAAAAAACTATAATAAAGAACAACTAAAACTAAACATTAAAATTGTCATAAAGTCCTACTCCCCGTGGTAACGTGCCAAGAATGCTGGCAGCGTTTCCTCGCTGAATGGCTATAGTTTTTACTTGAGAGAGAAAAGAACCAGCCCTCTTATCACCAGCAGCGACGACCAGTCAGTTCAGCTGCCTCTGATGCCGCGCCGGCTCTAAAAGAGGTACCGTTGAGATGAGAGGCCGCCAAAAGTATCTACGCAAGTAACATCCCACACTAGGGCTTTACCTCTACCAACCTACCCAAGGTACCAAAGTCATACCGTCGGGTCTCTTGCCATTGTCTGTAAATATCGCACAGGGCTTTATAACCGAGGGAAAGTTTATAGAGATAAACGCCCTTCGGATAACTTCGTTCAAAGAACCGTGACGGGAAAACTTAACCGCACTTTTCTTATATGAAAGCCCATGCAGCCCAAACTCTTCGACACTGCTATTACAGGGGGACTGATGAGGTTGACAAATTGCAGCTCTCAGGCGTATTCCTACGGATATGCGCAAGCTTTTCCCATCAAAAAATTTGCCTAGATTATTTGATGGTACAGCGTGTAACCAGTGACTAGATTCATTAGTCAAAACAGCTAGAAGGCGAGCTTGATCTTGGTCACTGCGAAAATTTTGAAATAAATCTTTCTGCACACTCTGTACCAACCGAATATTCCACTGCTTTTGTTGGTTAACTTCCAGTGGGCCATTTTCGCCGGGACAGAGCGTTAGCCATGTTTGCCTTGCATCCGCAGCAAAGCACAGATCTACTTATTGAAAATTATGGTACATAAGTCATTCACACTATGCACGAAAGCAAGGAAAAAAGGCAATGCAACGCTAGAAAGATTTCTTACACCAATACCATCAAATTTTATAGGTAAAGTGAAAGAAAGTATAGTAATTTAGAATTTTTGATAAAGCTATTTTAAGATTACTATCAATATCTTTTAAAATATCCGAACATTTCCAGACCGGACTGAGCAAAAAAAGTATGCAAACTTAGGTACAAGAAGACAATATTTAAAAAAGGGAAATGTGGTGGTATCAACGTGCTTTAAAAATTGATCAAATTTTGTTTTTAAAACAGGTTTAATACATATCAAAAAACAACGAAGCACCGAGCAGGTTTAGCGATTCCGCACTGACAGTTTCTATTCCTTCCTTTCCTTCATTGGAGAAATATGATTGAAATTTTGAATTTTAGTATCTATGTTAGAACAAGATTGGATTTATTGGAAATAAATATTTCACATTTATTGCTACTTGGTTCAAGACCAATATTTTTAAGATTTTGAAAAATACGAGTAAAGTCCCTGGGGACGTCATCTAGGTTAAGCTTGGATTTTAAATTTGAAGTAATAGGTTGAATTCCCAAACCGGAAAGAGCTGGATCTAGTGGGTCACCCTGCTGAACACTGACAGCGGAATCAATAATATGGTTTTCATAAAACAAGTTAGAATTTTGACTGTAACATTGACAAACGTAATGATAACTTTCAGGGGTATTGTTAGCCACTTCTTGCAGCAGGGTTACCCTATTGATAGATTTAAAAGCATTTCTAAGGTCAACCTTCAAAAGAACATCAGCATTATAATTTGTGAAAAAAGTACGCACCAAATGCACAGCCGCCTCACAGCCACCTTCAGTGATAAAGCCTGGTTGATTAGGCAGAAGTTTTAAGACAAAACGAAGGTAAACAAAAGTTAGAAATGATGTGCCTGCAAGCTAATTTCCAAGTTAATCGTCAAAATGTGGAACCAACCACAATAGGACAGATACTGCTATTTTTTTAAGGCACACAATCTTGCCCCATATAAGTAGGGAATGAAATTGGGATTGACATTAGCATAAAGCATGAAGTTACATAACTTTGTAATGTTATTAAGAAGTACTCTACCGACGTCACCGGCAGACATGCTTACAAGATCTTTGAGATGTTGAGGCGTTATTCCGTCAATGCCGCCGGCAAAGCTATTCGAAAATGATGAGATTTCGTCTAAAGTGTCTTTCTCGGAAATTTGTAAAGTTTGAATAGAAGTATTGGGAGGCAGTAGTGAGTTCTGAGAAGGATTGACCGAAGGATACTTCTGACGAAGGCTTTCAAGAGTTTCGATATTACGAGGAGCCAGGATGTCATTTTAGAATAAAATACGGAATGGATTTTTAAGTCGCCATTCATTACTTTTGGTTCAACTACTTTTTTAAAACAAATTTAGGACGAAGTCGTCATAAATGAGTAATCTAAATTTTGAAAAGAAGTCTATTTTATTTGAGACGTAATTGATTTATTTACTGTTTCATTAAAATGAATATGATAATAGGTGAATATAAATAATTTTTTCCAACTCTTTTATGTATATATAATCCCCCTTTACTTTTAAACAGCCTACCGTCTGTACAATTTTGACATCGTAGGAAATCTGGCTGTGAATGTACCGGAGCGCCAGTATTCATTAAAAAAGTTAAAAATGTAAAACTATATCTACAGCACTCAAAAGATATTAATTTATATTATATAAATTCGTATTAACGTGTTTTACTCTGCACCTTTCCATGAAAAACAAGCCCTCAAATCTTCTCCATAATTTGTCTCAAGATCTTACCGCTATCGTACCGCTGTCGTAGCGTGACCAGTGGGGGACTAACACGACTGAATAGAGTAAGA
Organism: Parnassius smintheus behrii; assembly: GCA_036936625.1. NCBI lineage: Eukaryota > Metazoa > Arthropoda > Insecta > Lepidoptera > Papilionidae > Parnassius > Parnassius smintheus. The sequence goes on from JAUPFT010000007.1 coordinate 56,816,303, forward strand.
AGGTTCCACCACAACCTGTTGCTCTTCCACGACGTATAGTGTTCCAGTCCACGCCAATCATTTCCGAATCTTCCACAAAGTCACCAAGGAAGGTTTCAATTACATAATATGAGAGATATTGCATTGTTGAAGTGATCTCACAGTGACAACATTTCAGCACGTGGGCTGCGAATTTCACACGTCGGATTGGTAGCGTTTTACTGCTCTTCTAAATTATTTATCTTCACCTTAATCGTATTAAATATAAAATTATTTTATTTAAACGTTATTTATAATTATAAGTTAAATTACAAATTAATTTCGAAAATATTTATAATATTTTCCATATACCATTGACTCAAACTAAAACCTATTTAAGTCTTATATCTCGTTTTTTTCTTACTTTTATGTCGTATTGTCCATCCATCCGTTGAGCTTATAAAATTCCACTGCTGAAGATAGGTCTCCCTCCCCCCACAGAATGCTTCGTTGGGGGATGTCATATTATGTTAATTTTAAAAGCGTCTACACAGTAATTCTTTTATTATTTATAAGTGATTTTTTAAATTTTTACACGTACACCTCCAAAACAAAAGGATTCTTATTTACCTTTGATCGGTTTGCTTCATTTTGAATATCATCCTTTTCCAAGTATATAATCCAAATATTACCATGCAGACACGTACTAAATTAATTTGTGGTAGGTTTTAGATACAAAACATTTAATTTAACACTCTTAACATATTTGATTTTCGCAATAACAACTATGAAAACACACCGTGACGGCTGGTACAAAATACGTAATCACATTTCATCAACGGACGGGTTGACATAGTGTTGTGCATATAACAGTGGTAGAGCCACGCAGCAGCCTTTGCTGTTGCACGTATGGGCCGGCTCAAATCGGGGTGGTACCACGATTTCACAGAAGACTGGCGTGAAGTAGAAGCTTTGCTTTTAAAACTGTTTTAAACTCTTTCAGTACCTTGAGGATCACCAGCTGATTAGTGACCGCTAGTACGGTTTCTGTCGCGGTCGCTCGGCTGGTGATCTTCTAGGTTACCTAACTCATAAATGGGCGAAGGCAGTAGCGTCCAAAGGGGAGGCGTTGGCCGTTAGTTTGGATATAGCGAAAGCCTTCGATCGGGTTCGGCACAAAGCGCTTCTTACGAAGCTTCCTTCCTGTGGGCTTCCCGAGAAATTGTGCAATTGGATCACCAGTTTTCTTGCTGATCGGAGCATCAAGGTTATAGTAGACTGTGCATGCTTTGTTCGCCGAGTACAGGGACAACCTTGTGTCTGAAGTCAAGACTTTGTTGAACAAAATCTCGGACTTGGGGCGACTAAATCTAATCTAGTTTAATCCCCAGAAGACACAATTTTGCGCGTTTACCGCTAAAAAGAACCCCTTGATCGTATCTCCTCAGTTTCAAGGCACTCTCTTTGTTGCCTCCGCCAATAATCCTCGGCGTCAACATATCGTGCAGTTTCGTGGTCACTTGGAAAAGAAGGCCAAATTGGCCTCTAAAAAGCTTGACGTGCTCAGCAGAGTGGGACAGTATTCCATGCCGGCTCACCGCTTACAACTTTACAAGACGAAGGTTCGGCCGCACACGGAATATTGTTCCCATATCTGGGCCGGGGCTCCCCATTGCCAGCTCCTTCCACTTGATCGCATCCAGCGCAGAGCAGTTCAAATCATCGGCGACCGAGCTCTTTCCGATCAGCTTAACTCACCGGTACTGTAAAGAGATGTTGCATCTCTATGCGTATTTTATCGTACCTACCACGGGGAGTGCTCTGTACATCCATATCATTTGGATGGCTGGTGGTCCACTACTAAGCGATTTAAAAGAAGTTTCCTTCCTCGCACAACTTCCTTGTGGAATTAACTACCACCAGAGATTTTTCCGGACCGATACGACTTAGGGATCTTCAAGAAAAGAGTCTACTCCTTTTTAAAAGGCCGGCAATGCATCTGCAATTCCCCTGGTGTTGCAGCTGTTCATGGACGGCGGTAATCACTTAGCATCAGGTGAGACGTATGCTTGTTTGCCCCCTCCTATAAAAAAATGTTCTGGTATCCCAAGTGTTTTTAGGAGCTTGTATATCTGTGATGCTGGCATGAAATGCTGCGTACTATAAGTTGTAAAATCGTCTTGGACAAGGAGAAATTATAATGCCAGTTTCTAAATTCAACAAAATTAGTTATTCATTCATGTACGGCTTCTAAGATCGGCATCACCCTAGTTAACGATGACAACCAGGAAAGTCAATTTAAAGGACCCCGACCTGTCATAGTGCGCTTTCTGAGACAAGACAAGCGTGATGAATTTTTAAGGACGACGAAAGCTAGACGTGATCTCACCAACTTAGATATTGAAGTTGAAGGACCTCCTGGAAAATTATACTTCAATGGAAATCTTACAAAATATAATCACCAGTTGTTTCGGGATGTTAGAATTCGATCAAGAGAAGCGGGTTATAGGTACTGTTGGATCAAAAATGGAAAAATTCATATCCGAAAGCACGAAGGTAGTCCAGCGCGCACTATACGAAGTGCTGCTGACATGGACCGGCACCTCGTTTCCCAGGACCATGAGTGTAACCCATCTTCTTTTCCACACCAAGACAATAAATCAAATTAGCCTGCTTTGCTTGATATTAAGTTTATGTTTGTTTTATTGCATGTTATTATTATTTGATGTTAATGGTAATGATTCTTTGCAGCAATATTATGAGTATTATGAATATTTTTCTCAAATTTTTATTGTTAATTTATGCCAAATGAAAGTGCACACGAGTATTAGTTTATCGGTAATTGTAAAAATAAAACTATTACTTCACCCATTCATAACTTATGTATTTAATAATCTTTACTTTTTTACAAATATTTATAATACACTCGCTAAAGAATTTCCTTCTCAATCATATTATGTTACACATATTTGTAACTCAAGCAAAATACTACTATTGAATATCGCGAAGAAAAGGCCTTATCTTAAATTGCTTATATTCGAATTCCGATTAAAATATACCTCTGTGATTAAGACTATGACTGGCTTAAGTTCTTTGGTAACAAAATGTTTGTATTCCTTCCAGTTTATGAGTGACAAGCTCTGTCTTAATTATCCCTTTCTATTATTTTTTTATATACTACGGCCGCTATAGATATCCAAGACGATATAGAAAAATCTTTATCGATTAAATGTCACTCACTGGATAGACTGGAATATTGTAGGAAAGTTTTTCAATCAAAGATTTTAAACTTCTTACTTTTAATATACATAGTCTTCAACATAATTTTAATGATTTTTGGTAGTCCTAAAGAGATTAAACATTACATATGACGTGATCGTTCTGACTGAATGCTGGCTACATGATAGCTCAGTAATTGGGCAAATAGCCGGTTATAGGTCTTTTCATACTAAAAAGTATATCAATAAAATTGGGGGAGTGGTTGCTTACATTAGGTTCAAATCAAATCAAATCAAATCAAATCATTTATTTGCAATCTAAGTGTACATAATTGGTATTAAATTAAAAATGTGCTTACAACTTAGACGCCCTTTTCAGGCACTGCAAATTTGACAAGGGCACTGCTTATATACTATTAACATACATAAAATAAAATCAAATTAAAAGCTATAAAAAGATATAAAAAATATATAATAGTGTTATTTTTTATCTAAATACTCTTCTACTGAGTAGAAGGGGTTTTGTTTTAAATATTTACCGAGTCTTGATTTAAATTTGGTTAATTCTGATATATTTTTTATTTCCTGTGGTAATTTATTATATACTTTTATTGCCATATAGTAGGGGCTTGTATTTAACATTTTTGTTCGCGACTGTGGTAGGTATAATTTATTTTTGTTACGTGTATTTAAGTTATGCGTATCTTTAATTTTCTTAAAACTATTATTATTTTTGTGGACAAACAGGCATAGATCATAAATGTACATACAGGGTAAGGTAAGAATATTTAGTTGTTTGAAATACGGTCTACAGCTAGTAGTGTTATCTATCTGGGCTAGTATTCTAACGCACTTCTTCTGGGTAATAAAAAGCTGCTGCACATCGACGCTACTTCCCCACAACATAACTCCGTACTTAAGCCACGAATGAGCATAGGCATAGTAAGCTGACAATGCCGTGGCTGTGTCAGTGGTGTATTTAATTTGAAATAAAGCATACGTAAATTTTGAAATTTTAGACTTTATATAATTAATGTGCGTTTTCCAATTGATGTTTGAATCTACTTTCAAACCTAAAAGATTAAAAGTATCAACTTCTTCTAGTTGTATATTATTAAAGTTTATGTTTAAAGTTAATGGGCTGCTTTTATATGTTTTAAATTGCATAATTTTAGTCTTTTTAAAGTTAATTTCTAAGTTGTGATCTTCAAGCCAATTTGTTATAGTGTGTAGAGTGTTGTAGATAATATAGTTATAATTTGTGTTTTTATCGCAGTTCACTAACACTGACACATCGTCGGCAAAGAGTACGCTTAATGTGTTTTCATTATTTATTATCTTGGGTAAATCGTTTATATATATTAAAAACAATAGGCATCCTAAAACACTACCTTGAGGGATTGAACATGTGAGGTCCCGGATTTGGGACTGTACTACAACGATTTCCCGTTTTTCATCGTTGCGGTGTTCGATTTGAACTATCTGCTTCCTGTTTGTCAGATATGATTGGAACCATTTATAGGCCGTTCCACGAATTCCCGAACCCTTTAATTTATTTAAAAGTATATTAAATTGAACTTTATCGTATGCTTTCGTCATATCCAAAAGGAGACCTATGGTGGCTCTTTTATTATCAATATTTTGCACTGCCGTTTGGATATATTTATATACTGCCATAGTTGTTGATCTACTTTTTCTAAAACCGTTCTGTGATTCGTCTAATATATTGTATTTTTCTAAATAATGATAGAGTCGGTTACACATGGCTTTCTCAAATATTTTAGCAAACGTGGGAAGCAGGGCTATGGGTCGATAGTTACTGAGCGTTTGGGGGTCGTCTTTTTTAAATATAGGTTTTATTAGTGAAATTTTTAGTGCATCCGGAAACTGAGAATTTTCAAAACTTTGGTTTATAAGTGAAGCTAAAGGGATAGCTAATATTTCTGCACATTTCTTTACCAGGATTGGTGGTATATCATCAATGCCACAGCTATGTTTATTTTTAATATTTTTAATTATATTCATTATTTCTCTTGGATCAACAGGGGTTAAAAAGAAAGAGTTTGTTGGTGGATTTATAACGGGATGTCTATTTACCATATTATTGGAGTTAGAACATTGACCTACAGTGGCAAAGTACTCGTTGAACATATTTGTTACGATGTGGGGGGAAGAAATTAGTGTATTATTTTCTTTTAAAATTATATTTTGAAGTAATTTCATTTTATTTTTACCGGTTTTATTATTAATAATTTTCCACATCGTTTTAGTTTTATTGTCAGATTTTTCCATTTGTTTAATGTAATCTATTCTTTTGGATATTTTTATACATTTTTTAACATTTTACTGTAAATATTGTAATGTGTTCGCATAACTTCGTTTTTAGTTTCATTTTGCATTATTTTTAATATTCTTTTATGTCCGCACGATTTTTTTAATCCCATCGAGAGCCAACTTTTTTTAGTACTGTAGTTTTTAATTTTAATTTTTTGTGGTGGTATATGATTATTCAGTATTTTTGTTAAACTGGCTAAGAAATGCGAATAGTTTTCATTTAATCCTTTATTACTGTTTATTATATTCTCCCATTTTATTTTATTTAGTGATTCCTTAAATTTATTTATATTAACATTTGTAAACAGTCTTTTTTGTTTAAAGTACGTAATATTTTGTTTTATTAATAAATTACTTGTATCAATTTCTATGTTTATTGCTTTATGATCTGAGATCCCATAGTCAATTACTTGAGATTTCTTTACAAGGGATGAATAATTAGTAAATAGTAAGTCAATGCAAGTGGAGGACTCTTTAGCAATTCTCGTTGGTTTATCTATTAATTGTTTAAGGTTGTATGAAGCCATGAAATTCAAAAAGTTACGTGTAATTTTGTTTTTATTTAAAATATTTATGTTAAAGTCTCCCGCGATTATAATATATTTATTTTTTTCTTTTGTGTTAAGTTTATTTAGAAGTGTATCTAATTGCTTAAAAAATAATTCTAAGTGTCTATCGGGTCTATATATTCCTATGATAATGCATTTCAGTTTGGGAATTTCTATTGCACATAGTTCAACAATAAATTCTTTGGAATAATTTACAATATCAATTCTTTCTATAAACTCTAAGTTGTTTTTTAATATTAAGCAAACTCCACCTCCTTGTTTATATTTCCGGCAAAAGTAAGATGCAATTGTATAGCCTGGGATTGTTAAGGAATTAAGATAGTATTCATCTTTCCACAATTCAGATAATGACAGTATATCAACATCTGTTTCTAACATTATTTGTTCAAGTATATCAATTTTATTACCAATACTTTGAATATTTTGAAAACTTAAAGATAACTTATTGAAATTGTTTTTGAAATGTCCCGATCTGCTGACGCGTAGTAGAGTTATGTGGCATGGTATCTGGCGAAGATTGTTCTTGGTATTGCATAGAAGTTAGTGGGGTAGGATCTGGAATATCGACGTCCTTTGCGGGTATGATTGCGCCTTCCGTCCGGTTCGTAGTTGTAGATTTACAGGTATTTGTGTATAGTTTCCCATCAACATAGAGTTTATTATTTTTTATATACGCATTTTGTCCATTTGTCCTCGCTGTTTTCATATTTCTGATGAGTTCCTTCCTTTCTTCTAGCGTTTTTCCACTGACGAATTTTCCTATGGATAATCCAGTATTTTTAAACTTGATCGTATTGTTAATTACAAAATCGGACATCCTTTTACTTATTAATTCTATCGCAATAGGCCGCCGACGGATTCCACGTCTCCCAAGGCGTTTGATTTCTTCTATGTAAGGGCATATATTGATGTTTAATATATCATGGAACAACCTTGAAACACGACCTACTAGCTCGTTTTCGGTCTCAGAGTACCCTTCCATGAGGCCATACAGTACTATTTTCTTTGAGTTTTTCAAATTGTAGAGTTCTTCTTCAATATTCATAATTTTTTTGTTGAGATTTTTTATTTCTTCTTGAAGTTGCTTTTGAGAATCTATTAATTTACTGTTTAGATCGTTTTCTATTTTATTTTTAAAATCTTTTAGAGAATTGTTAATTTCATCTTGAATTATGCTCCTTACATCTGAAAGTATACAAGTTTTCATGCGCTCCAGTTTTGTATCCAATAAACCACCAATTTGTTCTAGCGTTAGCGATGTGCTAGTTCCCACGTCTTCTGTGAGTGTTGTTGCTGTGGTACTTGCATTTTTCTCAATGGTTTGACTCAAAAGAGTGTTTTCCGCTATGTCATCTATGCTAATATCGCTAGCACTTATGTTAATATGTTCGTTTATGGTTTTTTTCCTGAATGTTACGTTCGGATCCGCTAATTCGTTATTATGAAGTAAGGTCTTTATAGGGGTATTTGGATTCGTAATTTTTGGTATTTTGCAACGACATGCCTGACATTTCCAATTTTGTTTCCTTTCAGCTGGCATAATGTTGTAAAAATACTTTTCCGTAACATTTGCGCAGTTTAAGTCATAATAATTTTTACATAGTGCACAAAAAAGATGTTGTCTTCCAGGTATTTCTTGCATACAACCTGCACATTTATTTTTCTCACTGTTCATTTTTAATATAATTGACAGCACCCTCTTTTGGTGGATAAAAGTTGTATAGACAGCAGATTTGGTACGTTGTTATTAGTTCTTGTGTTCCAAACTAGATATCGCTATTTATATTATAATTTGCAACTTCACTAATTTCCACTAGATGGCGCTTTTCGTACAATCTTATTTTGTGTGAAGACGGCGGGTATATAATATATAAATTTGAAATCTACTGGTTTTAATATATAGAAATAAAGTTTTATGGTCACTAAGTTGTTTTAACCCATACACTATTTGTTTGTGTGTAATTAAGCTCACTTATACCTTTTTATCACTGTCACCTATGTTTTACATAGTATTTATTTAGTTTACACGAATAATTTTACACAGCTGTTTTTAACTGTTTTTTATACTATTCGATAGATTTAGCACTGGATAACACTTGTACTTGTTTACTACTACTAGATCTTTGTTTTAAACTACTTTTTACATTTCACTAAATCGTTATTAATAATTTTTTGGCGAGAAATACGTAGAGCTATTGTTTACAAACTGAGCAGTACCCTCGTTCCCCATTCCTTTTCCTTTAGACATAGGTTAGACAAGTGGACGCCCTCTGTGTAGAAGCCCACCTTTGATGAGGCAAACTGCCTTAGGGTTGACTTGGATAACTCATTGTCTATACTATGCATATATTGCTCTCCCTCATTTTACAACTTAAACGACTTTCTACGATCTTTGGACAGTACACTTCACAGCTTACAGGATAGGTCTTGTGTAATGGTGGTGTACCTACGCATACATGCTCGTCGGTTAAGGGTACTCTTAATTTGGCCCATTTTTAGTATATCGCCAATTTGGTCGACAAACTTCCGCCTAGGACGTCCCTTTCCGACTCTTCCATTCTACTTCTGCAACATATATTTGCTTTGTCAGTCCTTCAGCATTCATTCTTTCTACATGACCAAACCACCGAAGCATTCCTTAATCCTGGTCACTGTATCATCTTGCAAACCACAATCTTCTTTTATCACACAGTTTTCTCACCCTGTCACTCAGATTCAGCCCTAGCATACTCCTTAGCGACCGCATTTCTACTGCATTTATTCTACTCTTGTCCTTCTTCTGCAACACCCAAATTTCACTACCATATGTTAAAGTAGGGACTAATGCAGCATTGTGAATTGCCATATGTGCCTTTTTTGACACATTCTGACTTTCCACAATAGAGTGTAGAGCCCCATTTACTTTATTTCCTGCATTCAATCGTCGTTCAATATCCTTATCATATCTCCCATCCCTGCTGAATACACATCCCAAATGTACGAAGAAAGTGGATGAGCCACTTGCTCAATTAACTCTCCTTCTATTCTTATTTCACATACCGTTTTGCTTTCTTCTCTTTCAAAAACCATCACTTTCGTCTTACTTGCGTTCACCTTCATTTCCCTTTCTTTTAATGACCTGATCGTTAATGAAACCATCATTTGCAACTCGGCCGCCGACGACGCAAGTATCACTTGATCATCGGCGTACAAAAGGCATTTGATGGTTAACTCACCCATTCTTAACTCGCATTCTTCAACTTTCAAATTTTCCAAACAACTGTCCATAAATAGGTTAGTAGGGAAGCTACACAGCCCTGTCTGACACCTTTATGGATGCCAAACCAGTCCAAGTAGACCCCATTGATTCTAACACAAGCACTCGAGTCCCTATACAGAGACTTTAATGCCTGTATTAAACCAGCGCTCAACCTTAATGCGTTCAGCGTTTGTCATAACACATCCCTGTCCACTCTGTCATAAGCCTTTTCCAAGTCCATGAACGCACAAAAAACTTTTTGGTTTTTCGCCAAAAACTTCTCCGCGATCATGCACATGGAAAAGACTTGATCTGTACACCCCATTCCCTTTCTAAATCCCGCTTGTACATCCCAAATTTTTTCATCAGTTTCTTTCATAACTCTTTCAATTAGTACCTTAGCATACAGTTTTCCCACAATGCTAAGAAGGCTGATACCACGGTAGTTTTTATAGTCCTGCTGTGACCCTTTTCCCTTATATATTGGGACTATCATGGCTTTGCACCAGTCTCCCAGTACCCGCTTTAGTTCCCAACATCAATTAAACAAGGTGTACAGCAGGCCTGCCACCACGTCCTCTCCAGCCCTTAGCATTTCGAGTGAAACTCTATCATATCCGGCTGCCTTACCTACTTTCATGCTTTTCGTTGCTTTCATTATTTCATCTATGCTTATGTCCCTATCTCTTTCATCTTCTTTCGGAATTTCTATTTCATTTAGTTCACACGTCTCCTCACTCATAAATACGGTTTCAAAATATTCCTTCCATCTCTTTAGACTCAACACTTCATCATTCAGAATACAGCCATTCTTATCTCGTATCGCATTCAATCTAGGCTGTTTTGGATGTATCCTGGTATTTCTTACGAGTTTCCAGAACATTTTAAATCTTCTTTAAATTTCTGTAATAATCATTTTGTCTCCTCCGGTCGAAAATTGGTTGATCAAATCCTGTCTAAGCTTTCAAACTCAGAGGTCAAATTGAGTGCTTCCGTTGGGACTCTCAATCCTCTGCTTAACTCTTTCTTCTTTAAACCAACTGATTCATTGGAAATCAAGAGGCTGATTGAGGTTTTACGTAGTGATAGTGCACCGGAGGTTGGCGGATGTACCCCTCTTCTTATTAAATCTATTAAAGATGCAATTTTGATTCCTCTTACTCATATCCTCATTTCAACCTTAGTATTAGTAAGGGCATATTTCCTGACAGATGGAAGTGTGCGATAGTAAGTCTGATTTACAAAGCTGGACCAAAGAATAATCCGGATAATTACAGGCCTATATCGCTCCTAACAATCTTCTCAAAGCTTCTTGAGAAGATATTTAATATCCGTCTGCTGAAGTATCAGAGAAGTTGAAGCTAGTTTCTGATAGACAGTTTGGGTTTAGGGTAGGGAAGTCCACTGATGATGCTATTAATCTGCTGGTAAATCAAATTTCATCGAAGGTGGATAATGGTAAATGTAGTCTTGGTATTTTTCTGGACCTTTCTAAAGCCTTTGACACCGTGTCTAGACAAATATTGTTGAAGAAGCTCGAAGGTTTTGGAATCCGCGGTACTGCTAGGAATTGGTTTCAAAGCTATCCCACTAATCGATACTAAAGCGTGCAAATAGGGCCTGATCACATAAGTTCCCAGCTTCAGGTGACCTTCGACGTGCCCCAGGGCAGTATTCTCGGGTCGACCCTCTTTGTTCTGTATATGAATGACCTTCTAGAACTCAAAATACCTCAGTGTGAAAGAATTTGTTACGCAGATGACACCGTTGTCTTATTCCATGGTCGATCCGGGAAAGAAGTAAGAAAGCTGGCCGAGAATGGTATGGGTCAAGTGGCTGGGTGGCTGAATCGTAATTTGTTGACACTTAATGTGAAAACATCCAAATACATGTGTTTCCACAAAACTTGTGCCTCTAATCCGTTGATACAGAACGACATTCCAGTCCATACTTGTGACATTCTGCAACATTGTGACTGTGAGGGTATTGCGAGAGTGGAGACGATCAGGTACTTGGGTGTAATTGTTGACCACAATCTTTCCTTCAAACTGCATATCTCATACCTCTCAAATCGAGTCAAGAAGGTTATTTACATAATGAAGTTGCTCAGGAACTGTGCTGATAAAAAGGCACTTCGTATGGTTTATTTTGCCATCAGCCAATCCGTAATACAATATTGTATATCACCTTGGGGTGGTGCCTCCAAAACCACGATGTTGCAGTTGGAGAGGGCACAGAGAGCAGTTCTCAAGGTCATGTATAAAAAGCCCTACCGGTACCCTACGGCCGATCTTTATCGGGATAGCGAGGTTTTGAGTGTTTGCCAGTTGTATATTCTATCCGCAGTTTAAAAACCCATGGGCAAGTAATTCAGTCGCCTATTTACGAACACCTAATCACTAAACGAATATATTTAAAATCCCAATTCCAGCAGCCAGGTCTGTTTTCGCGCAACATCTTCTACAGTTCTAACATCCTCATATTTATAAAAAAAAATACTTAAATTCTGTGACATCAAAAATTGTACCACTTTGAAAACTAAACAAATAGTAAAAAGATATCTATTTGTTTAGCTTTCAAAGTGGTACGTGATACTACACTAAAATTATAATGAAACCGAAAACTTAATATTAAAGCAAAAATAATACCAGATTATATCTACGTTTTACACTAAAATATTGTATTCATATTGTTACGAGCTTAGGGTTCGTGACAATAAAAACTGCCGATTGAATTACCAAAATTAACACTTTAATTCACTTTACATCAATTAAAACTTAAAACACTAATAATTAATCACACTGATTCACTTTATTTCGCTCCGAAGCTTCGCTTGTCTCGCCAAATTCAATGGTGCCCTGATCGCGGCTTGCAGCGGCTTTATATAGGACTCTTCCACGAAAACATCCAGAATATTCAAGTTGTAGCGGCGCTGTCGTCACGCCGCAAGCGAAATACACCGACTAACCGAGTGACCAACCGACGTGATCTGAACACGCAACCAAACAACCTTCGGAAACTTCAAGCTTCATCATCGTCATAGAATACCCCACCCATTCGCTCCCGAGTAGATATCGTCTGCAGTGTTCATATCCTGCAAGCCATCTAGCTTCACAAGGTTCATCGCAGCACTGGAATAATAATGCTTCCTGTTCCTTCAAGCTACTCTCTGCGCTACAATGCTCGGCACGGCTCTGAGCCTTACTTCTCGCCTCTGCTTCACGGCACTCTCGCAGATTACTTGCCTTCTTCTCGACTCACCCCAGACTACAAGGCAATCTCCTGGCACTTGCACATTCGTCGGCAACGAGGCTGCACTATCGATCTCCGGTCTGAGCAGGGGGGTGATGTAGCGGCGCTGTCGTCACGCCGCAAGCGAAATACACCGAAGCCTAAATCACGCTATCAACATTCTGAATCATATATAGTATATATAGAACATCTCCGAACTATCACACGGAGTGTTGGCCACTCCCCGGGCAGAACACCTTGCCTGGCGGGAGATCTCCCCTTTTCCTTGCACGGCCACAAAGTAAATACGTGCGCCAGCCGACCAGGCGCAGAAAGTTCGAGCGTGGGGCTTCTAGAACGCTTAATTTTTCTGTTCGATACTAGATGGCGATGTTTTTCTCACTATTTTTCCCAATGTTCAGGTCAGTAGCTCTATTTCTAGCTAAGACTAAATGATTTTCTATTTATTTATTTTATTTTATGTAGCAATGTTTACACTTTTACAATAAAATGCCATAAAGTATTATACGTTAGTCTACACAAAGTTAAAAAAATTATTAAACAAAACATTATAGAAGAATATAATATATTACGATGTTAAGAAATACATGAATGAACATAATTTATATATTACTCAATTCACAAAATAATTAATTATGTATATGCAAATACTAAATTATTATATGTGGTTGCGCGGAAAACCATTCGTATTTATTTATATTTGACGGTAGGCTTGCCAAATCGTTTATCCCTTTCCAAACGATATCATTCATACCCTCCTATCGACACATCGGGGTGGTGGGTTGGGAGGGGAAAGAAGATGTTTCTAGAATATCACGTAATCATCGCAACCGAAGGAATAAAAGGCAAGCGCAACCGACGCGCAACCTCTTCCCGCCGCGCTTGTCGTTGGAACCACACCGCCTAGGATAATAGTGTCCTAAAGAGCTCTTGCCCACGCGCACCGCTAGTATAACCGCTTAGCCTGAAGCAGTCGAGCTCCAGGAAATCCGCCTCACCTCGTGTGAGAAATAGTCGCGCACCGCCTCTCTCCCGACGCATCACTGGGGCCCCAAAGAGTCTACCCAGAGTGTCTTCCAGAAGTCGCAGCAACATAGTGCCCAAGCCGCATGGAAGCAACACCCCGGTGAGTGACTATTCCTTACTAGTTACTGCTTGATATAATTGTGTCCGCTCCAATTTATTTTCTCCCAATCAAGCAGGATTCCTTTCATAGATTTGACAAATAATAGTTCGTTTTAGGGAAGAGCGAGTGCATTGTATGGGAAACCGCGTGCTATAGTCGCCATTTTATGTAAATGTAGAAGCATTTCGCATATACAGTCCACTTTGGTTAATATCTCGCGTAATAGGTTTAAGGTTCGACCGGGGAATTAGACTTCGGTAGCCTTAGGCTCGTCGCTCCAACATTTTATGGTCACTTCGGCAGTATTTGGACTGGTGTTTAGTAGTCGTTCAACCATTTTCTGGTCGAATTATTAGATTAATTACTTAGACAATGCACTTTAATTTATGGAATAGACTTAAATAGTGTTCCTTTAAAATTAAACTTTGGTTGGTTACTCGCAGAAGAATTATTCATTTAAATAGTGTTTGTATTTGGTTTAAATTTAAAGCTTATTAGTCGCTTAATTAATTGAAACAGTGTAATCACACGCGTTTTGTACGCTTACCCGACAATTTTGATAAAAATATACTGAGTTTAGCGAGCGACGCGCGTCACCTCGGCTCGCTGTAACAGGTGTTCAACTTAACGACGTAATACGGTACGCGTGTCCATCCTCCAGCGTTGTGCGATTAATTGTGATTAATATAATTTTATTACAATAATTTAAAATGGCAGTTAGTGGAAATGATATTAAAATTAAAACGCTTTATGCCAAGAGGGACATACTTTTTTCACGTATACAAAGTATTAGTTGTCACATAAAGAACATTAATGTAGAAGCAGTGCGGGAAACTTTTTCGAATGAAATTGAAACGGTGGATTCTTTGCGGACGGATTACGAAAGGATATTAGACCAAATTAATCATTTGGAATTACAAATCGACCCGAAATACATAGTGAACTACCAACCGCTTCTGGCATTTGAAGATATGTTGTGTCGCGTGAAAAGAACGGCGAAACTCTTACGGTCTCCATTTCAAAACGAAGCAAAGCCGGAAATCCAGGTACGCCCACGTGACTCAATTAGGTTGCCGCCAATAGATATTCCGGTATTCAATGGTGATATTAAGACATGGCCCTTCTTCTTCAGTAGTTTTCAAAACAATGTACATAATAACTCATCGTTATCGGACGCTGAAAAATTATATTATTTAATTAGTAAACTTAGTGGCAGGGCACAGTCAATTTGCTCGGGTTTTACACCTACAGCAAACAATTACTTGTTAATATTCGAAACGCTTAAAACTAAATATGAAGATAGGAGAATGTTAGCTTCCGAATATTTGAACCAGATATTCGATCTTAAACCTATATTATCCGCGAACATCAACGGCTTAGAGCAGTTTTTAGATAAATTTGTGGCATCGGTGGCTGCACTTAAGAATTTGAAATTTAATGACCTTATGGATGTGGTGTTTCTTCATATTGCACTAAAGAAATTAGAACCCGACACCGTGCGTGCGTTTGAAATGGAGCATCGTAGCTCGGAGATGCCTTCCTTTCTTCCCCACGGACCGCGTATGCGTTTAGACGTGTGTTTCTGTGCAAGTTTAAATTTTAAAAATAAATTAATTTAAAGAAATAATTTTGTTACCAAATTCCGTGCAAGTACCAGGCACTCATAACGCGTTTAGAAGTTGACGGTGCGTCCGAAACTCCGAGAAACGCAGAGCAACGCAATTGCAACAACTACAGTTGTACTACGGGTGGGTGCTTATCTATCTTCTTCATTCATAACTGCAGACATCTCACGTACGTCACTAAATCTTTCGCTTGCCATAATTCATAAGCGCTAGCGATTACGGTTAAAATTTTGAGGCTTGGTTTAAGGAAAAAAATATATATAGATAATTAAACTTCTATTTGATTAAGATTGAAAACGTTGCTATATTAATTTCCATGATGGATAAATCTGTATCAGATACGGAAATTAACGTTTTGTCTACTAATAACAAGACTCCACCTAATTATGTTTTTCAACGAACCAATAGGACTAGAGAAGTAATGGCTGATTCTGTTACTAATCAGTTGGCTGATTTCAAAGAAGAAATTATAAAAATTACTACTATTTACAACAAAACAAGAAAATGAATTTCAACGAATTAACTCAACACTGAAAGAAATCCAGCAGACAAATATTAGTATAGAAAGCACGATTGCCTTTTTAGCTACTCAAAATGAAGAGTTTGAAAAGAAAATAGATCAGTTAGAGAACCAAGTGAAGGAGGATAAGAAGTATATCACAATTTTGGAAAATAAAATTGAGGAAATTCAAATGGGAAACCGGAAAAGTAATATTGAAATAAAAAATGTTCCAAAGAAAAATAATGAAACAAAAGAAGACCTAATTGATATGGTTGTGAGTCTATCACAGAGCATTGGTTGTAAGGTTGATAAATTAGATATAAAGGATATATATAGATTACGTGGAAAAAATCTGAAGAACTAAATACACCGATTGTTGTAGAAACTGGTTCTACGATCCTTAAGACTGAAATCTTAAAAATGGGTAAAGCTTTTAATATAAAAAACAAAAGTAAGCTGTGTGCTAAGCATCTGGGCTTTAAAGTACAGGAAGACACAACCATCTTTTTATCAGAGCACCTTACTTTGAAAGGATCTCGTCTACACTTCCTTGCCAGAGACTTGGTTAAGACTAAATGTGATACTTTAGAGTTTGCTACTCATTTCAAAAGAAAACAAAATGACCTCACTATTATCTCACAAAATATAAGAAGTATCTATAATAACTTCAATGACTTTTTAATAATTTTATCTAGCTTCGATTTTAAATTAGATTTAATTATTTTAACTGAATGCAGACTAGACAGTAACAAGCCTATCCTATAACTAACTGATTACCACTCCTACTCTACTACATACCAGCTAAACCAGAATGATGGGGTTGCTGTTTATGTAAATTATTCATTAAGAAATAAAGTAAAAGAAATAAAACTGGCACAGGCGTCTTGTATTCAAGTAGACATATCAAATAATATATTCTTATGTATCTATCGCTCGCCATTAAATACAAATATAGAGAATTTTTTAGCTTCTCTTAGTGCACATCTTGAGACAATATCAATGCATAAAAATATCATAATAGCTGGGGACATAAATATCAATATTAGACCTAAAAATATGGAGCCATCGCAAGAATATAAGAATAGAAATCTTAACATGTTGGCAGAATTTGAAATACTTCCGGGACATGTGCTACCCACAAGGAACCTCAACTGTTTGGATAACTTTATGTTCAAAACAGACAGTAAAAAGGATCTGCCTTTCATAGCAATATTACATACCACCATTACAGACCATTTTACTACATTTTTATGCTTATCCAAAATTAAATATAATCAATTTTCAAATAAAACTAAATCTATACTAGACTACGACAAAGCTCGAAAATATCTACAAGAAAGTAATCTGGCTAAGTTATTAGAATGTTATGACCCTAATGTATTAACTGATTTTCTTTTGCATAATATAGCTAATTCTATAAAAAACAATATTATTACTATTGAAATTCCGAAGAGTAAACGTATCATAAAACCTTGGATTACAACTGGTATTCTTAAGTACATAAATAATAGAAATAAGTTACAAAAAATTTAAGAAAAGACCCACACAATGAAATTTTAAAAATAACATACTTAAGATATTGAAATTACTGCAATAATTTAATTAAAAAGCTGAAAAGGAGATATGAAAGAGAACAACTTGCTAAATCAGTTTCAAATAATAAGCTTCTCTGGAAAAATATAAAAAATATAACAAACTCGAACCAATCGAAAAACCAAAACGCAGAATTATTAAATACTAAACCCACCCCTACCGAAGCAGCAAATTTTGTTTATGAGTACTTTGTTAACATTGGTATACAACTTGCTCAACAAATTAAAGATATTGCCTTGCATGACTCATATAACCTTTCTGACACACTGCCTGCACTGGGAAATTCCTTCACGCTCCTTGACACGGATCATGATGAAGTGGATAGACTCTTGATGAGCCTAAAATCTAACAGTGCACCAGGTTGGGATATGATTTCAACAAAGTATTTAAAATTTGTAAGATATGAAGTCGTTCCTATTATAACTCATCTTGCCAACCTTTGTTTTAATAAGGGGATATTCCCTACCCTGTTAAAGCAATCTATTATTATTCCGGTACACAAGGGTGGAGATAGGACGGAAGTGAATAATTATAGGCCCATATCCATATTACCTAGCATATCAAAAATTTTGGAAAAGCTTATTAATAATCGTTTAGTAAATTTTTTAAATAAATATAATGTTTTTTCTCCTTCCCAATTTGGATTTAGAACGGGTAAATCCACAGAAGATGCTGTAACTTCTCTAAGCTCGCTAATAATTAAGAAATTGATAATAAAAATAAATGTTTAACGGTGTTTCTTGATATCAAAATAGCCTTTGACACCGTCTCTGTCCCTATCCTAGTAAATAAATTGGAAAAGGTTGGTATAAGAGGAGCACCATTAACTCTTTTTAAAAGCTACCTCTCTAATAGGAAGCAGAGAGTAAAGTTGGAACAGTACTTAAGTGAAGAACATACGGAGTTCCACAGGGAAGCGTTTTGGGTCCACCATTATTTCTTGTATATATCAACGACATTTGTAGCCTAAAAATAAATAACGCAAAACCTTCTCCTATGCTGATGATACTGCAGTCGTCTACTCTGGAAACTCCTGGAAAGCTGTGAAAATTAGTGTCGAAAATGGAATGGTTCAAATAGCTACTTGGTTAAAATATAACTTGCTCTCGCTGAACACAAATAAAACTAACTATATATGTTTCAGTATCTACAATAAAAATCAACCTGATGACAGATTTAGTACAAGGGTTCATGATTGTTGTAACACCCAGGATAGAAACTGCAACAGCCCGATCATTAATAAAGTTACCCATACAAAGTACCTAGGTGTCATGATGGATCAGAGACTGTCCTGGTACTCACAGCTTGAGCAAGTTGCTGGAAGAGTCAGAAAGTTGATTTGGGTCTTTAGATCATTAAGGCATGTGGTTCCAGGTAATAATAAAAAAATGGTGACCAGGAAACATCAAGAACAATTTTGAATGAGATATATATCGCCTTGGTTCAATCTGTCTTGGAATATTGCATTCCTGTTTGGGGAGGTGCGGCAAAAACTAAGTTTATAGAGGTTGAGAGAGCACAACGTGCGCTTATTAAAGTTATGAACTTCAAAAATATTAGATACCCCACGGAAAGGCTTTATCTCGGTAGTGGGCTACTTTCGGTAAGGAAACTGTATATAAAACAGATCACACTCAATAAACACAGAAAAATAATGTGGCTTCAGTACCCCAAACTAAAACTAAGTTTGCTAGTACTCAATAGTTCTGTAAAAGTCGCTCGTCTCAAATTTATAATAAAATCAATAAAGAACTTGATATTTATTCGAAACAATATTATCGAATGTAAAATTGGTTAAAGTCACTTAATTACGAGAACACTGAGCTGCTTTTACATACAGTAAAATAGTACACACACATACCCACACACTCATATACAAACACATTCACGCGCAAGCACGCACACACACACAACACACACACACACACACACACACACACACACACACACACAGACACACGCTTTCGCATACATATAACAAATATCATAATCTGAGGAGAAAAAAAAACTGTAAATACTCCCTTTTAGACTTTAAGTTTTTCTTTGTAATGTCATATTTCATAATGTAAATAATATAATATATAGATATTGATATGGAAGAGCGGATTCACCTGGTACAGGCATTATTTGCATAAAAGGAGAATCCGGCCACTAATGTCTGTAAACCAATTTCTATTTGCTGAAATAAATTTTATTATTATTATTATTATTATTCCTTTCATTCGTTAACATCGTTTGTGCGAGATCAAATAAAGGTGATGCAGCGCTCCCCGAACGTTAAACAAGAAAGTGCGTCGACCGTAGACAGACTCAACAATCTAAAATAGCAGGGTCGTTAACATACGTAACCGCTACGTCGGCACCACTTCAACATGTCTGTATCATATGTAAAGATAAACACGGTAATTTATACAATTGTGCGACTTTTCGTAAATATTCACCAAGCGAACGTTATAAAATGGTAAAGACAAACAACCTATGTCTGAACTGCTTAAGCGATAAGCATTTAGTTGCAAAATGCAATTCTAGTTCCGTATGTAGCAAGTGCGCCAGGAAACATCACGCGTTATTACATTTTGAAAATAGCAACATATCGGCTTCAAGTAAGGCGGACAAGGAATTCACCCCCACTAAAGTCAACGATTCTAGCGGTCGACCTGGTGATTCACAACAACAACACAACCTCCTTCAACCGTGTTACTGGGTACGGCACGTATTTTGGTTAAGGATTCGCGTGGAAACGAACAAAGCGTCCGTGCACTGCTGGACAGCGGAGCCCAAAATAGCTTTATAACGCGACAATGTTGTCAGCGCCTAGGCTTAGTAATAAATAGGTCACTTTCATGTCCCGTAGTCAAAGGCATCGGAGGTACTAGTAAAGCTACCCAGGGATATATAAATTTAAAAATTTATACTCGGATAGATCGTAATGTTAACTTTGATATAAATGCACTAGTAGTAGATAGGGTCACTGAACGGCTGCCAACCGTTTCGGTTGACACCTCGGCAATGATTGAATTTAAAAATTTGACTCTAGCAGACGACAATTACGCCGTTCCTGGAAACATAGACATGCTCATTGGAGCATCGCTTTTCCCTCATCTTTTGTTAAACAATAAGATCAGGGGCAACTCCTCGCATACCGCGCCTTACGCAATGGAAACCGTCTTGGGCTATGTCATCGTTGGCTCCGCCTCCATCATGGATAGTATTTCTCCAACCTCTTATTATGGTATGGTTGTCGAACCGCTCGAGTCATTAGTCCGCAAATTTTGGGAGATAGAGGAGGTGAACGTCCCACCCATAGCTAGCTCAGATGACAGATTATGCGAGGAAATTTACGTCCGCACGACCGTTCGTGATCGCGACGGTAGATATAGTGTAGCGCTACCCTTTAAAGGAGATGTTTTATCTCTCGGCGATTCGCGTCAAATTTCGGAAAAACGTTTCTACAGCTTGGAGCGTAGGATGCTCGCTTCACCCCAGTTAAAGGAAGCTTACGACGGCGTCATTAACGAATATATAAGAGAAGGTTACATATCACTTGTGGCTTCGAAATTAGATAACTACGAAGACACACCGTCGTATTTCATACCACACCACGGAGTCATTAGAGAGGACAAACTTACATCTAAGTTACGTGTAGTGCTCGACGCTAGTGCTAAAACTAGCACTCACCTGTCGCTTAACGATATCCTCTATAGTGGGCAAAATTTACAGGGCATTTTATTTAATATAATAGCCAATTTTCGTTTGTTTAGTATAGCACTATCCGCCGATATTCGCCAAATGTTTCTTTGCATAGGGGTCCGTGAATGCGACCGTAGATTCCAACGCATTTTATATCGTTTCAACCCAAAGGAACCTCTAATGGTGTTTGAATTTAACCGCGTTTGTTTTGGTTTAAAGTCGAGCCCATTTCATGCGTTACACACGGTGAGAAAGCTCGTTCACGATGAAGGTCCCTCTTACCCTAAAGCTAAGAGGGCAATTGAGAGCGGTTTATATATGGATGATTTTGTATACTCGGTCGATAGCGTGGAGGAGGCCACTCTAACCACCGCCGAGGTTATAAAGCTCATGAAATCGGGTCAATTCGATCTTGTCAAGTGGACTAGTAATTCGCGTCCGGGTTTAGACACAATCCCACTATCACACCGTCTTTCAGCGATAAAGGAATTCGACGATTCTGATACACACAAGGTGCTCGGTCTGTGTTGGTCACTAGAGTCCGACGTGTTTAGCCTTAAGGTAAATCGACCCGTAGAGAAGTGCACAAAGCGCACAATACTGTCATGCGTTGCTAGATTATGGGACGTCATGGGTTTCGTAGCTCCGGTGGTATTATACGCTAAGCTTTTGATTAAACAACTTTGGTTATTTGAATGCGACTGGGATGACTCGCCACCTGACAGCATTGTTCGGTTGTGGCTGCGTTTTAGAGAGGAACTTTCTTTACTAAGAAAAATTAAAATACAGCGTCATATAAACGTCAATAGAAATAGCGTCATCACGGTCGTTGGGTTTGCAGACGCCAGCGAGAAGGCTTACGGGAGCGTTGTATATTTCCACGTCCAGAATAATGGTAGAAATTCGATTAGCCTCATTAGTTCTAAGTCGAGAGTCTCCCCCCCATAAGGTTGTCTCTCTGGCGCGCTTAGAGCTTTGCGCAATATTAGTACTCACCAAGCTTATTACCGCAGTTATCAGCGCATGTAGGGATAGAGTTCACATAGAAAGGATATTTGCCTTTTCCGACTCCACCGTCGCCTTATGCTGGGTTCATTCTTCACCCCACCGTTGGGATACGTTTGTCGCGAACCGAGTGGCCAAGATCCAAGACGAGTTAGAAACGCAGAACTTTTATCACGTGTCCGGTACGGAAAACCCTGCCGATTGTCTATCCCGTGGACTCACCCCGATGCAAATAATGGACCACCCGCTATGGTTCCACGGACCTTCTTAGGTTCACTTGGATCCCTCGCAATGGCCAATAACCAATTTCGAACCTTCGTCAGTGTCACAACCGCCGGAAGAGAAGAGACACGCTCTAGTGGCGAACGTTTCGAGCGAGGTTTCTCCAATCATTGCTTTGGCGAACTGCTTGTCCTCTTGGTCGAAATTATTGCGTAGCGTAATTTACGTTTGTCGATTCGCGAAGCTTTTACCGCAACGTTCGTATGTCTTAGCGTCCGATTACAACTATGCCGAGTCGCAAGTATTGCGTGAACTTCAACGTGCGCATTTCTCTGGAGAAATTACAAGATTACAATCGAATAGAGCTTGTAGTCGCGCCTTTCAACGCCTTAAGCCATTTTTACAGGATGGGATTGTAAGGGTAGGTGGACGATTGTCCAACTCGCAGTTGAGTTTCGACCAACGGCACTCTATAGTTTTACCGCGTAAAGACCATATCATGAATTTATTAGTCGATTACCATCATAAATTGAATTCGCACGCTGGCCCCGACTTGCTGATGTCGATCTTGCGTCAGAATTATTGGATTCTTTCTGCACGTAGTTTAATCCGCAATCGGGTGCACAGATGTATAGCTTGCTTTCGGGCACGCCCCAAGCCGTCATTTCCGGAAATGGCGGAACTTAGATCTTGTAGAGTAATACAATCAGTAAAGCCCTTTACGCACACCGGGTCTGATTTCGCTGGTCCGTTTAAGGTCACGCTCACTCGCGGGCGTGGTATAAGATCCACAAAGGCTTACGTCTGCATTTTCGTATGTCTAACTACTCGAGCGTTGCGTATAGAACTCGTTGGTGATCTAAGCACAGCAGGCTTTATGGGCGCATTTAAAAGATTTCTTTCCCGCCGTGGCCCTGTAAGTAACTTATATTCGGATAACGGTACGAACTACGTCGGTGCAAAACGTATTTTATCAGAACTACATGAGCTCTTAGCTAGCAAGTATTATAATTCGGAGTTCGCTCACATTCTAGCCGAGAACCGCATTGAGTGGTCTCTGAACGTCCCAGCCGCGAGTCATTTTGGGGGCAATTGGGAGACTAATATTAAGAGTCTGAAGAGTCACTTATACTGAGTAATAGGAGATCAAATTTTGTCCTTCGAAGAGCTAAGTACGGTCCTCGCTCAAATTGAATGCGTAATGAATAGCCGCCCACTTTGTCGTACGTTGTCTAGTGACCCCTCGGAACCGCTGGCTCTAACTCCAGCACATTTTTTGAATTTAACGCCTTTAAAGTATTTCCCCTCCGTAGATATGGATGAGAACAGACTTAGCATTCCGCACGCCACAAATTATTAGACCGGTTAGCGCAATCGTTTTGGAAACGATGGAGGATGGAATACTTGCATACTTTGCAGTCTCGGCAAAAATGGAACACAGCGACTGAGCCTTTAGCTGTAGGAACTGTAGTTGTGCTCACCAAAGAGAATACGCCGCCTCTCCATTGGCCGTTAGGAATTGTCGAAGAGGTCTTTCCCGGTTCCGACGGAGTAATTAGGGTAGCTCGCGTTAAGACCACGGTTGGGCCTTACATGCGTCCTGTTGTCCGTTTGTGCCCCTTGCCTCTTCCATAATTTAAATTAGCTTTCTAGATTAGAAATTGTAGTTGAATTTAGGTAATCTAGGCTACGGCTAGGGTAAGGTAGGCTTGCCGTTTATCCCTTTCCAAACGATATCATTCATACCCTCCTATCGACACATCGGGGTGGTGGGGTGGTGGGGTGGGAGGGGAAAGAAGATGTTTCTAGAATATCACGTAATCATCGCAACCGAAGGAATAAAAGGCAAGCGCAGCCGACGCGCAGCCTCTTCCCGCCGCGCTCGTCGTTGGAACCACACCGCCTAGGATAATAGTGTCCTAAAGAGCTCTTGAAGCAGTCGAGCTCCAGGAAACCCGCCTCACCTCGTGTGAGAAATAGTCGCGCACCGCCTCTCTCCCGACGCATCTCTGGGGCCCCAGAGAGTGTACCCAGAGTGTCTTCCAGAAGTCGCAGCAACATAGTGCCCAAGCCGCATGGAAGCAACACCCCGGTGAGTGAATATTCCTTACTAGTTACTGCTTGATATAATTGTGTCTGCTCCAATTTAGTTCTTCTAATCAAGCAAGATTCCTTTCATAGATTTGGCAAATAATATTTCGTTTTTAGGGAAGAGCGAGTGCATTGTATGGGAAACCGCGTGCTATAGTCGCCATTTTATGTAAACGTAGAAGCATTTCGCATATACAGTCCACTTTGGGTTAATAGCTCGCGTAATAGGCTTAAGGTTCGACCGGGGAATTAGACTTCGGTAGCCTTAGGCTCGTCGCTCCAACAATATGTATAAAAAATATAAACCGGCTAGATTTCTTGCTGGTACTCCGCAGGACTGCAGTATTTCCGGAACCATTGGCGTTACCGTTACAGCCTGTTGAAGAACATTGCTGAGCATAGGCCTCCCCCATAGTTTACCTCATGGGGGGGGGGATATTTGTCAGATGATGCGCTTGGCAAGCGGGCTGGCAAGCGGGCTGGCAACCGCGGTATTTTTATTTTTACTCGTTATTAGGAAGACGCTGCTGCCCGTTTCCTTTCCCTCTATCGCCTCTTACGACACCCACAGGATGCTACGGGCTAGCGGATATTCTTACACCGCCTCTACACAGTCCACACGGTCTGGAACCATTGGTAAATAAAAAGACGATTCTCAATAAGTATTAATCATAAACAATAAATAATCCATTCAATTCTACCGACAATTCTGAGTGCGTGTACTGCACACAGAGCCAGTATAATAACAGGCTGTGAGGCAATCTGACTGCAGAAGTGACGCCGCATTTGTATGTTGTTATATCATGTATGTTGACTGCAAAGTCAAAGTATACAAAAATCTATATAATTTTATGCTATCTTTTTATTAATTTTGTATAGATAATGAACGTGTAATTTCGTGGATCAAAGTGATAAAAATACGTGTGTACATGCGTGGTACCAGTAAAGTGTAGAAAGTTGAAAGTTTTGTAGATGAATCAAGTCAAAAAAATTTTATGTACTAGTGCTTTAGTATAATCCTTTTAAAATTTTTGTACTAAAATCTATACTAAATAATGGAAGCTACAATTCTATTCTATCACTTTACTTTTTTTAATTAAGCTTAAATGTAAGTTATTATAAAATTATGAAAGTATGAAAAATCCGATACAATTTGCAAATGCTTTTATTTCGTTAAAAATTTAAAATGCATCAACCATTTACCAAACAATGACAAAGTTAAATTAAAAAATAAATATTTAGCAGGAAGCTGAAAATTGGACAATCACAAGATTGACGCAAGATGAAAAATTTTCTGTTGTAGACAACCGCATTACTAAAAGTATTTCACGAGCGTAAATTCTTATTATAACTTTAACGAAAGACATTTTGAAGAAAAACAAAAAACGAAACGCCGTACAAACGTATTACATTTTTTTCCTATAGAATAAGGGTGACGATCAATTACGCAGTCCACGTAAAGGTAAGTGGTGCGGCCCATAGAAATGTACATTTATTCTCGATTAAAAATTATAATACATATGCCTTGTCACCTCTAAATACTTATAGCTTCTCTACAATTCCCACATGAAATATAGCATTAAGCTGCTATTTGACGTAGGTTTTCTGTGGTTCCCCCGGTCGATTTGACCCATTCATGCTACAACCATAATATAACTGCAGCATGACTCTTCATATAATAATATTGAAGAATAGTGTTTGTTACAGAAACGTACCTATACCACAGAAGGTGTATGAATCTTGTTTAAAACCCAAAATATATCAAAGTTTAAAGAAGTCAAAGTTTAAAGAAGTTTTGATCTCTTAAACATTTTTCAATTTTGCCCTGCGGCGCTTTGACGTTTCGCTTTTCTCGAAGTTGTTTGTCCTTCCAACGCGTTCCATTCTCGTCAACATTTTTGTAATTGACACAAAATGTGCGCTACATTTTGTAAAAATTATAAAAATGATGCTTACTATTTAGAAAATATCTTTTTGTCCGTGTAAGGTATATGTAATGAAAAACTGCTCCAATATAAGAAGGTAAATTTTGACACTATGTTAATGATCGTAATAGCTCAAGTGAAAGAAAAAAAGAAAGAAGAATATCGAGCGGTCGCGAAATCGTAATGCCTTGGTTCGCGTCCTATCTTCGGTCCGACTTCTTTTCCTTTTTTTAAAGTTCCCTTCTTTCGTGAGAAAATCTATTATTTCAAGCCCTTTTTTTTAGTATTTTTTAAAAATAAGAAAATTTTAATTAAACTAATTGCACTCATGATTTTTTATTCAAATAACCAGTTCGGTTTTTTCTATTAAGTCAATAAGATCAAAAAATATTATTCATGTTTCATCAGTATGTAATTTGTATCTAAATGTAATTTTAAAAAAAACCGAGCAAAGCTCGGTCATCCAGGTACTAATAAATAATATCCCCATCATAAAAGAATCAAATGGGAATGGTTGCGCATAAATAGAAGTTACAATGCAACATCAATGAGATGATGGGAGTGGTGTAGCTCACGAGGCACGCGCTCACATTAAGTATGCAAGCAAATCCTTGCCACCACTAATATGATCGGATTGAATTGCCGTCCGTCCCATCAGACTATGAGTGCGAAGGAATAGAGATCGTGTATGTAATATGCTCGCGAGCACACTCGTAACTTTTAATTCTATCCTGCACAGATGGTTTGCCTTCGTTGAGGCTGGCCACCGTGGCGGGAATTCGGTCTGTAATCTGTTGTGTTAAATAGCTTGGTAGCAATCACCCTTCCTATGGGTTATTATATATTTATTTCTTAGGATAGATGTCCATCCTCAATTAAGAATCAAAACGTAGGTAGACGTGTTGTCACCCCTGAAGACTTAGATAATACTTGGTATCTCATACTAAAAGAGTCTACAATTCTCTACACTCACCATACGGAACTTAGCATCATTCCACTTTATGCTGGTATTTTGTGAGAGCGTGGTCGTAGACCCCGGTCGAGCAGACTCATTCGTGCTACAACCAAGATATAGTTGCAGCATGGCTGTGCTACGTATAATTGATTGTATATTATTAGTGTATTAGTTGATGTGTGCGTAATATTTCTGAATTTTTTGAAAAATAGATGAATCCTACGCTGAGCAACTTTTACACGTAGAGACGATAGTGTTGCACAGCGCTAATGTCCTATTACAAAAAATAATTTTATGACAATTACATAAATACTTTCATATACAAACCCTATTAATTCTCGACAAAATATTGAAAAAAAATGTCCCATTAATTGTAAATAGTTTTTAAATTAAGTAAAAGAGGCTTAAAAAAGCAACTGCCGTGTTTTCCTTTCTTTTAGCAAATTAATGTTTGGTCGGTCCATATTCGTTCGCAAACTATGTCACTCTGCGGTGTGAATTGTGCACCGGAGCATGTTACTCACTGACGCACTGTGACCACTGACTTCACTAACCTGATGTTTACAGTTCAACTCATTATCGGAGGTTGATTTAACACATATTACAGGTATTCACATGTAGATTACATAACAAAGGGTATTAGAGCAATCCCTAAAAATCATTTTTAGGTGTCGTGAACAGGACAGGACAGCGGAAAATTAAAACAGAAAGATGGGCAGCAGCTTTGTGATGATAGCAACTCAGAATAATAAAAAAAATGTAGTTGCCAACCCACCTCGGAAGTGTGGCAACTATGGCAAAATCCTCCCGATGAGTTAATGTATGGGAGAGACCTATATTCAGCAGTGGACTTTTATACGCTGTAATGGACGGATGGAGGTATGTTTTGTAAAATGCATAGAAGATGTAAATATCTTGGTACACAGCAACCGCTTTCCATCAAGTAGACTGTGTGATCGTTTGTTACCCTTGTTCTTGAATATGTCAAGAGATCATTTTTTTCCCTTCATGTTGTGTATTTAAGAAAGTGCACAAATAAATTTAACAAACATGGTGAATACATCAAGTTCAATTTTATCAGTAAATCTTACAGTAATTTACTTGAATAATGAAATTATACAAGTTTACAATTTTAAAAATATGATATCCCTTTAGGATTATTCAATCGATGTTTCTACAATCTCGTTATTTGTCGATTCAAATTTCCGTAATGGAGCGAAGTTCCAAAGTTAATATCTTCACGAAATGTTCTAGAAAGTTGCGATGTTGCCCCTTGAGGCGTTTTATTGTTACGTTCTCCTGAAAATTTGACCTCTTTCGTGCTTATATGCTGTGGATACAATGCTGCTTGAACTGTACATTTGTCACTTGCTTGACTTCGCGGTTTTTGTTATTTCATACAGTATTCGCTATCCTTTTTTAAAATTATGAATTTATTTCAAATGGTCAAAAACTTTTTCAGGTCTCTTACATTATTTGAACCATTCTTAAACTTTACTTACTTTATTTTTGTAGTTAAGTAGGTATTCTGGAAGACCGGCTTGTCTTACCTATCTTCTAAATTTTACTCATTATAATTTGTTTTATTGTGTTTTCGGTGTATAGTACAATAAAGTATATATAATGATAATAATATATAAGTAAAGATAAATCCTACTTATGTTACAGTTCCGGCACTTGCTTGTAAATAAGGGATGGGTCCGTCGTACTTACTACCCTACTACTAGTGCGTTCAGGCATACTTCATATATATCCTCAAAACATTTTATTGTTAAATTTCATTGTAATAAACAGAAAAGTAAGGGGAGAAGACGTTTAACCATTTTTAATATAAATATAATATTTTTTATAAAATTGAAGAGACAAACTAACTTACAGTAATATCACTCAAAGGGGCAGTCTTAGACTAAAGACTTCCATTTGGAACGATCCTGACTCACCTTAATTTTACATTACACATGTTCGTCAGTTAAGGGTACACATGTTTTAGCTCATCTTCAATGTGTCGCCGATTTTGTCGTAAAACTTACATCAGAGCATCCCTCGTAGTCTGTGTCACTCACTTCTGCAGCATACAGAATATCATTTGCTTTGTAGCTATTTTATCATTCGTTATTTCTGTGTGTCAAACTACCAAAACATTAGCAATAATCCTGGTCACAATATTTTCTTGCAAACCACACTTTACTTTACCGCACAATTTTTTACTCAACCAATAAGTCACCCCTAACATTCTTATTAATGATGGCATTTGTACTGCGTTAACTTTTTTACTCTCATTCTTCTTCTGCAACACCTAACTTTTGCCACTTAAGTTAGGAACGAACACAGCATTTTATACGTGGTGGAGTCATGCTGCAGTTATATTAGTAGTATAGTTGTAGCACGAATGGGCCGGCTGGACCGGGCAATGACCACGCTCTCACAGAATACCAGCGTAAAATAGTAGCTTAATTTTTTTTTTTTTTTTTTTTATAGAATAGGGTGACAAACGAGCACACAGCCCACCTGATGGTAAGTGGTTGCTGCGGCCCATAGACATCTACATCTATCTTCCATTACAAATCAAAATGCAGATGCGTTGTCACCCGTGAGGACTGAGATGGAATGCCTCATTTCCAGTAAAAAGGGTCTCCGGTTCTCTACACTCACCATACGAAATACAGCAGCATTAAGCTACTATTTCACGCTGGTATTCTGTGAGAGCGTGGTCCTTCCCCGGTCGAGCCGACCCATTCGTGCTACAACTATACTACTAATATAATTGCAGCATGGCTCTACCACGTACCACGTATGATATAATGCTGCTGCGTTCCTTATGGTGAGTGTAGAGAACCGGAGACGATTTTTACTGGAAACGAAGCATTCCATCTTAGTCCTCAGGGATGATAACGCATTTTCTTTATGATTCTTAATTGAGAATAAATGTGGATGTCTATGGGCTACTGCATCCACTTACCATCAGGTGGGCTGTGTTCGTTTGTCACGCTATGCTATAAAAAAGCTGCCACAAAGTGCTGAAATAACATAACCACCACCGATCAAAAATAGCGACACGAAAGAATACCTTTTATATTTGCAAAGTTTGTAGAATTCCGTGTCAAACTTTTTATATGAAGCAACTGTGTCTGTATATTATAATATTAAGAAAAATTTAATTCTACATTTATTCTTTTCTCGTATCTCATCTAATATTTTATGTTGCAGCCTGTAATTAGTTAAGTTTATTTTATTGCACCTACGAGTATGTCTTTGGCGTGTACTGAAAATAAGCGTTATAGTAGCGGTTTTTATAACATTTGTGCTGAGTAGACGCCATTTTAGTTCCTAAATTGTTTTGTTATGTTATTTATATTTTTATTTGGAACTAACTAGATAAATCTTTATTTCAGAGTTCTGAAAGCGTGGTCAGTATCGTTAAATTTCCAAGAATGAGAATTCTTGAAAATAAGAAGTACTCTGTAAAATATATGTAAAAGGTGGCGTTCATACCTGGGATCATACAATTTGTTGTCAGCATTGAAAACTAAGTAGGTTTCACAGATGTAGAATATGTTAAAAAACGCTATTCCTTTGTACCTTTATTCTGGTTAGGATATTTGAATAATAAAATAATCCAGGCTAAGGAGACCTTACTGCCCAGTCAGCAGACAGTAGCGGGGACTCGAGACCCTCGTCACGCCGCTCTCTATTGAATATTAAATACTAATAACGTACGCATTTAGATAAAAGTGGACAAGAACATTATTTTAATTTTGGTACAAAAGCCTTTCTCTTTTATTTAGCTTTTTATATTTTAAATACCTTTTATCGCAAGTTCTAAGCTCATATAATTAAGAATAACAAAGATATATTTTTTATTTGTAGAAATTTTTTACACAAACTTAAACAAATCTTAGTTTTTGTTCTATTTTACATATATGTGATACAGTGGTATCTGCTACTCCATATAATCCCGTGGGTGTCGTAAAAGGCGACAAAAGAAAACTGAAACGGGCGATGAATAGTAGCATCATACTATCATACGCTAGCCAAGCGTAGCAACAATGGCAATCCTCTCCTTAGCCCCTCTAAGAGGAAATCTATGGGGAGGCCTATCATCAACAGTGTACTTTTTATAGGTTGTAATGAATGAGTAGCGTTAGGTTTTTTATTGTAAGCACAGTTCACCTGATGGTAAATGAATTCTTTGGTCCAAAGATCTTCATGTAGCCTTCTGTGACTAAAATTAGGATTCCATGTTCTGCAGCCACTTATCATTAGCACCTCAATTGTCTAACATCACAGAATACTTCAGAGCACTATGAGCCCAAGAGCTAAGCGCTCACCGCAATTTCACAGTACGAGAGCTGTCCGGATTCGACATCCAACAGCAGCAATGAAATTTTTAATTAAAATTTTAAGTTCTGGAAGAAAACGTCGTAATGAAACCTATGTTTACGGAATTAAAAATATTTTGCGGTTTGGCGGACTAACTGTGTGTAAAAGGGATTCATGTCCAGCGATATATCTACAGTTACGACTAATATAGCCAATAAGAAAGTGCAATTGCATGTGCATTTTTTTATTTAACATGGTACAGCCACTGTGGCGGCGCTGTCGTTGCACCACAAGCGAAAACACATCGAAGCGTAAATAGTGAAATCAAAGTTCCGAAGTAAAGCAGTATAAATAGAATAGTTCCGAACCACCACTTGGAGCATTGGCCACTCCCCAGGCCGAACCTTGCCCGGCGGGAGATCTCCCCTTTTCCTTACACCGCCAAAACTGTTCTATGACTCTCACAAAAATGAGGGGTAAAGAGGCTAAAACTTTACTTACCTACTTTGCTAATATTACTTTAAATAAAAGCAAAGGGATCAAATTATTTACACTGAATTTTAGTAGTTGTTGTTTTTCAATCCAATCTTATATCCACAAAGAATATATCTAAGTTTTATATTATGATTGTTTACTAAAAACTTCAACACACAAACGTACACACACACACACACACACACACACAAATAAATATTTAAAACTTTTATAAAATTAAGTTTTTATTCATGCAGTGCCAGGCATTGATTTATATATTACACAGTCATAGGCGCGAATCACCTGGAACTGTGATTATCAATCCGCAAAAAATAACGATAAATCCTCCTTACAACGGGAGAAGATCCCACCACACCAAAGCGTGGAACGGGCAGTCGCCGACTGCCCTGGCCGAGGGCTAGTAGTAATACCGATATTTGTCAGTATTAGTTAATATGAATATATTCGTCAAGTTTTTATAGCCGTGTATACTAGGTTTATGTGCTTTGATAAATATTAATGTTGTTATTAAATAAATGATATTATAGTATACGTATAAGTATTACTGAAAGTGATTTTAAGTGATTAGAATTAAAATAAATTCCACTGCACAAAACAACAAACAACTCCTTGTTTTGTTAGTTTAATTTTTAATAATGTTTTATGATACCTAAAAATATGTGAACTCATTTTAATGAAAGTCGATATGATCTTAACAAGAATTATGGGGAAATACCATGACAATAAAACTAATATGTCGCTAATAATTTTATTATATTACATTAACTGAAATATACACTATTAAAAATACCACTAGAAAGTCAAGAAATTTTAGATATCTATAAAGAGTTTTTGTATTTGTTCATTATTGTATTTATGGATTATTTAATTAGAAATAGAAATGACTTATCTCCTCAACACATAGGGAACAATTTGTTGGCCGCCATGTCCCAGGAAACCTGCATATTTTTGGATTTTCTAAAAAAAATATGTATGCTACGAATTTTTGCAACTGTTAGAAATAATAATGAAAATTAAAAAATTTATCGAAAAATTCAAAAATATATATAAGTAAATTATTTTTAAAGGATAGTAGGTAATACTGATTATTGCGTACTGAAAAACTAAGTGTTGGTTAATTATTTAAGATTATCATTAACTGTCGTACATATTTGGTTTTGTCAGAATTTTTAATATTCCTCATTAAATAAAAGTTGATTTAAACATGAACGTATCTTTCACTACCCAAATACATAAGTTTACATAATATACGAGTATAACATATACCTACTATGTATCTTCTTTGGTACAAGTCTATAATATTCCAATTCGGTTCGATATCAACCCTAGCGTTACATGCTTCGACTCAAGGTCACCGGCGCTTAAGCTCTCACGTACAGGGAGTGTCACCGCTGTGACCACACTGAATTTTTACGTGCTAGTTAGAATTTAGGTATTATTAAGTTTACGAATCTCCTAAATTAAATACTGAAAGATAAAGAAAAAAATCTGGATAAGGTTGTGTCGTGGACACGGCCTCAAAATGGCAGTGGTTCCCTCTCCGCCGCTTGTAATATAGTCCTAACTCGACGTTACAAATTCTTTGATCCTTTAGCTATCGAGTCATGTAAATACAATTTTAGATGTGGATGATGGATATGTAGCTGTAACACCAAATTGCACCTCCAGATTTTGTTATCATCAGTTTTCAGAATTGTCTCCCACTATAGAAGCAAATCTATAGAAGTGTTGCACGCCTAAGTTGACGTCTGGAACTAGCGCCATCTACTGTCGGGTAACAAAACGAGGAGAGCTTTCCAGAAAATGACATGACTAATCTTTCGACCAACAGTGCCATCTAGTATCGAAAAGAAGAATTAAGCTTTCTGGAAAACCCCACACTCGAACTTTCTGCGCCTGGTCGGTTGGCGCGCGTATTTACTTGAATATTCTGGACGTATCGGTGAAAAATGTGTATTCAAAGGCGCTGCAGACGCGGTCGGGGCAGTATTGAATTTTGAAATAAAGTGAATCAGTGTAATTAATTACTAGTGTTTTAAGTTTTAATTGGTGTAAAGAATATTAAAGTGTAAATTTTGGTAATTCAATCGGCAGTTTTTATTGTCACGAACCTCAAGCTCGTAACAGAAGTATTCAGGTCAAAAAACATTAAAGAGAAATAAACGCAAAAATATTTTATATTGCAAGCGGACACAATCATTCTATTTGATTTGATACGGGTACTTTAGTAGATACATTACAATC
Source organism: Parnassius smintheus behrii (assembly GCA_036936625.1). Lineage (NCBI taxonomy): Eukaryota > Metazoa > Arthropoda > Insecta > Lepidoptera > Papilionidae > Parnassius > Parnassius smintheus. The sequence goes on from JAUPFT010000007.1 coordinate 56,850,665, forward strand.
CACAAAATAGGTTCTTTTCATTTTTTTAAGAACTCGATATGGCGTGTAATCTAAGAGAGTGGTCCCGAACAGACGCCTCGTTTAATATATTTGTGATGCGCGCGTGTGTGTCGAGCCTTGAGTGATTTGTGATCGGGTTGCCATCGCTCCAGATTACCTGGAGTTTTCTCCAAATATCCATCGCTTTATTACTTTTATTAGTTGGCAGTATTGCAAATTTTACCGAAAATTCTGAAAGGATTATTTTTAGCAACGCTTTCTCGTGCGATTTTATGCAAAGATGTCTTTTTCTCATTTTTTATATAATAAGGCTGACGCTAGCCTGATGGTAAGCTGATGCTGTGGTACATAGCATCTACATCTGTCCACGATTAAATAATCAATCATACTAAACACAGTAGCATTGAGCTGCTATTTTACGGTGATATTACGTGAGAGCGTGGTTTTTCCCCTGTCGAGCCGAACCATTCGTGCTACAACCATAACATAGTTGCAGCATGGTTCTACCACGTAAGTTTTTCATAATCAAAATATATTCATCTATAATTTCTAAAGGTTGTGAGTTATCTATCTCGTTTTCTTAATTATTAAATGGCCATTTTGGTATATGGGCCACAGCTCAACATACCGTTAAATACACAGTATCACACATCGTAATCATTTCTTTGGTAGGTAGTTTGTTCATACTAGGCGGCAGGATTTTTTTCTTTTTAAGAGCGTGTCAGTATATTATTCACTGGCTATGAGACATTACATCAGTCCTCAGAGGTGACAACGCATCTGCTAACTTTCAGTCATCATCTATTAGCCTTCTTTGTTTCAAGATCCATGCAGGTGATGTCCATGCACTGCAGAGTTCAATTACCATCAGGTGGACTGCAAGTTTGTTTGTAACGTCAGTTTAAAAAAAAAGGAGAAAAATATTTGAAGCCGAGTACTTTTTAAATTACAATCTTTTTTGATGTGAAACGTCTATTGGCGCATTTTGGCAATAAAATTTACTCGTATGGTAAAACTGACCGTGACGACAAGACGGCAAACGGTATGACGCTCTCCCACGCCGCCACCTCTACGCTACCGCTCTCGACTCCCTTGTTTGTGGGTGCTCTGTATACGCACGAAAGTGATTAGTATACGCGCATACTAAACACTGTTGCTTCTCTGTGAGTTGCGTACTGCGTGTTCCTTTTTATTCGATTATAATATACTTAGTCGGGTTATAAGTGCTGTCAAAAACTTATTATTTAAATTTTTTGGATACTGGCTGGATGAAATTCAGCAATTTTAAAAATATAACGTTTGCGCTTGCCGAAAAAAAAATAATTTTCATTCATTTTCAAATATGGAGTGGTCGAAGAAAGAAGATATAGTAGCGGTCATCGCTGGCCTGTTGGTCTAGTGGTTAGTGACCCTGACTGCTATGCCGGAGGTCGTGGGTTCGATTCCCACCCGGGACAAATGTTTGTGTGATGAGCACGATCATTTGTTCTGTGTCTGGGTGTAATTTATCTATAATATTTATGTATTTAGAAATATATAAGTATGTTTATCAGTTGTCTCTAGTACCCATAACACAAGCTCTGCTTAGCTTAGGACTAGATGGCGTTGTGTGATAGTTGTGGAATATTATTATTATTATTATTATTATTATTATTATTATTATTATTATTATTATTATCACGTTGCACCGCTATGGTTACGCGCCAAAACAGATTTTCAATATTCTTCAAAAATTCATAATGATCCTAGGATTTGTTTATCGCACTATCAAACGATTCACTGAAGATTCAAGCTTCGAAGATCGTAAGAGGAATAGCCGACCTCGTACAGTAAGGACACCCGCGATCATCAAACAGTGAAGCCACGAATCCAACGAAATCCTGTTCGTACACAAAAAATCTTAGCTCTTCAGATGGGCCTAAGCAGAACTACGTTCAAAATTATGATCAATGAAGTCCTAGGACTACGAGCTTATATTAAGAAGAGCGGATATTTTTTGAACGAGCGCTTAAAAAAATTAGGCTGGATAGATCCCGCGCTTTGTTACGGCGGTACGCAAGAAAAAATTATCGCGAAATTTTGTTTTTGGATGAAAAAGTTTTTAACATCGAAGAAAGTTATAATAAACAAAATGATAAGGTGTATGCCCACAACAGTGAAAAAGCCAGCACGCGTATTCCGACGGTTCGACGAGCACATTTTCCTTCGTCACTCATGGTTTGGCTTGGAGTCTCATGTTCATTAACTAAGGTGTTTTTTTTGTGAAAAAGGTGTAAAAACCAGTGCTGAGGTGTACGAAAATACCGCCCTAACAAACTTAGTGGAACCTCTTTCTCAAACAATGTTCGAAAACAGACATTGGATATTCCAACAGGTCATAGGGCACGAAGCACGCAAAACTGGTTGACCACACATGGAATTGACTTTATCGGACATGAAGACTGGCGCTCTTCTAGTCCAGATTTAAGTCCACTGGATTATTAGATATGTTAACATTTGGATGAGAATGTCTGCGCTAAACTTCATCAGAATTTTTTTTTTATATAGAAGAGGAGGCAAACGAGCATGCGGCTCAACTGATGTTAAGTGACTACCGCCGCCCATGATCAACCGCAACACCAGGAACACACACCACAACACAATTTGGAATTTCTTCGAGCATCTTTGGCTAAAGCAGCGGCAGAAATAGATATGAGTCTAGTGCGTGCTGCGATTGATGATTGGCCACGTCGATTAAGGGCATGTATTCTAAATAGGGGAGGACATTTTGAATAGGTAATGTAAATAAAATTGTATTCTAAATGAAATTATCTTTCATTACATATATTATTTCTACATAATTATTAAAAAGTGTATCATTAATTTTATGAAAAGTTTTAAGTACACACTCCGTGTGATAGTTCGGAGATGTTCTATATATGCTGTTTATGATTCAGAATGTTGATAGCGTGATTTAGGCTTTCGGTGTGTTTCGCTTGCGGTGCGATGACAGCGCCGCCACATCACCCCCTGCTCAGACCGGAGGGTTGATAGTGCAGTCCGATTGCCGATGTGTCCTTTAATGCCGGTGGGGAATGCATGCTGTGTGACACCGGTGCGAATAATATGCCGATGTGTAATGCATGCCGTACTACGCACCAGCAAGTGATGCCGGTGAGAACGATATGCCGGAGCAAGTGCCAGAAGTCTGTCTTGTAAATCTGTGGTGAGTCGAGATGAAAACAAGTTGGACTGGCTTGCAGGAACTGAAGACTGCAGAAGACGATTCTCAGTAGTGAATGGTAGGGGTTCTTGAGGATAATGACGAAGGCTTGAAATTGTAGTTTCCGAAGGTTGTTTGTCGTTGCGTCACGTCGGGGTCACCACTGTGGCCGAAGTAGGAAAAGGGGAGATCTCCCGCCGGGCAAGGTGTTCTGCCCGGGGAGCGGCCGACACTCCGTGTGATAGTTCGGAGATGTTCTATATATGCTGTTTATGATTCGGAATGTTTCGCTTTGAATGTGTCGGTGTGTTTCGCTTGCGGCGCGATGACAGCACCGCCCCATGTATTCAAATACAAATTAAACCTATCAGATAATGTGTTGATAAAGTGGTGGATAACTCTGAGGGCCATCAGTCTCAGTGGTGACGACGCATCACGGCCTGTAATTACAATAGCTCTATAACCTTCAGATCGGAGCACAGCAGTGTAAGCACTGCTATTTGGCGACAGAATTACGTACCAATGGTGGTACCCACCAGCCAAACTCTTGGGCAGATAAGAGATTCTACCACTTAGGTCATTTTATTTTTCATTATTTCGCGTGTGACTTATTTGATTTGTTTGAATTTTAATTCGCGAAAAAGGTGTATTGAGGATTTAATGTAATCATCATGCGTCGAAAGAATTATTTCATTACGGACGGAACCCAAATAAACAAGTGGTAAAAATAAAAAATTTGTACAACCGCCTTCAATATAAATCAAATAAGAACATCATCAATGTAGTCGAAGTCAATTAAATACTCATTATTAAGTATAACTCAAAACTTTTTCTTTTTTTATAGAATAAGGGTGACAAACGGGCATACCTGATGGTAAGTGGGTGCTGTGGCCCATAGATATTTAGATTTATCTTCAATTAAGAATCAAAATTCAGATGCATTGTCATCCCTAAATATTGAGATGGAATGCCTCGTTTCCAGTAAAAAAGGGGTCCGATTCTCTACAATCACCATACGCAACACAGCAATTATTTTACGCTGGTATTCTGAGAGCGTAGTCCTACCCCGGTCACGTTATAACTAACTCAAAAACTACTGGTCAAATCCTGATCAAATGTATATGGGACAACATGAGAATCACCAGCTTCCAAATAAAAAAAATCATCAAAATCGGTTCACACATAAGACACACATAAAGAAAAAATACAGTCGAGTTGACAACCTCCCCTTTTTTGAAGTCGGTTGAAAAGGTACCCAACTACTCTCAACACTCCTGAACTTTTCTCATGAGCCTATCCTAGGCCACTTATAAAAAAACTGAAACGATACTACCATAAAACATTCGCAACTGATGTCGACGGAAAGTTCTAGAATGGCAGCCTTTTAGCTCACCTAAATGGAATGACCACTATGAAGATAAGGAAGTCGTTGAATGCAGATAGCTTAGAGTCGTAGTTTTTGTGGCATTATTTGAGGATGGCCTTTGTTTAAAGTGCACTTGTGAAGTACTGTAATAATCGTTGAATAAAACTACTTTTACGGATTTTGTCCCGTTTAAGTAATTTCCTAAAAAGTAGTTTTATTCAACGTCAAAATTATCACCATATACATTAAATGTTACTTGATTTTAATCGACTTCAAAAAAAGGAGGAGGTTCAATTAGACTATGTTATGTTTTTCGTATGTATCGGAGAATCAGTGGCGACATCTATGATTACACGGCGGCAACACTGGTTCTCGCCCAACAAACAACCGAACGCAAGCTTGTCAAGCTTGGATGCTACCTTGGGAGTGAGAGCATTCTATCACCAAGAGGACGTGTCTGTTCGACAGAGATAGTCTAGTTATGTACTCTGATTGCCAAGATAGGTCTAGACTAGATTATTCTTGTAATTGTTTTGCTCGAAGCTACCCACCATGATGGATCCTGATGAGATAGAGGCCCATGAGAAACTTTGCTGGCATATGTATGTTACTGATTTTGATAATTCTTATGTACTTTCTATTACGTACGTTATAATTCAGGAGTATTATATTATATTAATATGAAGAAAAATTCTACCCTCAAAGATAACAAAATAGGGAAGAAAGTTTTCAATGGAACTATTTGGACAACATTTAGGTTGTAATGTTTCTATTCCACTCAAAAGTACCACGTAGGACCAGGCTCTTACAGAATACCAGCGTTAAATAACAATAGTTTAGGTAATAGCTGTTGTGTTTCATATGGTGAGTGTAGAGAACCGAAAACCCCATTTACTGGATAGAAGGCATTCCATCTTAGTCCTCAGGGGTAACAACGCATCTGGATTCTTAATCGAGGATAGATGTAGATGTCTATGAGCCACAGTAACCACTTACCATCAAGTGGGCTGTGTGCTCACTTGTCACCCATATACTATAAAAATAGGTTTAGCGAATATAAACAGAATCTTTTTTATTCAATATGGATTATAAATAATACTTATTAAGTCACTTTTTTAACTTACCACTGGTTCGGAAAAAACCTCAGTCCTGAGAAGAACCATCAAGAAACCCAGCGGGACTTTTTTTTAAAAAATAACTGCTTACAGTCATGTTACAATTAACATCACAGAACAAATTAGAAATAGTTTGGTAGGGATCACCTTTCCCAGGAGTTATTATCATCCATAAATTCCTTATAGTATTAAGCAGGTCAAATTTTGTACATTTTCTGGAACATTGTGGTAAAATTTTTATACATCGCCCCAACAGTGAATTACTGACTCGATGGAGTCGAGAAACTGGTACTACTAGCTTGTCTGTTCCTAGTACGTACGGATTGAATATCACCTACTTTTGTAAAACTACTTCTATTTTTGTTTACGTACATTACATTTTCAAAATGTGTTGAGGGGCTAAAGTTAATGTATTAATTTCTTATTAATTATTTGTCTAAGCGACTCTTTAGGTTTAGGTTTTAAATCATTGATTCCTCTATTCGCACTCTTCTGTAAAACAAATATAAAAAAATAAGAAGCTTTGCGTCCAGTGTGATTCCAAGAAAAATGGTGGTATCGACAAGACTCGGCTCCTCCCCATTCAAAATTATGTTCGTTTTAACGTTGGCATTCGGAGTTATGTATTTTATACATTTGGTTTTAGTGTCATTATGCGAATTATTAACATTAAACCAATTTACTAAACTAGATACTTAGAGCATTATTTAGTTCGTCTTAATTCAGTAACTGTCGTTTTAATTTGAAAATTAATGATGTGTCATCAGCAAATAATACTATCTCATGGTTATCACTTACTATGTAAGGTAAGTCATTAATATATACAAGAAACAGAAAGGGGCCGAGAATTAAGCCCCGAGGCACGCCTATTTGAACTATCGACCCGGAAGAACTCATACTCATACTCATACTATTAATGACAACTTTTTGCGTTCTGGTACTTAAATATGAAATAATAAATTTAAGAGCATTACTTCTTACTTCATAGTGTTGAAGTTTCCTGCTTATTATTTTATGGTGAACACAATCGACGGCCTTGGATAGGTCACAGGTAGGTAGGTATAAACCCAAAGTGTCCCGTGATTTCTCCCATGCATTGAAGATATATTTAATCAGCTCAACACCAGCATCGGGTGTCGAACGACCCCTTGTAAAACCGAATTGATTTTTATGTAGTAAATTATTTACATTAAATTTATTTTACATTCGATCAAGAACATTCTTTTCAAAAATTTACTAAGTGTTGGCAGTACAGAAGTAGGTCTAAAATTGGCGGCGTTCAATGTGCTTCCAGATTTAAATAAAGGTATTACTTTACTATGCTTCATTAAATTAGGAAACACCAGATTCGATACTAGTATTAAAAATAATCGATATTTGGGGTGCGATTGTATCTATTAGTCTTACGTAGTTCGCGAATGATGAACGAATAGGAAACGTATCTTAGCACTGTACTAGAAGAAACGTTTCCGATCGCTGATTGTAAATCGGTCTAATAGCTCTTTTTGTACCCCTACATTCGCAAGATGGCGAAGAAGTGCGAACGTGAACATACGAAAGTAATTGAACGAGAGAATCGGTGAGACGTGAAAGAATAGACCTTAGTTAAATCAATGCAATAACGTATATTTTAGCTTATCATCCGCAAAGATGCAAGTCTCGTTGTGTTCGCAAATTTTTGTACTTATTATAATTAATAAATAGATTCAAACAAACATTTGATAGACTTCGTTTCGGCACTTGCGATCGCATAAAATTGACGTAATTATAACAGCTATTGAGGAGAGTTTTATGTTTTTTTTTATTATTGTTTTAATATTCGTTTCATCCTTGGGTGTATTTATTTTCGCATGCTATGGATATGGGATTTTATTTCACTAATGCTAATTACTTTTTCAACGCTAATTTACTCGACTTATAATTTGATAAAGAAATTATTAAATGCGTGTGTGTACGAGTAATCAAACTATATTACGACTCGAACAGATATCAACCGACTGAGATAGCCATTCATGCATACAGATACAGTTTAAACTGCTGTAGTACTGATGACTAAATAGAGCTAATAGAACTAATGGAACGAACTAGTTCACTGTGGGAAATGAACTAGTACGGAGCGATCTTTAAAATGACCGATCAGACACAAGACTGGTATTTATTAAAGACGCAACAACTTTAACGGAAATCCCCCACAGATCTGCGGTTTTCTTAATATCAATAACTTAAAATATTTTACAGTATATTTTGATGATACTTAATGAAATGTAAAATTCTTTGTACACGCTTTTATACTTTGATTAAGTAATGATTTGACGATGGCAGGAGAATACTTGGAATATTCGGTTTTCTTGTAAGTGTGTAGCTTTTTCATAATAATGGATCCTAGTATCGAGTACTCGATATCGGGTATCGATGTTCGAAATATCGATACAACTGTTTGAATTGTAGTAAGCTCGACCATTAAGTTCTTAAAAACAAAAAGAAATAACGTAACAAATTTTCACTTTCTAAGGCGAATGCTACACGCGCGATATTTATTACGATCTGGGGCGCGATCTGGAATGACGTATCGCGATCCAAATCGACACACCCTACACGTTCATTACGGATCACGTCAGTATTGGGCACAAAACCGTTAAGTGCAGACATATCTGAAATGGACCGAAATGTAGAAAAAGCTTTTTTTTATAGGATAGAGTGAGAAACGAGCACACAGTGCACCTGATGGTAAGTGGTTGCTGTGGCCCATAGACATCTACATATATCCTCGATTACAAATCAGAATGCAGATGCGTTGTCACCCGCGAGGACTAAGATGGAATGCCTTGTTTGCAGTAAAAAGGGTCTAAGATTCTCTACACTCACCATACGAAACACAGCAGTATTAAGCTACTATTTTACGCTGGTATACTGTGAGAACGTGGTCCTTCCCCGGTCGTGCCGACCTATTCGTGCTACAACTATACTACTAATATAACTGCAGCTATGGTAGAGCAATCTCTACCACGTATAAAAGCTTGCTTAAAGCTTGTGTGGCTATCATTATGGCAATAATATTAAAAAGGAGGGTGTCGATTTTAACGATTTTTTTCTAACAACTTCTCAATAGAAGTTCTGAAAAAAATTAATAATATATTACATTACATAATACATAATTTTTTTCAGCCTTCATGCACTTACAATTGTTTTTAAACCCCATCACGATGTGTCCCATATAATGTGCGTTGTTTCCAAACTTAATATAAAAGCCTGTAAATATTTTTGATGGATTGTAGATGGTCCCGTTGAAACAGGATTCTCGCTTTCGTTTACGATTTCACCCGCATCGCAGTTGTCCTCTTCCATCGCTTCTCCAGAGCAGACTGATGCAATCCGTGTCGCAGCACCACTACACGCGCGATATTTATCACAATCCTTGGAACGCGATATAGATTTTCGGAACGATCCGTATCACGATCCATCAATACTTGATACTACACGTTCAATAAAAATCACGATCCTGGATCGCTATCCAAGGATCGTGATAAATATCACGCGTGTAGCATTCGCCTAATATACTGTTGTTTGTGGAGTTAAATGAAACGAAAATGTTTTCTTAAAAAATTTAATCATATAAGTAGATAATTGAATGATTTTGATATAATCTCAATGTGATATAGGACATTCACTAAATAAGGAAATATAATATAGACCTCGCTTATTGCGTATACATGTCAAAACCGTGACGTAATTCGTAATAGTTCTCTTAATATAAAAATATAAATTTAACTTATGGACTACAGCGAGCGGGACACTTTACGCGGCAACTTTAGCACTGAAACGACATTTAAACCGGTGCGGTCACCCAGCGCACGTTGCCGTATAAAATAGCTCGTAAATAAAACAAGTTACGCAATGTCTGATTTCGGACAGTTTAAAAATTCTAGTTTGAGCCTCCATGTAAGTATAACATATTTATAACAAGCAATAAATTGGTTGCTAAATAATATATTATAATCTGTTTTTGTTTGGCATTTTAATATGGCAACACTCGATTAAAAATGAGTTAATAATTGAATTTAATATAGTTAAGTTATTCCCTTCAAATGCATTTAGTCTGAATAAAAATACAATATTATAAAATGACTGATAAAAAATTTGTTATTCGTTGGAAGCACTGAATGAATACTTGCAGGACTTGTTCAAGCCATGTTCGAACAATAAAATGACATAATTTAATTTGTATACTGTACTCATATAAAACAACAGACACAATTTTCTTGAATTCGCTTATTTTTTAAGGAAATTCTTTGAAATGTACACTCATCCTTTGACCGTTGAAGTAATATGTACTACGTATTAGAACAAGTACCAAGAGCTGTTTGTTAACAATATTTGTGTTGAGTCCAAGGACTCTTACGCAATTAGTCTGTGGCAGGCGCTTGTCGCAACGTGGCACGTTTGAGAGTTAAGTTATTCGCCCCCAGTTATAATTAATTGATCTTGTCAGAATTAATTAATTAACAATACAATCTTAATAAAAATAATTACATACCGACAATTCTACCTACGTATATTCTATGATAACAGTATTAACTGTGTATGCGCGACGACATAGAGTAGCGCACTTTTTTGCTTGAAATAGCTAGTTCTAGTACGTAAGTACATAATACTTCAATGCCCCTGCCTTATTAAACACAATTTAAAAAAGCCGTCTTATTACAAAACACGGTTTATTAACAGATATGAGCTGTGGTTAAGCTAAGTATAGCCTTCGCTAAGTTTGATATTGCTCTCAATTTCCATACATTACAATTGAGTTCGTATATTTCTGGGAAACTTCTTTTGTGAAACAGATTTTAAATTAAACCCAAGAAAAAGTGGTTATACCTCATTGTTATAAGGCCGATTATGTAAAATAAAAATTTTTCAAGAAGTTTGCATTGGAAGCAAATAATTACCTTTCAAAATGAATCGAATGTAATGTTAATAATGATTTGCATTTTACTAACTATGGATTTGCTGACAATATATTTTGACATGTTTAATGCAGAATAACTAGAGACAAAGTAATCTTAAACATGATAAGCACAACTAATATCCATTTAAATCCATTTAAAATAATATATAAATACCTAGACGTGGGTGCAGCAGCTTAATCTTGTAACTCACATTAGTGTTGCTCAGATATAGATGGTTAAACAGTTACAACTTTATACACCCAACTATTGCGACTGTTATATCACAAAATAACTCGCTTATTATTCGCCAGTGAAATCTTGATATTGCGGAAGGTGAACAAGTACAGCGGCGGCCTTAGGAGGTGGCGAACAGGGCAATCGCCCGGGGCCTCGTTCTTGCCTCGCGCAACAACCCCTTTGTGCTTTCATGCACAAAGTAGTAAGTGTAAATAAATAAATAAATAAATAATGTTCTGCTCCTCTATCGCTCGGGGAATCCCCGTGATTCAGTTCGTTGGAATAATTTTGCTTGCAGTATGAGTTACAAAATCGTTACTGTACAGTGTAAAAAAAAGTGTGTGATACTTAAAAATTATTTCTGTTTATGCGAACAAAACAAGATTTACGAAATGAGTTCGCGTGATCGTGATGCCGGTAAAAAATTGTGTAAGGTAGTTCAAAAAGGAAACGAGCTATCAAAATAAAGAAGGTAAAAGAAAATCTACGTGGATCTTTACATAATATATAAAAAGTTATGACCAAGAAACCTCTACAAAACACTTATTGACTGAAAGTGACTCTAATCCTGATCCAGCTGAAAACATTCCTCCCACATCATCATGGGTGCCGCCGCCGTCATTAAATAAAAACAACGAGGATGATGATGAATTAACTACATATTTATCTTTTAGGTCACCGGTGCCGCCGTCAACGCTATCAGGTCTACATTCATGACTGCTGGAATGGAAAATCTGAATCCTCAAAATGACCCCGGTTTGTGGCCCATAACAATTACCGATGTAGACCGATCTGAGATCGTATTAAAAGGTCCAATCCGGGTTAAAGTTGATTTATTTCTCGTAAATGATAATGGACTGCGATTCAGCGAATATCATTACAATAAGCTAAGATAATAAGTTAACTGTGAAAAGCTTGACAGGCGCTGGCTCATTTATTCACAAACAAGGGATGCCGTTTACTGCTTTCCGTTTCGAATATTCGGGCTAGAAAATCCAAAGATTGGATCAAGTGAAGGCGTGTGTGATTGGAAACACTTGGGTAAATAGCACATAGATTGTATATTGAAATAGATTAATTTACAGAATGGTTTAAAAAGCTGTTCCACTATTAACTTCTTGGCCCAGTCACAAATCAAACAAGAAAGGTAACGTTGGAGAAATATTTTAGAACGATTGCTCGCAATTGTAAATTTTTTGCATCTCACAATTTGGCCTTCAGGGGTCATAGAGAGAAGTTAACGTCTGAATCAGATTCGAGTAAGACAAGCGACAACTTTATAGATTTAATAAAGTTATAGGCCGATTTGATCCCGTGCCGAAACTTCACCTAAAACAACTAAAGGATAAGACAGTTAATGACCACAAATATCGGGAAAAATATTCAAAATAAGCTCTATAAATTACATATCAAGTCAGTTGAAGACTCAAAAATAATAAATAATAAATATTACTCGATTATTCTTGATTGTACTCGCGACGTTTTTCGTGTTGAACAACTTTCAATTATTATAAGATTTTTCACTACAAATACAGCTAAAATTGAAGAACTTTTTATTGGTTTCTTAGCCGCCGAGAGTATTGCTCATTGTATAATTACAGAATTAGAACAGTTAGGCATATCATTGCCAAACTGCAGAAACTGTTGTTAAGGATATGATAACAACGCCAATATGCGTTGTGAAAAGTGCTGTCAAAAACTTATTCTTGAAATTAATCCACTTGCTTATTTTTTACTTTGTGGGAGTCATAGCTCTAATCTCATCCTAGGATGTCGGACGTGTTGTGTCCAAGCAAAATCTTTCTTTAATTTGCTACAGAGGTTGTACACTCTGTTTGCCGGTTCAAGTCAGAGGTGGGATATTTTAAATGCTCATGTAAAATTGTTACTGCTAAAACCAATTTCTGAAACTAGATGGGAGTGCAGGGTAGCGTCGGTGAAGGCTGTCAAATACTAACTAAGCGATATATGTGATGTTTTAAAGGATTTAGCAGAAAATACAACAGATTTCCAAAACTAAACCTATCTTTAAACGTTTACTCTGGGAATATTACTTAACGAAGCAGTAGTAGTTTCGGATAATAATAAAAAATTTAAAAACTTCGGAAACTGTTATATTCTCAAGTATGTATGATATAAAAAGATCATATTTATTTATTGTGTATGTATTTATTGTAGGTATTTGTGTATATGTATAAAATACTATTGTATGCATGTAAGTAGTAATGTAAATGTATATGTATGTGTATTGTATTTATCATCATTATATTATAATTTTGTATTTTTTCCTTAAACCTTTAATTTTTTTTAATTATGAGTTTTGCACCCATCACTAGATTCTCTGCACAAACCAAAGGTAGACTGGTGGAGAATGCCTTTAGGCATTAAGTCCGCCGTTTTGTACATTTCTTTTATGTGTGCAAATAAAGCTTAAATAAATAAATAAATAAATTTCCAGTTGGTCAGTGAGTGCCATTCTATAGAAAAGGAAACAACTCCCTACGTAGTCGTAGTTTCACTCGTCATATGGTGTGACATTCCTACAAAGATAAATATTATAAGTGAAATGTGGCACAGCGAAAACATGCACTTAGATGTGGATACAACACCTAGACGCATTCACAAATTGGCTCGATAATTATCGAGAAAATGGTTTTCAGTCATCCCTTGCAACAGCGATAATAGCCGAGGAAAATGATATTGACAAACAGTTCAAAGAAGTTAGAAGACGACGGAAAAAAAGGCATTTTGATTATAAAGGGGAAGATAAAGCTCATAAATTGAATGCGGAAGAAATTTTCAAAATAAACTATTTTTATGTCATTGTCGACAATGTGCGCGCAAGCTGCCGTCCTAGGTTTGAGGCTCTCAAATATTACGAGAGCTTATTTGGTTTCATGTATAATATAAAAAGATTAAAGGAAATTAGTGATAGTGAACTTTTAAAGCAATGCAGCGACTTGCAAATATATGACAGTAGGAGAATCATGTGATATTGATGGACATGAATTGTACGAAGAACTGAATATGTTCATCCGTGTGTATGAAGGAAACCACGACATTATCTCGGTGCTTAAATACATAATAATATTATAAATAGAAAAAAAATAATATTAATAGAAAAAATATTAATTGAAATTTACCCCATTATCGAAATAGTCCTGAGAATTATTGCTACCACACCTGCGTCCGATGAAAATAGTTTTTCGAGGCTTTTAATAATTATTAAAACATATTTGAGGAATTCGATGACACAAAATTGGCTTTCAGCCCCTGCCATTCTTTCAATAGAAAATAACGTAGCAGCTCGTTCGGTAGATTATTGTGCTTTAATTAAAAATTTCAGATTTCAGTCTTAGGAAAAGCCACAAACATCAATTTTAAAATTTATCATCTCCGTATTTTTTTAATTTTGTAAATATTTCAATGTAACATATTTTAAAACTCAAATTTTATTTATTCATATAACTTTAGCATTTCTTCTCAAACATGACAAATACCTAAACTAAACAACCAGACCTACTTTCATATCACATACTATTCACGAAGGACAAAGAGTCTCGCAACCTGCCGCCCGGAGCCTCGCAATGGGTAAGGCCGCCTCTGAATTAGTATAATAAGAATATAAAATTTACAAAGTTATTATGTGGTCGGTATGCTACGGCAGTTGTCGACGATGCGATGGGGGGCAGTATCGTGTATGCAAACCTATTCCGGTGTGACCACAATAAATCTCTTTTTATAGAAGGGTGGCAAAAGAAAACAAATTTCACAAGTTCAGAAGTGGATGTTGTAAGTTGACTTAATATGCTGATGTGTTGTCAACTAAGAAGGAATGCATTGTTATCAGTAAAATGGGACTCCAGTTCAAAACTTCACCCTGATATTTTGTGCGAGTTATGGTCTTTCCCCGGTCAAGCCGACTCGTTCGTGCTGCAGCCATAACACAGCTACATCAGGTCATAATAATTTATGTAGGAAAGCTTAGGATTCCGTTGTTAAAAATAAAATGAGAATCAGTTAAATGGAAAAAGTGCGAATCATGCTTAGAAATAACAATTAAAGCACTAATAATAATAAGTCAGATACAAAGACTTCTATGAATACTACTAGACCGGTAATTAAATGTGCCGCGCAGTCATATTTTCATTCACTACAGTTACTGTTTAAGGCAAATACGAAATAAAGTCACGTACTTATCTGAAATAAATTTCAAATCGTCTTGACAAAGTGCGCATATAAATAATGACAGCGTTTCCAGCCATATTAAACAAAATCAGTGTTTCATTGTCAAAAACAACGTTCGCAGTTTACAAAACAAAGAACGAGTCTTGTCGGGTAAAGCATCGAAGCGTAGCTTAGTACGCATTACCTTAGTTCCGTAGTCCTCTTGTGTAGCAAACATAGAACTCCCTAGGCAAATGCGACCTTTTTTAATAAAATTGAAAATAAATATAAAAAATGTTTGAAGAAGTAATGCATAAGATCTATTTATTACAAAAAAATAGAATTTAATAAAGCTTCTTTCCTAGCTACATTTAGAAAAATGTGAAGAACATGAAATTATTTAAATATTACAATGGACGCTGTATAACTTTAAATACTAAATAGCAATATTCATAAAATTGAGCGCAGCCTTTTTTACGTACAACCTAAATTAATAGTGACAATATATTCTACACGCACCATCAAGCTTACCTTACCAAGGAACAAAGTATTTCTTTAATTATTGATTCAAGTACGAGTACATCTGTTCGCGTACGAGTTTAATTCGGCACGCGCGTGTCGTAAGAGGCGACTATGGGAAGTGCTGGGAAAATCTTATTGCTTCCGATAGATGATTGTATAGAATGAGCCTGACAAACGACCACATAGTCCACCTGATGGTAAGTGCATGCTGTGGCTTATAAATATCTACATCTATCTTCAATAAAGAATCAATATGCAGAACCGTTGTCACCCCTAAGGACTGAGTAGGAATGCCTCATTCCCAGTAAAAAGGGTCTCCGGTTCTCTAGTCCTACCATTCTAAACACGGCAGCATTAAGCTGTTACTTTATGCTGGTATTCTTTAGGAGCGTGGTTTCCCTGAAGAGCCGACTCATTCATACTACTACTAAAATAAGCAACTAAGAAGTAATAACGTAACCGTCTGTTACGGTACATCGTCAATCCCAAATTCAAATTCTCCCAACAACGCTATGGACCCATGTTCAGCACTGGACATTTACGTGCCGATAAAGAAACAAATAGGGTACTTATATGCTTATTTGCAAGAAAAATACAAAACACAAAGCTTGCTAATATCATTGCAAATAATATCTCTGCATTGTCGTTTTTCAACACAACATAAAGGACCTATATTAATTTTAGCGAAATTAATATAGGTTTCTCTAAATGGAACGTCGGGAAATACGCCAATTCGAAAGGCGATGTGAAAAGTACCAACATAAGAGATTTACGTTTTGAGCGAGTGATTTATATTTTCATACATATTCTACATTGCAAGTTTCTTTTACACTTCGATTACTTACTTTATTTAACTTAATTTACTTTATAATGATCCGACATTGGCTCGGTTTTTAAATGTATGTATATATACAACCTTTAGTCAGCAGTACGCAGTAGAATTATACAAAAAAAAAGATGTTTCATTACTTGCAGTCCTAAACCGATTAATTCTTATACCAAAAATCACTAGATAAACCTTAAGTTATTGTACGTAATACTGGACGTTTAGCTTCCGCTTGCACCAATTTCCAGTCACCGTAACTTACACATACAAATAAATTAGCGCCAATAGATGCATATATATATATATATATATATATATATATATATATATATATATATATATATATATATATATATATATATATATATATATATATATATATTGTTAATAAGAATATTTGTAGATATTACACAGACATTAGTGACGTACAAAACTAAATTAATATCTACTATATATAAACATTAGTCAAAATTTAAGATATTTGACACGGACAGTAACAACGCTCACAGCTTCAAGTTCATCCAATGTATGCCGAAAAAGATTTAAATGCATTGTACACCTGTGCGAATAATCAATGCAATAAATAATAAACAACGTTCTGTGCGTCAAGCGTCAACGATACAGACACGTACTTGAGTGCTGAACATTTATATTTCACTTTGACGGTCTGATAATTTTTACAACAATTAGAAATCTCTTGTCTATACTTGTACAACTTGCAAACATTTAGTTCATACAATTTTTTACAACAAATCATCATATTACATATTTCCCTTGGAATATACACTTTCTTCATTTATTCTAACTTGCGGTTATCTGTTTACCGTTTTAATTGCTTCAAGTTTAAGTTTTTAAGGTTATTTCTACTAAAACCTATTAAAGTTATATCTATAAATACTTATATAACTTTAAATAACTCCAAAATAAAAAAATAACACTTTGTCTATTGCGTCAGCGTCTCGACGGATCATCAAAACAGGGATGCAATTTCCGTTATTCCCGTCAAACAACTAAGTTTAAA
The DNA here is from genome assembly GCA_036936625.1 of Parnassius smintheus behrii. Classification (NCBI taxonomy): domain Eukaryota; kingdom Metazoa; phylum Arthropoda; class Insecta; order Lepidoptera; family Papilionidae; genus Parnassius; species Parnassius smintheus. The sequence goes on from JAUPFT010000007.1 coordinate 56,868,061, forward strand.
AATATAACTTAACTGTTCATTTTTTGCTATCACTAAGCCGTTATAAATCAAGTGGTGCACGTTTTCTTTGCTCGTTCAATCGTGAAGTGGGACTTTGAACCTGAAATTACATAATTATGCTTTAATAAATTGGTAAAGTGCGTGTTAAAACAACATATCGAAATAAGCAAGCAGACTGATTCCTGCAGCGTATGCTGTAAAAAAACCGATCAAAAGCGTGTCGGGCCACGCTCAATGTAGGGTTCCGTAGTTTCCCGTCTGTCACAATAAGTGTTCCCACTTATGAGTTTAAAGGTGGGTATCCATTATGTTTGCGCTCCAGCAGCGCTCCGCGCTCCTGCAACTGCTCCCGGTAGTGGGTACTGTTGTTTCCATCCAAGTTCAAAATGATTTTCCTAGAAAGTCCTTATAAAGTTCTACTTTTCAGATTTTTTTCATATTTTCTAAACTTATGGTTCAAAAGTTAGAAGGGGGGACACATTGTTTTTTACTTTTGGAGCGATTATTTCCGAAATTAATGACATTATCAAAAAATGATTTTAAGTAAACCCCTATTCATTTTTAAATACCTTTCCAACAATATATCACACGTTAGGCTTGAAATTAAAAAAAATCACTTACCGCTTTACATATAGTGGGGCTTCCCTAATAAAATATTTTTTTCCAATTTTTATTTTACCACTTTGTCGGCGTGATTGACACACATATTGGTACCAAATTTCATCTTTCTAGTGCTAACGGTCACAGAGATTAAGCGAGGACGGACAGACGGACAGACAGACATGGCGAAACTATAAGGGTTCCTAGTTGACTACGGAACCCTAAAAAAGATTAAAAATCTCACCAGCGTTGATACAGCTAGATTACCTTATTTTAGCTATTTCCACAGAACAATATTATATGCTATTTTGCTATGCGGACACGGTGTTGTATACGGTAGTGTACCTGTGCGTGCGGCGTGCGGCGTGCGGCGGCGTGCGCCAGCGAGTAGGTCTCGGGCTGAAAGGTGGGCGGGCACTGCAGGTGCGGGTACGCTCCTCGCCCGCTCTCCTACACAAACACACGTATCGACATCTTAATATGTTTTCTCAAAAAATATCAATTTTTAAAATACTGGCACATTAAAGAGAGTATACAACCACAACAACAAGGTAAATTGTTCAAAAAATCTACTGAACTAACTTAATTAGATTTGTGAATATCGTTGCCTAAATTTTAGATGACGTTGAGGAAATGACATGCTACATGCACAAATCTCTGTAAGGCTTTAAATTAATAGATCATCCTCTATTGCTAAAAGAGCATTAGCACTGGGAATTCATGGTTCGTTGTTGCAGCGGTGTGAAATATATTCACAAAGTAGATCTCATATTGTCACGATTCATCGTTATATTTTAAGAAGCAAACTTCCCTGAGGTCCCTTTGTTTTCATTATTTTTATTAATGATTTTTGTCAGAATTTTTTGTGCTTCTATAAAACTGCATGAAATTAATAAAGTGCATATATGGAGCTGTCAAATTGATATTACATATTTTCATTTAAAATTAACCAAAACAAAAAGAAGAGAGAGAAACTGTATACCAAATTCATACAAAATGTATCATAAGTTCCTAACTTAATAAAGCTAGTGCGATCAGACACTTAGGAACAATACTATACAGGTCTTTAACTTTCAGAGCTAATATTGACATAATTGTTTAAAAAGCCTCTCCTTTATCTGTATTTTATTAGCTCAAGTTGAAATATTTATTATCCAACTTATTTAATACCAAAAACTATAATACCATTATACGAGGGATAATCCAAAAGTAATGACAATGAATATTATACACGGTGATTATAGTAAAAGAAAATATTAATTTTTCTACATACTCCCCTAACAACTTAATGCATGATGTCTATGTTTTTTTGCTAACTCCAAATTTCCCTTAGAAAAAAAAATTATCTTAACCCTCCAAAAAGCCTCAACAGCGTCCACCACTTCACTATCGTCTGCAAATTTCCCGCCTTGAAGGTGTTCTTTAGAAAGATAAACTTTGCGATTTCGCATAAATTCTTTGGTAATCGCATATGCAATGGATAAACTTTTAGTTTATTACATCATCTGTAAACTGTCAATAAACTGGGACAGGATTCTGCTCAGTACAGAATGTTGTTGTCACTGTATAATACCGTATGTTCATCTTTTGATATATTTAACGGATTTCTAGCTCTATCCAAAGGACTTACTCATAAATTATTAGGAATAATTAAAATATAAATAAAATAAAATAATTATTAGGAATAATATGAAATTGGCGTTTTGTACGGGAGGAATATAAAGTCATTTTTTTTTGTAAAATATATTTAATTAATCAAAATGCACCGTTGTTATCTATGCACTTTTGCCATCTCAAGTAGTTCATTGATCCCTTTACTAAAAAAACCCATGGGGGCGAGAATCAATAAACTCTTTGAAGGCGGTTTGGACTGCCGCATCGGAGTTGAATTTTTTTCCTTGTAAGAAGTTGTCCAAATTCCGGAAAAAATTGTAATCTGTTGGAATAAGGTCCGGGGAGTACGATGGATGTCGCAGATATTCCAATTGTAGCTTATCTAACTTAGTTGTTGTTTGTTGTGCAGTGTGTGGTCTTGCGTTGTCATCAAGCAGCAATGGCATAGAGCGATTGATCAATCTCGGTTGTTTAGCAGCTAGTTCTTACTTCATGGTTTACAGTTGCTGACAATAGATATCTGCCGTAATCGTTTGGCCAGATTTTAGAAAAATTTAGGCGCTAGTCCACCAAGTAACTTTTTCTGAGTCAATTTTCGTTTAGGGGCAGGATTTGGCTAGGTCTCCAGGGTTCAGCCATTACGACGAGCGCTTCCAATTATCGTATAGTATCCACTTATCATCACAAGTAATGATTTGATTTAAAATCCTTTCATTTTTGTGTCGGATGAGCAAAGTAACAGTCAGTAAGCAGTCGACGCGTGTCAAGTTCGATTCACTCGATTCATGAGGTACCCATCGTTCTAGTTTTTTTACCACGGTAGAACTCGTAGGTACTCGTAAATATACCGATATTCCATGTTTTCCATTGTGCGGTAATAAGCGACGCCGAAGAAAAAAATAATAAGGAAAAAACAAATGAATGCCAGCTAAATGAATTTATAAATTTGAATTTGGAATTCTTAGCCAAAGAGGAGATAATTTAGATCAAAGTGGTCAGTACGACAAAACGCTAATTTCATATGTAAGCACCTAATATTATAATAGTTCCTAGGTTATTATAATTTTGGAAATTTTACTTGTTTTATTATAATATTATAAATTTAAACTTAGCGCTTTCCCCATTTTATTTATGTAAGCTGTGTTCACTTTATTTAGCATGAATGAACACCGCAGGGGAAAAGGGTTGTCATTAGCTTGTACTACTTAACTAAAACAGTTGGGCGCATCATAGCTAAGACATAATTGGAACTAGGTAGGAGAATACCATACCACCAGAAAACTTGTGATTTGGTATTCTCACCCATAGTTGTAAGTGATTACAATATTTTATTTTATTTGTATCGGGGAAAGATTTAAGTTACTTACTAGGAAAATTAAAATTAATAATAGTTTAAAATTATTACGTTAATTTTCAAATAGTTTCAAAATAGATCCTAGTGATAACATAACAAAAAAAAATTATATATTTTTTATAACCGAATAGCGCCATAAAAATTACATTTAATATATCGTTTGAAATTTTCGAGCGAAAACGTTGCCACCCTGCTATTCAGCTCGTGACGTTATTGCTGTAGTAAATAAAAAGATTTTGCAAAGAAATAAATTAATTTTGGATGTTTAATAATGAGTTATCATCTTTACAATTGGTATGTAGTGTCCGAATTTCAAAATACAGGCATAACGCTTTTTACGTGGTAGAGCCATGCTACAGGTATATAGATGTAGCACGAATGGTTCGGCTCAACCGGGGACGGACCACGTTCTCAGTGAATACCAGCGTAAAATAGCATCTTAATGCTGTTGTATTTCGTATTGTTACGATTCCCCAATGCTAGGGAAAACCCTTAGTCTTGGATAATTATTGATTATATAGATTTCCACTAATTAGTCATGACATCATGTAAAGGCAGCTCTGCTTCCCGCTCCCGGTGAGCAGCCAGTCTCTGCCCGGCCGCTGAATCCCGAACATCTCTCTCTGTATCCTCGCGTGTCTGCCAGTTTCGACTCCGGGCCAATTAAATATTGTAATTTTTACTATTTCTTAATTTTATATTTTTTTAATATTATTATTTCTTATTGTGAAATAAAAATGTTTTTTTTAAAACCTAAATTACGAGGTCCCGTATAACAGTATGCTGTGTGTAAAGAACCAGAGACCCTTTTTAATGCAAACGACGCATTCCATCTCAATCCTCACGGGTGACAACGCATCTGCATTTTGACTCGTAATCAAAGGATAGATGTAGATGTCTGTGGGCCACAACAACGACTTACTATCAGGTGGACTGTGTGCTCGTTTGTCACTCTTTCAATTTAATGCGAGAAAATTTTCATACAAAGATTTTTTATGACATTCGATGTCATTTATGTCAACAAGAAAGTTATGACAGACTTCGATTGGTCTCTCACGATGAAGTCCCATTTCGTCCCAACTGGTTTAATGAGTTTAAGCGTGGTCGCACTTGTCCCACCGATGATCTGCGTGAGGGACGGCCTTCTACGGCGACGACTGAAGATAACATCAGTGTTGTTCGGCTTATGATAGAGACTGACAAAATAGTGACTTATCAGCAGATTCAGACAAGCTTAGGCATCCGTATGAGTCAAGTGCACGAAATCCTCCATGAACATTTAGCGGTCAGAAAGTTTTGTGCCCGGTGGATACCTCATAATTTGACAGAGGCCCAAAAACTTCGTCGTGTTGATTGGTGTCGTGAAATGGTTCAAAGATTTAACAGAGGTGACTCAAATGCTGTGTTCGACAAATTTGCGGGTGACGAAAGCTGGCTTTATTCTAATGATCCTGAAACTAAGAGACAGTCTGCTGTATGTGTGTTTCCTTCCGAGGAGTTGCCAACTAAATTGAAGAAAGGTCGTAATGTGCGAAAAAAGATGGTGGTCTTTATCTTCGGAAGGACAGGTCATTACGCAATTGTTTAGGAGGTACAACAACAGTTACTGCTGGCACACTAACAATTGTTTGCCACTTGTATTGGAAAAGTTCAGGAGGGACGACCTCGCAGTGGGATCCTCCTTCACCATGATTACGCCTCGTCGCATACCGCCTATCAAACAATCGACAACTTGGTGACGTCAGACGTGGAATTACTGGGTCACCCGCCTTATAGCCCTGACTTCGCACCTTGCGATTTTTATTTATTTCCGAAAATAAAAATAAAACTTCGAGGAATACGTTTTACGGACGCCGAGAAAGCAGTGACTGCGTTTCAAAATGCCATCGAAGAGACCCCTAAGGATGAGTGGGCAAAGTGCTTTTCTCACTTCAGTGGTTTCATGGGACGCAGTGATTGATGTAAACGGACACTTTTTTGAAAAGATATAATAAAACTAATAAGTTGCTAGTGTGTTCAATTTTTGATTTTCTAAGAACTTTCAGTGTCTCCCTCGTATTATCAAAAGGCATATCGGCGGGCGGGACGACGGCACTCACGCGACGGGCTCGCGGCGCGCAGCGCGTAGCGCGCGGCGGCCGCATAGCGCACTTGTCGTTAGCAGGCCCTCGTACCGCCGTCCCGCTGCCGGTGCGTGGACAACCCATGATGATGATGATGATCATGACTAGATTTACCTGACGAGCACCTCCAAACATGAGCCGCAAGCGCGAGACGCCCGGCCCGCTCACCACGCCGCTGCTCACTCCATTACCCGCCCCACCTGCCACCGCGCTTACTGCTCCACTCCCCGCCCCGCTGTCAGCTCCACTCGTGGCTACACCGCTCGCCCCATTATCAGGCTTTCCAGCTGACGCAACCCCTACTGCACTGCTACCACCACCCGCTCCCCAGCTGCTAATCAAACATACCCACTAACGTGCAAATGTATTCTTACGAAAGAACTTCTCTATCCTATATCACATTGTCTTTAAGTAAAATTAACAAAGTGGAAGTAAATTGACTACCTCGGCGCATTGACCAACTGCCAAAAGTCAGAGATGGGCTGGATCTCTCACCCTTCAAACCGTATCAGCGTGTTGTGTGTGGTTGTACTGTGGGTACAGTGGGTCAGCTGTTATTTTAAACATAAGCAAGACCAAAGATAGTCACCTCGTGTGTTTATATAGTCTTGAGTACATAAGTCTTGAGACGTTTTTAAAAATCAAATTTCAAAAATAGAATTAGCTCGTATTTAATTTCTTTCTTTAAATATATTGAAATTGGAATGTTCTGAGAATTTTTAAAGAAAAACTATTTTCAGCTTTTTAGTTTTTATCGAAATGACGGTGAGAAAAATTCATGTTCTACGGTGATTTCACTGTATAAAGCGAGAAAAAAACTTAGGGAGATTTTTAATCAAGTTAAACTGCTAGGGGCTAGTAGAAATTGTGTTTACTATACTTTGAAGAGATACAGGGTGACGTTATCAGTGCAATACAAACCCAGAAATGGAAGACCATGTAGCGTATGGACGCCTGCCAACATCAAGTTATTACGCAAACGTCTGCGTCGAAATCCCTGCGGCACTCAGAAGTAGCTCAAAGCAAAAGCTATTCAGACGAACATATCAAAAGTACCTCTCGATAGGATATTGAAATATGATCTTAAAGTAAAGGCCTACAGTCAACAAACAGTTCATTACCTCAACAATCACCTTGGCAAATTGCGGTACGCTCGCTATTGAACGTTGTTGGAGACACGATGCAAAACAAATCTCTTCACATATGAGAAAGTATTCACTGCGGAAGAAAAATTTAACCGACAGGACCACACATGTACGCGAGAAGCTTAAAAGACGTCCATGCTGCAGCACCAAATGTTTTTCGGACGCATCACCCTGCAAGTGTTATGATTTGGTGGTGGTTCCTATGAGGGGATCACTGCACTGCATTTTTGTGAACAGGGGTCAATATTAAGGCACAAAATTATCAAAAAGACACTTTAGAAGCGGTAATAAAGCCTAAAGGTAGCTTTTCGATACTAAATCTTGGATTTTTCAGCAAGATTCGGCGTCGTCATATAAAACCAAATTAACACAAAATTGGCTTAGAAAGAATTTACCAGAAAATTCCTATAAATACACGAGGGTGGTTGAAAATCGTTCCTAAATCGTAACAGCCATACACGGATGCAAAGTTCATGTGAGCAATGAAAAACTATACGAACTGACAAAACTAAGATAATATAATTTCAGATTTTATTAAAACAGAAGTAATAATGTCTAACACAGAGTCAACATGATAATAACTGAATGATATGGCCTATGCACACATCCATCGCTTAAAGACAAAGTTGATTGCCTCGTTACCGGTAAAAAGTGTCTCCGTTACTCTTCATACTTCTCTTCCCGCTGCTATTCTGTGCGAGTGGTACTTTTTTGGTATAAATAATTAGTGCGTCAGATTGTGATTTACCCATTAGCACTATTTTGGTTTTCTGTGTTGGTAGATACGCGAGTAAAAGGCTATAATCTTTAAATATCATTAGGTGTCAATTAAAATTCGAATTTACAAAACCGTACATTCAACAAATGTAACAAATGTCATATTATAAAGAACACACTATCGTCTGTACGCCTCACCTGTCTGGCGCGTGCTTGGCTCCCGAGTGCACCTGAAACGTAAAAAAAATGTTTGTAAAAATGTTTTTTATTCATTCGCCCATTGCAGTCTGCTAAAAAATTCACAATTGAACATAAGCCTTATCCATAAATACTCTAACATGGGGATTACATAATGATTTCTTATATTTACGCGAACACTGTACATTGATTAAAACGTCAGGTGTTAAAAATAAAATAAATAAAACGCGAAAAAATCCGTAAAAGTAGTTTTAATCAATGGGAATTACATATAGGGATACATAGAAATTTCCCATAGTTACACTTTTATACTGTGTAATTCCAAACTATAATTTAAAATATAAACTAACAGAAGTATCCATTTTAAACATTTACAGGATTAGATTGAGACATAAAAACAATATCTCATTCAAATTATTAATTTTCACGAGCAACGTTGCCCAAGAAAAATTAAAATTAAATTATTTATGTCAATTGATTGAATCAAATAAGAGCGAGACAAAAAGAGAGTGCTATTTTATGGACTACAAACAATTATTCAAACTGAATGTTTGTTAATAAGCAAACTATATATTTAAAACGCTTTAATGATAGAGGATGATCCTAATATTGTGTTGACGAAACTTTTTATAGAATAAGGGCGACGAACGAACACAGCCTATGTGGTGGTAAAATACTGTGCTCCATAGATATCTGTACTCGTTAAAGAATCAAAATGCAGATGCGTTGTCATCCCTGAGGACTAAAATGGAAGGCCTTGTTTTCAATAAAAAGGGTTTCCGGTTCTCTACACTCAACATACGAAACACAGCAGCTATAAGCTACTATTTTACGCTGGTACAGTGAGAGTGTGATAGTTCCCCGATCGAGCCGAGCCATTCGTGCTACAAACATAGTATAGCTGCAGGGTGGCACTACCACGTAAAGAACAGTCTGTAATCATATGGGTGGTAGGGAAGTGCACTTCACTTGCCTTGTCGTTTCTGCGCAGCGAGTCGCGCCAGGTGTCGCCGCGGCTCTCCGGGTACACTATCTTCTCGTATCTGCAATTTAACAAATTAGCTTGAAATCAAAGACTAAACCGCTTAGCTGCCACGGTAAATGTACCGCGCGGTTGTATTTTAATTTACGACAGTTACTGTTTTAGGCAAATACGAAATAATTACGTACTTATATGTAATAAACTTGGTAGCCGTGGTATCTCAGATGGTTAGCGCTCGCTGTAAATTTCACAGTACGCGAGCAAACCGAGTTCAATCCCCGCCGGCACCAAAAAAATTGTTAATTGTAATTTTAAGTGCTGATTTACCACGTGCTCGGCGGTGATGGAAAACATCGTGAGGAAACCTGCATGTCTGAGAAATAAGAAAAAAAATATTTCGAAGACATTTGAAGTTCGCCAACACGCATTGGGGCAGCGCGGCGGGCTATTCCTTGCCCTAAAACCCTCTCAGAAATGAGAGGAGGCCTGTGGGCAGCAGTGGGACGTATATAGCCTAAAACTTTATATGTAATGAACTACAAATCACATTGACAAAGTGTACACATAAAATAATGACAGCTTTTTCTTAGTCACATTAAACTAAATCAGTATTGTGGGCGACACACACGGTAAGTGCAACCATCATTCCAACCGATCAGTTTAAATTAGGACTGTTGATATTTTTTTAAATATCGGATTTTCGATATATCGATAATTATAAATATATCAATATCGAAGTTTTATATATAAGTTTATTGAAATCACAAATTCTAATAACAAATTATCTCACGGGTATCGTAACGGGCGACAGATGCGTGTGATACAGAGCGGCAGCGGAACCTTTCTAACAACACCTCAAAATAATAAAAAACTGCGCTCACTAACCCACTTGTCACACAGGGCTACTATGGCAAATATGCCAAATATCGATGTGTTCCATTTTATTTATTTTTTAGTGTTTAATTATTTTATTTTAATAGTTACATATGATCTACATTCTTTACTTCATAATAATATGTATTTGCACACTATTCAAAGTACTTAAACAATAAATTCAAAATGTTAATTTATTTTATACAGCAAAATTTCAGCTGACACTTACAATAGGAAAACCTAAGCTGTAACTGTCAGTACTTTTCCAGTGTCACAATATATACAAAAAATACAAAATAATACAAATTAAGCTCATAAAAGGGTAAAGTAAAAAGAAAATTAAATTTGACATCTGTAAAAAAAAGTGTCATGAAAATATTTGGGAGTGCATCACTTTTCAACGTATTGCTCTCATCGTGGTTAATAAAAAGTGACATTGTTCAATAAATGTTATCGACTTGTAAGTATAACATCCAAAATTATTTTATTTCCAATTTCGTGATAACTCCTAGGGCCTAGGGTATGTTCCGAAACGTTTTCAGTATACTGTCGAATACAAATGACGTCATCAATTGACGCCGTATTGTACTGGCGTGCCGCCGCCATATTGTGAAAACAATTTTTAATTGTGTGGACGCTGAATGAAGCATGTCAGAATTTGTTTTTATTTATTGGAATACAAAAAAAATATAGAATAATTGGTGGTATTTCCATTAGGAGGATATAATGATGTTTGGAGCACAAAATAACAAAATAATCGCCAACACTTTTCCAACATAGCGCAAATGTATGACGTCATGCTGTCCTATGTTTTGGAACGAATCACCAGTATAGCGTCGATTCATGACGTTATTTGCATTGAACAGAACACTGGGTTCCATTTTGGAACATACCTCTAGTATACACGCCACCAGCGTAAATACCCTCGTGTGCGACGGCATCGCCTAACATCAAAGGCGTTTCACAACTGTTAGCTATGTAAATTGTGGTACTTGTTTGCATGGCTTTTTGTAATCTTTTTTCGATTGGAGAAGGCAAAGGGATCTTAGAACATCGTGATCAAAATATTTTAATTTAATTGGTTAAAGTATTTTGTATAGAAAAAAACAAGTGCGTATGATCACTTTATTTATTGGCTTACCAGCAACATACACATGATTGTTTCTTTGTGCTCATCTATGGTACTGTGCTGTTTAAAGAGTGTAAGTTTTGATTGTTTTCTCTCGGAGATTTTTATTAAAGTCAAGGCCAGAGTGTGCAAATTAAGCGCGGGACGGTCTCTAGCTAGACGGAGAGACGAACTACAGAAGGCGGTTGATCACAACTGCTGAAGTCTAAGATGGGTTTTGTGTTGCGACTTGGAATACATTTTTGTTAAGCTTTGTAGTGGTGTAGTGACAGTGATAATCAAAAGTTACCTGGGAATGAGATCAATGAGGTCGCTTGTAAGTTGTTTCTTAAATAAGTATTGTAAGTTTTTTGTACAATCTGTACTTTATTATAAAATGTTACTTTAAAAAAAGGTTTCGCCGAGTCTCTTTTTGGTTCTTCCCAGAACAGAGGTTTTTCCAAATCAGTAATAATAGTAAAAAATAACTTTTAATAAAAATAACCTGCAATCCATATTAATATAAATTTTTCATGAATAAAAAGTATTGTATTGTTTTTTTATTTGCCTGACCCGTGTGCGTGCCGCGCGGGTTCGCGCAGCTCGCCGTACACGACGTCGGGCACGACGCGCTGCAGCTGCGCCTGCAGCTGCTGCAGCTCCTGCTGCTCCTGCTGTAACGTTTCAACTTTAATTGTACTACTGATTATTCTAAATATATACTGTAATATTATATATTTACTATATAAATAAATAAATAAATATACAATATTATATATTTAGTACTTAAGTATATAAATATTTATTGTCGCGGGGGCTCCACGCCACAATGCACACAGCTACGTATGTCTTTTATATATACAATAAGCGTGACAAACGAGCACACAGTTAATTTGATGGTGAGTAGATCTTGTGACCCATAGACATGTATTTATTTTGGACTTATGTGGTCGCTTCATTATTATTGTTGGTTTATATTAATGACCTCTTTAGTGTTATTGCACAAAAATTATATTAGTTGCAGATGACAGAAGTATGTTAATTAAATGTGAAAATATAAATTTATATTAAACTACATTAAATGAAATTTTCTCTGAAGTTATTGGCTGGTTAAACAAAAACAAATTACAAAAAAACATATGATTATATAATGTAGTTGTTGTAGTTGCAACGTACTATCATTTACAGTAAAATATAACGACTTTAAAATTAATATAGTCAACAGTTACAATTTTTTAGAAATAACCGTTGGTAAAACGTTTAATTGAAATGTATATATTGATGTCTTTTGCAATATTAGTATGTTATACATTTACATCAAAACGCTTGAGGGAAACGGTGTTTACAGAGGCCGCGTTAGTTGTTGTAAAAACTTAAGGAAATATGTCAATTAAACATAGGGTTGCGCGCTTGATTGTTTTGTTTTGTAAACGTTCTAATACAGTTTTTATAGTTATTTTTATGATTAAATCTAAAATTTTACCCCTTAAATTTTTTTACATTTTATTATTACGATTAAAACCACGTAAAGCTGGTGCTGGATCTAGGCGCCTACAATGACGGGGACTGTTGGGAGGACTGGGGGGAGGTTCCGGGAAGGGCGCTGACGTACACGGGGTTACATTCAGCTGAGTCGGTGGGTGTGTCTCTGACGCTGTCAGTCCAACCAACGTAATTTGAAAGATTTCTCATCGTTAATTGCAATTCCGATACTTACATAAAAATATATGTCATATTTTTACCTCCGTGAACCACCCTTTTAGTAACTTTTTTAATTAGTTTAACGACGTCTGTAGGGTACCATGCTAACATGTTTGATGCAACTCATATGGCAGTAGTTTTAAAAATCATGCGATTAAAAGGGACCGATGTCCATGACGAATTGCGAAGGAAACCAAAATCTGAAAAAGATATCTCTGCAATAGTAAACTGCGCACATGCACTATTCATAGCAGACCCTTTAATCCATTTACAATGAGCTTACACTATGACTAGATAATTGTCCCGCAAATTCCGTGAAATACATACGTACACGATCAAATGAAAACTAGCATGGAAGAATCGCAACACGAAATAACGCGCCGCGGACCACACGACACGACTTGCAAATTTGAAATATATCTTCTAGATCATTATCAAGACTGGGCCAGTAAACAGTTTTTTGGTAAACTTTTCATTTTATTAATACCTTACTGAACATCGATTATTTAAGAGATTCTTTAAAACTCATGTACAAAATACAAGAAATATAATAAGTCTACACTTGAACAGTAAGCAACCGAAATTCGTTATAATCTCTCTTTTACGCGCGAAATACAGTTTATCTTTTTCGTATCTCGCCTCAGACGGCCAACCTAACATTACCTACCCTAAAATTTTACATAAAAACTATCTTTTCCTATTTCATAGCAAATTCTTTAAAACTTACGGATACACACTCCTCTGCTATATTTAAATAACTCACTAACGTAGTAAGTCAAGGGCAGGCGACATAACGCATCTATCGGATGATTATTCTTTGAAAGCACAAATTTGACAACAAAATCATAGGCTGCAAAACGTGCCGGCCAGCGATGTAAGCAGCTCGCGGCTGTCTGTTGTATACCTCCACGTATCCCAAATATATAGACTAGACTGGTGACCCGTGCTCAAAACGAACTTCCTACAAGTAGAAATACTGGGTGTGTTCAGTAATACTATAAAAAATTACTAGCGCTTCTTTATCTAGTTGACTGTAATTACATTCATCTATGTTCAGAGTTCGTAAAACACAGCTAAGCGGCCTATCACTATCATCTAGGCAGCGATGCGCGAGCACCGCACCCACCCCGCGCCGCCGCTGCCCACCGCCAGCACGAGCGGACGGCCTCCTCATAATAAATAAGCAACCCATAATTCGTTAACACTTATTTATCCCCTATGAAGGTCCACTCACACTTTGAGTTTCATTCCCAACTCACCTCCTTTTTTAATAATTCATATAGAGGATATAACAGAATACTTAAATTTTCAATAAATTTTGCGTAGTAATTTAATCATCTAAAAAAACTTTTTAACCGAGTTATATTACCAGAAAACGGTGAATTGCAGATGACCTCCAACTTTTCTTGACACGGTGTAACTCATTTTTGCATATTATAAACCTAGGTACTGAAAAATGGGTTGTGAAAAAACTGCATGTATTAATCTTAACTGTTAAACCCATATTACATAACCATTCAATGACCACTTTTAAAATGTAATTATTTATATAGGCCTGTTACGCAGATGTCATTCAAAAATACTACTGTTTCCAGTATACCCCGCAATTTCCTGCATAAGCTTGAAAATTTTCAGGAATACAAGCCGAAAGGGGGTACGACGATTTGCGAATATCCCTACATGTGTAGTTATTGGAGTATATGGTCGGAAAATCTTTGGTGAGTAACACTTTTTGATATGAATGTTTCAAGTAAATTTTCGAAAATTCTACTCCAACACTTAAGGAAAAAATAATTTCTCGATCCTTGGTAGAGAATAATAGTCCTGTCGTAGTTTCGAGTTTATAGTTATTGTATAATATATAATATAATCGAGTGTAGGAATATATCCATACATTCCTACACTCGTTGACAACTGGTACTATCGGAATGATCTCGGCGACACACAGTGCCCGGTCGCTCGAGACGCACGAGTTCCTGTGCGAGCCGCGCACAACGCGAGAGGCACGGGCCTCGCGCGAACATTTACGGGTTCCTTATCCGACAAGTCTAATTCAGTAGTTTATTTACAAGTGCCCAGTTTATCAGTAAACACCTCTGGAAACTCAGTCAATAACTGACCTATAAATGCATCATCAAGAATTTCATGAAAATTAATTTGTGTTATATTTTATAGCGCGAATCGACTTTCGACCTCCTCCGTTTTTGATAACGAATTGTAATATTTTAGTTCGAGTGTCACCCAGTTGAAAATCGACATAAATGTAACCAAGCGATTCGATACGGGAGCCTGCATGAACTGCTCCAGCGTCACCAGCCCCACCAGCTGTCAGCAGGCAGACGGTGGCACACTACACTGCAGCACGTACCCTGGCCTGCTGGTCGCTGCGCACGCGGTCCCGCTCCAGACCCAGGTGCACGCGGCCGCTGTAGCGCTGGTGCCGCTCCTCCGCCTGGCGCTGCAGCATGAACTGCTCCAGCGTCACCAGCCCCACCAGACTGTCAGGCTTCTGCACCTGACGCTTTGGCACCTGAGAGAAGGATGACATAGTTTAGCATTTTGGAGTTGTAGGAACGTAAGGACGGAGATATGAGTGGCATTAGATCATGTTGAAGTCCCCTGGCTATTTATTAATATACATTTATTTAAATAATAAACATTTATTTGAATAATAAACATTTATTTAAATAATAAACATTTATTTAAATAATAAACATTTATTTAAATAATAAACATTTATTTAAATAATAAACATTTATTTAAATAATAAACATTTATTTAAATAATATACATTTATTTAAATAATAAACATTTATTTGAATAATAAACATTTATTTAAATAATAAACATTTATTTAAATAATAAACATTTATTTAATTAATATACATTTATTTAAACAATAAACATTTATTTGAATAATAAACATTTATTTAAATAATAAACATTTATTTAAATAATTAACATTTAACTCTGCCACATCTTACACAATTACATTTCTTTCACGAATAGCTTAAACATTTTTGTTTGTTGTGGGAGACAGGAGCCCCAATTAAGTTACCCTGTGCTCTGGGTCTCCTGGCTCCCCCTATTGACTTTATTACAATTCTTATACCTAACGTGGTACCTAAACGTGAAGTGAGCGTTGCATGTGAACATCGAATATAAAGTTTCTAAAATGTAAATAACAATAAAAGTCACATTGAAAATATATAGCATGCAACATATTTGAAATTAAAGTATATAATTGATAGAATCAGTCGTTACTTTGCGGAAATCTATTATAATAAAGATATTAATAGTTACTTTGCAACTATCCGCTAAATTAAATAAAATGATGTGTCTTCCCTAGCTCCCGCCCTCCCTCAATTGCATGCACTAATCTCGTCACCACTAATGCCAGCACCACTACTCCTAACGCTATTATTTTAGTAAAGACACCATCCGCTAGCGGTCAGCCGAAATAAAGTCAATATCACCTGAAGATGCCTCGTGTAGAGGCGAAACACGTGTCGTATTATCTTCGATGGTGTGTCTTTCCTAGAATAGTGGTGTTGGGAGTAGTGGTGCTGGGATTGGTGGTGACGGGATTAGTGCACGCAATTGAGGGACATCTCAATTCGCAATTGAGGCTCTTCAAACTAGACGACACATCATTTTATTTAATTTAGCGGATGGTCTTTATTAAAGTATATAATGAAAATAATGTTACGAGCTTAGGGTTCGTGACCATAAAAACTGCCGATTGAATTACCAGAATTGACACTTTAATGACCGAACACCAATTAAAAGTTATAACATGATATTTTCTAGAAAGCTCTTCTTGCTCTGCTACCCGATACTAGACGACGCTAGGGGCATTAATTAAGACTTGCAACAATAATACATAAAATCAGACACGTATACATACAGTATATATAATATATACTGGATGATTTTTTGCCGTCTGGAATAAAATAGGGTGACTAAAATTAAATTTAAATAAACTTTCGGAAATAAAAAAATAAAAACCAAAATTTCGGAACTAAATAAATCAATTAAAAACTATCGAAATTTAACCAATACGCACCCAGTTAGTAGTATTTACTGATGGATCAATTTTATAATATGTTTACGTAAAAAAATATTTAAAATATCAATACCATAGGCTTCTATTTCGTTCACCTGTAACAACCTATTTTTTCCAGAAAGTAAAAAAATATTCCAGAAAAAAAAGAGTTTCGGCAGTCATTTGTACGATGCGAGGCAGTATTGTGGGTACGGTATTTTGTAGTGCAAAAGGTCATTCTTGAGACAAGATTTGGACAATCAATTTTACTATTTATCATATCGTACAACAAAGCCATGTCCAGCATAACACGCCTATGATCCAAAACTAAGAGATCGTTGGCTAAAACTACTTTTACGGATTTTATCGCGTTTAATTTTAATTATTTTTAATTCCAGACGTTACGGGTGCTTTCCAGCACCATGGTCACGGGGGACCGAGATGACTGACGTTCCGATGTCATTGTTAAACCTGGAGTACCTTCAGCTTTTTTAATTATAGTTTATGGTCCGATCTATGCAAAATGAACTGACTGTATCTTGAAGTCTTGCAGTGGTATGCTTGGGTTTATTTTTAATTTTATTGATTATAGGGTCCCAAGCATGTGGTAGTACCCAGCCTCCTTCTCTATTGAAATAAGGATGTTTTTTAATTTCAATAGCCTCACGTATCATCCTTGGTAGGAATCGGTGTTCTTTCGCGAGGAAGAACTATCAAATCTGAATCTGAATTGTGGTCTATCAAATCTGATGTAATGGTTGGGGCCGTATAGGATATGATCACAAATTGCAAACTTCCAATATTGGACCCGAAACATCGGTAATTAAAAATAATTAAATTTAAACGCAATAAAATCCGTAAAAGTAGTTTTAATCAATGTACAGTGTTCGCGTAAATATAAGAAATCATTAAATAAGAGATCGTGCTCTGTGCAACTATCTACGTAAGTATCGAGTTTATGTCGACAGCGAAAGTTAAAGTGATCAACAAATATTTTTTAATTCGCTCAAGGCGGCTTTTGTAAACATTGTACAGTGGAAACCATGTCGAACTAGCATATTTCAAAACGCATTTTAATTGTACTAATATCTGAGAATAGTTTACAGATGTAAAGAACAAACCCAAGATTTTTATCGGGGGCACGGCAGTGCCCCCGCCAAGTCGAGCGCGAAGCAAACACTGCCGTACCATCCTTTACTGGAACCATTTCGCCGCATTTTCAAGCCTCTATTTGAGAACCTCTGGATAATACCAGAACGCAGAAATTTTCGTCATCCAGTAAACTATAATCACACACTTAAAATCCAAAATTTCAAGTCTGTAGGTCATTTAGTTCGGAAGTTAAGCGAAAGCAAAGTTTCGCATTTTAGACACTCACTCATGATCATCAAAATAGAACTAGTACTTCCCATAAACTCAGAGAGCTGAAATTTGGTACAGAGTTGGGGTTTAATGGCCACATAAAGGGAAAACTATAAAAACTAGGATAATCGAACATCTGGAGTACCTGGTGACCCTGATTAGAAAACACAAGAGCCCAACCAAACTATTAGAAGAGATCGACATACCGCCTTTACAAAAAAAATTTTAACTTGGTGGGCCGCTTCACTTGATGTCAAAAATCGAAGGTCTAAAGTATCTGATGAAGAATCCTCAGCTGGTCTCAGCTGTATTAGAGATATGGTAATGCCCCCTTCTACCATTGGTACATAAAAATCTACTGTCATTGCAAAAATCCAGCGTAGTGGGACACATCTAATTAATCTAGCCTATAGCGTCCTACTATTGGGCGAATGCCCCCCCTTCTGCTTTTAATACGCATATAAATAAAATTAAAGGAAAACTCTGGATAACACTAGATTGGCTTTTATACTTATACTTACAAGTTTACAAGAAAAAATAGTCGAACGATTAACTTTATTCTACTCGAACATTATTCAAATTCCTTTAAGGTACCGTGGATATGAATTCATCTCGACGAGACCGTTGAGTACCGCGACAATGAATTCATGTCCGCATTACGTGCTGCTATTTTCTTCATTAATTTATATAAAAATACAGTATATTTTCAATTGAACACTATTTCATTCGATTCTGAACGAACTAAAGAGTATTCTGAAGAATTATATTCACTCGGTTACATAGACAAAATCAAATATAACAGCCATTCGCTTTTGTGCTGTTGGTGCTGTTAGTGGCGTAATCGTTGAAGTTTTGTGATTGTGATTTTAGTTGGATTTTCTTTCAAAAAACTGTAAGTAATGTTATTTATCTTTACTACGTAATGTTTTTGAATGATCTAAGTTACAACAACAGTAACTTTTTATGTTTCAATTGATAAAAAAGTAGAATCAAAAAACCTCTACGCGAACAATTCATAACGGTCAAGATTTCTAATAAGATAATAATAGTATATTTCTTATTCGAATGCCATAGTAAATACTTTTACTAGGAATTGCTAAATGTTATATCTATATGATTGTATAAGAAAAATAAAGGAAGACGCTATAATATATACACAAAAAGGTTTTGAAAATGAGGTTACAAAGCGCGCGCAAACTGTCTATTGTCGAATTTTTAGCAAATGTTTGCAAGTGAAAAAGTAGAATTATTATAATTATTACATGCATAATTTCGGTTCATTTAGGAAGAATATGTTATATTGATTGTAAGGACATAAAAATAAAATAAAAACTTATGATATTTCATTCATAAAATAAAATTTGTTGTCAGTAAGTACACTTTATCAAGATCCGTTAGAAACAAAGAGCTGTACAAAATAAAATAAACGTTTAGATGTTATGGTTATTGTTTCTACTTATCAAAAATCTTATCGGCTCTAAATAACTGTAACAAAAACCTCTTTAAACATAAGTGAGAAACATAAATATTTATAACAAGTGCCGCCAGCTGAGGTGACAAAGCTGTTTTTTGTAACGGCAGGCGCAGTAAGAGAAAGGTTAAGTTAACAAATTACACTAAAATATTAATTTCGCTCAAAATATAATGCATTGGACTAAGAGTGGCGATGATACCCGCACACGTAGTATTTTAAAACGCGCTTACGTTTTGTTTTTGCGATAACCTTATAATAAGTAAGTACTTTTCTAGTATTCTAGGTATAGTTTATTTAGTTAGATATTACTTCGTTTCGTTTAAAAATATCATTATGTACGAGCATGTAATGCAACGTACAATTGTTAAGTCATCATTTCACAACTTGACCTCTTTTACATATTTCCGCGGCACATGTATTTTAAAATCAGTTCGCCGATAGCCATCAAGAGCGCTACGCGTACTCATTATCAGTAGTTCTAGCCTTTTAATTTGTATACTTGTCCATAATATATTTATCAAACTTATCAAGCGTTATCAGTCTATCATCCCCTTAGTGTCGGTACTACCCCGAACATTGGTCCTTCGAGCTTTCCGAAAAAGCGGGACCTCGCCACGTTTTCCCTTACATTGCGGCGTGTGCGTGGCAGCGTTTCCGCTCAGCAACCTATTGGATTCTTTCGAACACGTGGCGCGTAGTGGCGTGACTGTTACTCTCCTGTCAAGAAACCTGTGGCGTAGCAAGTATCAGACGGTGTGCGATCAAGGTGCATGCCTTGTCTGAAGATCGAAGTCTCTGGTCATCATCAGTCGGTGAGCGAGTCAGCTCACATTCGCCGTTCAGCAGATATCAAGTAAGATCAGCCCTTTTTCTCTTCTTTATCATGTCGAAAATGGACGACTTCCTTGCTAATCAGCAGCAAATCTCTCAGGCGATAGAGCATGTCTTTACCAATTTCAAAAAAGATAGCTCAGAAAGAAAGACAGCAGACTATATACAACGTAGATTAGACATATTGGATAAGTATTGGCTAGAGTTCAAAAATAATCATGCAAGATTATCAGAGTTCGGTATTGAGTCTAATAGCTACTTTACGAATCAAGAATTTCAACGAGTAGCCGAAAGATACGGGTCTATTAGGCTTCATATACAGAAGTATCAGCCGCTTACAGAGGAAAGGCCCAGAACGCCTCTTCTGAAGCCACCAACTTTTGTCATGAGAGAAGGCGAATCCTCCCGACAATCAGGGCAAGCCACAGGCACGTCGAGCAGGACCGACGATATGCTGAAAAAACAGTTTAGTAATTTTAAAGCTTTCCAGCGTACTGTAGTAAACATTGACCTTGATTCCGTGTCACAAAAGTGGGAATTTGATGATTTATTACGGACGATTCAAACCCGGTGGGCAGCCATTGACACACTACACTGGGACTTAGATAGCGAACTGGAAGGGTCGAACAAGGAATATGAAGATACTCTTATCAGATACGAATCGGAATACAATAGAATCAAGAAAGCCATTAACAGAAAAATGTGGTCAGTGGCTCACAGGGAAAAGTCTACGCCCCAGATGGAGATTCCGACTTTCAGTGGAAGTTATAACACCTGGACTTCTTTTAAAGACCTTTTCACTGAAACAATACACAACAATCCATCCATGTCCAACGCGCAGAAGATGCAGTATCTCAAGACCAAGGTGAAAGGAGAGGCCGAGAGATTAATCCAGTATCTCAGCATTAGCTCTGATAACTATGATGTGTGTTGGGACATTTAAAATCAAAGATTTAATAACAAGAGGCTTATATTTTCATCCCATATCAGTTTACTTTTAAATATTCCTGTTATGCAACATCAGTCCCTGAATCATATCAAGCGCATTCATGATACTACAATTGAGTGTCTGAATGCTATCAAGAACCTAGGGGTCGATGTAAGCTCTTGGGACCCTCTGATTGTGTACATTTTGTCTCAAAAATTAGACACCGAATCGTACACAGATTATATCGAATCCGTTAAGCACCCAAGAGAGTTACCCATGCTGAACGAGTTTCTGGATTTTTTGGAAACCAAATTCACTACGTTAGAATCAGCTCGTAGGAAGCAAGATAACCCTACACAAAAATATCAAGGAAACTTAAAAGTTGTTAACAACAGTAATCAAAAACCGAATTACTACAAAAATTCATTTTCTTCAAGCATACGGATGACGCCGAAACAATCAAACGGCAAAAATATCATGACTAAAAACAAATGCTCTCTGTGCAACAGCGATGACCACGGGATTTATTTCTGTCAAAAATGTTTAAATATGTCGCCAAGCAGTAGAAGAAAAATGGTCGCAAAATTAAATCTTTGTCCTAATTGTCTATATAACCACTATAGAAAGGCGTGTATTTCAAATAGACGTTGTCGTGAATGTAATAAGGATCATAATAGCCTTTTACATGAAACAATAAAACAAACAAGTATTGCGACACCGGAAACAGCGGCCGAAGGTGTCGGCCCGAGCGGCGCCAGTAGTTCAAATGCTTACTCCGGGAAAAACGTCAAAAGTAGTTCGCACGCGTCGTTTCCGAATGAACCGATCGAGGTATTGTTACCAACTGCGATTATCAAGGTGGAATCAGCAGATGGAACTCTACATAAAATGCGTTGCCTTTTGGACCAGGGTTCTCAAACATCTTTAATAACGGAACGGGCTGCTCAGTTATTAAGATTACCAAGAAGAAGCTGTAAGGGTGTAATATCAGGTGTGGGCGATAAAGAAAGTAATTGTAAAGGGTTAATTACCATACAATGTTCATCACTTATTACAGACTTCAAGTTCAAGACGGGGGCACTTATCATGAAGAGCCTTATCAAAAACTTGCCTAGTTATACATTTTCAAAACCGGATTGGACGTACTTAGACCATATCAAGTTAGCAGACCCCGAATTTTACGTCAGTCGTCCAGTGGACATTCTATTAGGTGCTGATGTATACTCTGCTATATTGTTGGATGGCATTTGCAGAGTAAACTCGTCCCTCCCGACGGCTCAACAAACGCAGTTGGGATGGATATTGAGTGGCAACGTGAAAACTTTCCAATGTAATGTGGTGCTACATAATTATGAAGATATCTACAAGTTTTGGGAGCTTGAAGATATTTCAAAACCAGCAGAAATCTCATCAGAAGATCAACGCTGCCTTCAATATTATCAAGCCACTACCAAACGCCGAGAAGATGGCCGGTATGAAGTCAGGCTGCCGATGAAACCCAACTATCAAGAAAATTTGGGACACTCTAAAAACAAAGCGATCGGACAATTTTTTAAATTAGAACAAAAATTTCAAAAACAGCCAGATATTGCGCAACAGTATAAATTATTTATTAATGAATACTTGTCGCTCGGACACATGACACCTGTAGATAAAGACGGTAATATGACCCCTGAATGCTTTTTACCTCATCATTGTGTCGAGCGCCCCGAATCTGAGACTACACAATTGCGTGTAGTATTTAATGGCAAATCAAAAACATCCACTGGGTTTAGCTTAAATGATCTCATGTGCAGGGGGCCTAACCTACAACAAGATCTCCAAAGTCTCATTATCAAGTGGAGACAGTTTCAGTTCGCGTTCACTGCCGACATAGAAAAAATGTTTAGGCAAATATGGCTCAACCCAGAAGACTCTAAATTACAAAAAATAATATGGAGAGATGATCCGTCAAAAAATTTAAAAGCTTATCAATTAGCAACAGTTACATATGGCACTAAAGCGGCCCCTTTTTTGGCCATGTGTACTATCAAACAATTAGCTCGAGATGAGAGGCCAAACTATCAAGAGAGTTCGGCTCCACGGGTACTTGAGGAGTCATTTTACATGGATGACTTAATTCACGGAGCTCATTCTATTGAATCAGCAAAGCGGTTAAAAAAGGACCTGAGCAGTTTATTAAGTTCTGGTGGATTTAACTTAAGAAAATGGAAGTCTAACTTACCTGATTTACTAGAAAATGCGACAGCTGAGAATAATTATCAAGTAAATTATGACTTCAAGCAAGCGGAGTCAACGAAAACCTTAGGACTCGGATGGAATCCACAAGGAGATTATTTTACTTTCAATTCAAAATTAACTACGACGTTATCAAGACCGACCAAAAGAATAATGCTATCAGAGATATCTAAACAATATGATCCCATGGGATGGATCGCTCCACTCACCACAAAACTTAAGATTTTATTGCAAGAGACCTGGAAAGTGGATATTAAATGGGACGAATACGTACCTAATGAAATTCACTTACAATGGAAGGAGATTAGAGCAGATATCGAGCAGATTAAGTGTTATCAAGTGCCCAGATGGCTAGGAACAAGAGACAAAGACAGCATCGAACTGCATGGGTTTTGTGATGCAAGCACTAAGGCATACGCTTTGTCGTGTACTGTAAAATCCAGCGAGGGAATTCGTCATCAATTACATTCGTAGCTGCCAAAACAAAACTCGTGCCGCTCAAAAAGACAGTATCTCTGCCTCGCCTAGAGTTAAGCGGAGCATTGCTACTATCCAAGTTAATGGTAAAAATTACATCAAACCTGTCTAGCTACGAAATCAAGATCTATGGTTGGGTTGACTCGACGGCGGTGCTGGGTTGGCTTCACGGTGATCCAGAGAGATGGAAGCCATTTGTAGCTAATCGCGTGAAACAAATAACAGCCTCAATGCCACCTGAATGCTGGCGTTACGTCAAGTCAAAGGAAAACCCAGCTGATTGTGCCAGCCGAGGTCTAAACGCAAGTCAACTCAGAGATCATACTCTGTGGTGGCAAGGGCCTAATTGGTTGACTTCATTTCGTCAAGAAAATGAAAAACAAGCAGAATATACCACCGATCAAGAGATGAGAAAATTAAAATCGGTGAGCGTTACACAGGTAGCCTTCAAGCGTGAAATTATACAGCAATTATTAAAAAGTTACAGTTCATTATCAAAATGCGTCAAAGTATTAGGTTGGATTTTAAGATTTATCTACAGAAAGTCAAAAGAAAACTATTTATCAGTATCAGAGTTGCGAGCTGCGAAAGTTTTAATTATCAAACAAGTACAGCAAGAGGAGTTTTATAAGGAAATAAAAGATTTGCAAGCGAGAAACAGCGTGAATAGCAGGAGCAAACTGTATGAGTTGAACCCAATTTTGGACAAGGATGGAGTTCTTCGAGTTGGAGGGAGACTTAGAAATGCTAACCTCGATCCCGAAACTAAGCATCCAGCTATTATCCCGAGACACTCAAGATTAGCTACTCTTATCATAGACGAAGCACACGAGCTCACTTATCACGGAGGGGCACGATTAACAACGGCTTTCATGAGACGAAAGTACTGGATGCTCGGCGGTACCAGAACCACTAAATCAAGACTTCGCCACTGTGTTAAATGTCGGCGACACACTCCTGACCAAAACTATCAACTCATGGGAGACTTACCTTCAGCAAGATCGAATCCATCCAGGAGTTTCTTTCATACAGGTGTTGATTACAGCGGTTTTGTATCCGTAAAGGCCAACAAGGGTCGTGGTGGCAAGACTACCAAGGGATATATCGTAGTTTTCGTTTGTATGGCCACAAAAGCCGTACATCTGGAACTGGCATCCGACTTGACAGCATCAGCGTTTTTAGCAGCGTTACGCCGCATGGCTGCAAGACGAGGAACTCCCGGACACATCTACAGTGATCAAGGTCGCAATTTCATAGGTGCTAACAATATTTTGCAACGAGAGTATTCAGCGATTCAAGAAATATTCAGCCCAAACTTTATGTCGGAGGTTGCCAGTTTGGGAATTGAATGGCACTTTAATGCCCCCGCTTGGCCATCAGCGGGCGGCTTATGGGAAGCTGCGGTTAAGAGCTTGAAATATCATCTTAAGCGCGTAGTTGGCGAACAAGCGCTTACTTTTGAAGAATACAGCACCCTACTTTGTCAACTGGAGGGATGCCTAAACTCGAGACCTCTATGTGCATTAACCGAAGATCCCAATGACTTAGACGTTCTAACGCCTGCTCACTTTCTTTCAAGTGGTCCTATGTTGAACATCTACGATACCGAAACTGATTTAAGGACAAGGTGGTATTTAATCCAAAAAACATTTAACGATGTTTGGGAAAGATGGCGCAATGAATATTTAACCCAATTAGCGGCCAGGAATAAATGGAGAAAACCGCAGCCAAATATCAAAGAGAATGACATCGTCATTATCAGGGACGAAAACCTTCCTTCGGGAAAGTGGCCCCTCGGCCGAGTTGTGCAGCTACACCCGGGCAATGACGGGTACGTCAGAGTTGTCACTCTTAGAACCATAAACGGAATCTTACAACGGCCGATCGTGAAGCTTTCAATTTTACCGGTTGAGCAAAATCAAGAAGGGACAAGCAGTTCAACAGAAAAACAAAACCAAGAAAATGAAAATAAATCAATCCCTAAATCAAGCAGAAGAAAACAATATTGCTTAACATCAATGATTAAATCGCTTTTATTATTCTTTATTGCAATCATCCCGACAGTACAATGCTCCTATAACATAACACCATTACAAAACAGCAGTCTCTATTTTGATACAATAACAAGCATGCATTTAATACGAGACGACTGGCGCCTCGTTGTCTACTATGACACATTCCCTTATCAAGAAGGTAATACGGCGCTAACAAAATATATACAATACTTAAATAACATGTGTGTAATTATGAAGGCACGATCACATTGCGAAGAGATCTTGTTGCAACTTCGGCATGAGTTCACGGAACTGCAATATTATAATAACATTTTAACTGTTCAACATGATAACATACTAGAAACCCGCCCACGTCGCCGGCGCGGCTTAATCAATGGTGTAGGAAGTATTGCTAATAGTTTATTCGGTATTTTAGACGAAAGTTTTGCCGAAAAATATGAAAAGGACATTGAACTTATCAAGCGAAATCAAAACCATTTAGCAACCATATGGAAAAATCAAACGACCGTAGTTGAAGCGGAATTTAATTTACTAAAACGCACTAAAGAAATCATGGAGAAGAACCACAAGAATATTAACAGAAAAATTATATCTCTAGAAAATTCAGAGGATCAATTCAAGAGGGAGCTTCAGAATATTTCCTTCACGGGTGAATTTATCAGTACAGCCATGCTAACAAGTAACCTTATTATCAGCCTCAGAAATATACAACAAAATTTACTCGACACTATTACAAATATATACAACGGAAAATTTAGTTTCCACTTGCTATCTCCCAACCAGTTAAGACAAGAACTGAACGTTATAGCAGGCCAGCTCCCTAAAGACCTATCATTACCAATAGATAACTCTAATTCGTATGAAATCTACAACTTACTGCAGGTGCGAGCTCGAATAAGAAGTAACTATATCATATTCGAAATCAAGATACCTCTCATCAGCAGAGATATGTTTGAAGTCCTGGAAGTCATACCAGTACCTTATATAACAGAAAATAAAGAAGAAATTTCCGTAGTACCAGTATCAAGATACATCGCTATCAACTTGAAAAAAGACTCCCTAGTGCCACTGACTGAAAAGGACCTGGATTTATGTACTAGAAGAGATCCCAAAATTATTTTGTGCCATCATAAAAGACCTATTTACTACATAAAAGATGATCATAGTTTCTGCGAGAATCTGCCCTTCTCAAGAAAATGTAAAACAGTTACCAGACCCTGCTACAATCGCTGGATAGAACTAAATAAACTAAATACATATTTCTATTTTTGTTGCGACCAGTGCAAAACGAAGTTACTATGTGACGATCAAGTTACGGCAGTGCAATTGACCCGCTCTGGCCTATTTAATGTTGGTCAAGGTTGTATAGTCAAAGCAGCTGATTTCTTTGTTTATTCACACCGACAAGAACTTAGCGAAATGAACATCAGTTCTGATATACAAGCCCCTAAGATATCACCAATTAATCACATCATCAATATATCGTTACCCGATCGCTCCTTACCGAACAATACGAATGATGATATAGCCAATAATCTACAGATGATCAAGGAACAGATTGAATTTATGAAGAACAACGAGCCCCTAGCAGAGAGGGTTTCTTATCATGATGTCCACCACTACGCTGCGATATATGTGTTATTTGCGGTCGTTGCGGTGGGCGCCCTGGTGTACAGCTGGAGGCGCTGCAGGCGGTCGGCGCCGGGAGCACCCGCGGAGGCGGGAGTGTCGGTGCTTATGACGGAACAGGAGACATCGTCGCCACATTTTCTACCGAGTGTCAGTGCTCAGTGTAGTGAAAGTGTTACGGTCAATCAGTGTCAAAGTGTGAATGCTCAGTGTAGTAAATGTTTTAGAGGCAATCAGTGTCAAAGTGTGAGTGCAAATGATTTTTCAAAAAAGAATGCACGTGTGTTTAAGCAAAACAGAAGCACTTCGCCTGTGCTAAGATCCGTGTACGCAATTCCAAACCAGTGTACATAGACTAGTCTTAGATAAGAATATTGTTTAATCACCTTGTACATTCGTGTACTAATCAAGTTATCATTTGCACTATAGATAAGAAATAATGGTATCACCTTGTAATTAGATTAAGCCTCACTAGCATCCATCATCTCTATTTGCTTCTACTAACCCCATCTTTGCTGCCCGGGAATATGTACGAGCATGTAATGCAACGTACAATTGTTAAGTCATCATTTCACAACTTGACCTCTTTTACATATTTCCGCGGCACATGTATTTTAAAATCAGTTCGCCGATAGCCATCAAGAGCGCTACGCGTACTCATTATCAGTAGTTCTAGCCTTTTAATTTGTATACTTGTCCATAATATATTTATCAAACTTATCAAGCGTTATCAGTCTATCATCCCCTTAGTGTCGGTACTACCCCGAACACATTAATTTAGCTGTATTTTAGTACTAGGTAGAGGTAATAGCTTTGGTAGAAAGTTCATTGATAATTAATTATATTGACACTTGTCTAATAATTAAGAGTTAACGTTTTGCTTATAGTTTGTATAGATTAAGTAGACTGAGTAATATTTTCTTTGAGTTTTTTTATATTAAGACAAAAGAAGTCTTAAAGATATAGGTTATTATTGTTTTAGTCTAAATATTATCGGTATTTCTGATTTGTTGTCCATATACTAAAGGTGGTTGAGTTTATTTGTGTTTGGATTTCGCAAGATAATATCGTAAAAAAATGTCGATAATATTAAGAGACGACGATGAACTTGTGGCTACCGAGTAGTTGGTATGCCCAAAGACGGGTCTTGTCTCTTCCATTCAATATCTTTCTTGCTGTATGGTAGAACTAACTCAACTTGCAGTATCAGATCTGCTATAGTTGCATACGTTGCTGAACATTGGGACGAAATGCAAGTGTACACGTGTGATGCTGATGGTGACGTATACACGAGCGCGCAATCCTACAGGAGCGATATGATGAAACCCACTACTGACTGCCAAATATTTAGGTGTCACTCTAGACACAAGGCTCACTTTCAGGCCCCACGTCAAAAGAGTAACCCGTCACGCACGTTTTTACCTGAGTAGGCTCAACAGTATGTTGGGCCGACACAGTAAAATGTCCCTCAGAAACAAGCGTACCCTTTATAAGGTCTGTATACGACCAGTCATGTCCTACGCGGGCCCCGTTTTTGCCCACGCTGACCCTAAAATTATTAATGAACTCCAAATAGCTCAAAACCTTTTCTGTCGTCGAGCTGCGAACGCACCTTGGTACGCACGTCCGTAATGCCGACCTTCATCGGGACCTAGAGCTCCCTACAATTCAACAATTTCTCAAAAAACTCTCTGAGAACTTCTTCAAAGCCTCAGACCGCACTCCAACCATTTTATTCGTGAGGCAGCTACTTATGCAGCCCCACCCCCCCTCTCGCTATCGAGTCCGCAGGCCGAGAAACTCTCACTCGGACCCGCCTAATAAACTGTCAAACGACCTGAACTGCCTCCTGGCGGCTCAGACCAACTCTAATTAAATTAAATTATTCATTCATAATTAATTTTCCTTCGTAGGCACTCCCTCAGCGGCTCGTAGCCACCTGCGCCCTCTTTTCCCAAAAGAGGGTCGCTCCGATACGGCACAATAAAGCTTAATCAGCCAGTTGCCAGTCCCTAAAGGCGGTTTTTAGAGGGTATCACTTAGGTTCCCCGGTAGGATGTGAGTCCCTCATAACCACGATATCGTGGTATGCGTAATGCGTTTTCTGCCTCCCTACGTATAGGGTAGCCCTTTAATTGCTTCGGGCGCAAAAAAAAAACGATCACCGAATACAACCGGCTTAGGCGTAAATACCGCGCCGATCTTTCAGATTTTAAACCATCTGAACCGTCTAAAAGAATAAATAATGAACGCGAATGAGCAATACGAAAAACTGTTGCTACTGTACAAGAATCAGAACCGGAAAAAAAGAAAAGAAAGATTTGTAATAATAAAAAATTACTCCTAAAAAGAAAAAGAATGTGTCGAATAAGAAAATCTAATAAAATAATCAATGTGCCCACGTTTCTACAAAAAGAAGTGAAATCCCACCAAAACATTCTGTAAAAAACTAGCCAAGTCTCGATGGAGCTGCTTGTTTATCTCTAAAAAGTAATGAAATCTAGACAAAGTTGTGCGAAGTCTAAGCTTCCTTACTGCAATTTCTTTATTATTATCGTTAATGTTGTGTGACTTGGCCGTTGAAGGGTACACAAGGGTACAAAACCAGGTGCTACATGACACCCTTGCACCAATCTGTCGCCAGAACCGCTACCCATTGACTATAGAAAATTGCCACTTGGAAAACGTTGATTGAAGAACCAGTCAATTGTAGGCTTGATAAAGCTGCGTATTTCAATAATACTTTTGTATAGGCGAGCCTGAAACAAACAGTATAAAAAATTATTTCCAGTACAGGCGGACTTCGAATCATTGATAGAAGTCCGTCCGTACGTCTATTTTATGTTAGATCGGTGGTCGATTTGACGCCTACAATTGACTGGTTATTCAATCAACGTTTTCCAAATGGCAATTTTCCATCGTCAATGGATAGCGGTTCTGGCGACAGATTGGTGCAAGGGTGTCATGTAGCACCTGGTTTTGTACCCTTGTGTACCCTTCAACGGCCAAGTCACACAACATTAACTATAATAATAAAGAAATCGCAGT
Organism: Parnassius smintheus behrii; assembly: GCA_036936625.1. NCBI lineage: Eukaryota > Metazoa > Arthropoda > Insecta > Lepidoptera > Papilionidae > Parnassius > Parnassius smintheus. The sequence goes on from JAUPFT010000007.1 coordinate 56,898,523, forward strand.
ATGGAAGCTTAGACTTGGCACGACTTTGTCTAGATTTCATTACTTTTTAGAGATAAACAAGCAGCTCCATCGAGACTTGGCTAGTTTTTTACAGAATGTTTTTGGTGGGATAGGCTTTACTGATAATATAATCAATGTGCTCGGATAATATTTTATAATCGAAATGTAACTAAATCCCTGACACTTGGTTTTCAGCTGATTTCTACTCTATCAAAGTTATATTTATGTAACTTAGTTTTCGGTGTAAGAGTAATATATTCGCACTTGCCTGCATTAAATTTATATGATTTATCCAATAGTGTTAGTAAACTGTCCAAATACTTTTATATCAATAGGCATTCATCATTTTGTGATGTGTGTTAATATTACAAAAAAAACTGATGGTCGTCCGCATACATAATGATAATTAGAGAGTTCTATGCACGAACATATTGTTTCATATAAGTAGGCATTGTAAAAAGCTTGACCTAAATGAGAGCCCTGGGGAACCTTTGTATGTTCATATAACTCGAGCGGTAACCTAAAAATTCAGTTCACCGGAGTTCACCATGAATTCCTAATGTTTGTACCTTGTTGAGCAGGATCACGTCATCCACACGGTCGAAAGCTTTTTCAAAATCAGTGTGAATCACATAAATCTGCCCACCTTGATCCATATTCTGAAGGACAAAAGTAATCCTTAGCAAAAAAAAAATAAGTTAAGAGTATGGAGCATGAAAGCGTAGTTACGTTACATATGTACTACTTGTTCAAGAATTTTAGCTACGGTGTTCAAAATAGAAATGCCTCTATAATTCTTTACATCCGTACGTGACCCCTTCTTGTGTACCATGTACCATGCGCGCACACTTTCATTTATGCGGAAAGATTCTTCACGCAGAGAGCAGTTAAATATAAGAGTTAAGTAAAAAAGTGATTTACCACATCGTGACCAAGAAACCTATCAGTAACAACAATTATGTTCGTGTCCAAAGTTTTCAACAGTTTTTCGACTATTGTAGTGTTTATCTGTACATTAGAAACTATGTCAGTACACATCGATTGCCTATGCATAATACACTCTGGAAGCATGCGTTGAAACCATTGCTATATATGGTTTACTCTACTCTGTATATATATTGACCATTTTCGTAGGATATTCTAACTCACTTAAGATTTGCTTTTACTACAACCAGAACATATTAAGTGACTACAGCAGCCTATGTAACAAGTATACGGGTGTATTTTCACATCAGAGTAGTGATCGTAAATCACAGCTTAATTTATTATTATCAGACACTATAAGACATTGACAAACTTGTAGTGGTAAACGAAATGCACCCCAGCACAATATTGAGTGACGATCTGGTAAGATATGTATATGTATAAGCATGAAATCGATGGTTGCAAGTGGCTCACAATTGTGTTTTGATACCTGAAGGAGGCCTATGCCATCAAGACATATTCCATTCCTGCGGAATTGTATAGGACTGTAATGATGACGCTTATACGGACTGTCTTGTCTGCAGAGCTATCTAACGTTAATAAATAAGAGCTTATAATAAAATCCAGCAATTGGATCTCGTTACCTGTATCGCGGGTTTGGTGACAAAGTCGCTCTTCTCAAAGTCGAGTAGGTTAGGGTTGGAGGCGTGGATGTAGTTGATAGGTTTGGGAATCTTCTTGACGGCTGCTGTACTGCGCGGGTGCTCAACTGGGGCTCGGCTAGGACTGGCCTGCTAGTCATAAATGACACATTTTGTTTTAAATAATTATTTTACGTGGTGCAGCCATGTTGCAGCTATATTACGGTGCTACACGAATAGATCGGTCCGACCGGAGAAAGACCACGCTCTCACAGAATACCAGTGTAAAATAACAGCACAATGTTTCTGTGTTTTGTATGGTGAGCGTAAAGAACCGCAGACCCTTTTTACTGGAAACGAGGTATTCCGTGTTAGGTAACAACGCACCTGCATTCTGATTCCTAACCAAGGATAGAATTAAGTGTCTTTGGGCCACAGTATCCATTTACCATACGGTGGACTATGTGCTCATTTGTCACCCTTATTCTAATAACAATATTTGGGTAACTTCCAGTTAAAAGGGTCTCCGGATCTACAATCACGACACGAAACACAACAACATTAACCATCTATTTTACGCTGATATTCTGTGAGAGCGGTCTTACCCCGGTCGAGCCGACCTACATACTACAACAATAATATAGCTGTAGCATGACTTTACCACCGATCACATGATAAAACAGCACTCAAAATTCCACTAACAAAAATAATTTAAAGTTCGGACACGATTAACTTTCGTACATAAAGTTTATGGCGATCCCTTAGCACAACAACAGACTGCTACGGGCCGCTAAAGAACTAACGGATTGTTAAAAAAACAAGTCTTACCTTGTTCGGCTTGGGTTCATCCTTCGTCTTGTTCCTGGAGAAGAAGCGAAGATATTTCCTATCTAAGCTGGTGGACGAGTGGCTTACGTTCTCCTGAGATTCACTTCTCTGCATGCGGTGCGTCAACTTCTTCAAGGAGCCGAACTTGGACTTGTCCTTGTCTTTTTCTTTTTCTTTCTCTTTATCTCGTTCCCTGGGTTCGCTTCGTTTCTCGGGACTCTCGCAGTCAGATTCAGTTTCAGAGTAATCCGTTTCGGAAAACTGCTTAAAAAGCTCCATCTACGTAATATTTACAGACATTGTAAACGATTTAATATATAATTGAAAGATATCTCTCATTACATTAAGTGCTACATAGGGCACACTAAAAGTAATAAAATATCACACTCTTAATAGGTCATCCTGCAGTTATTAAGCATCTGCCTAAGATATGGTAAATATTTTCATCATCACCAACACACAATAAGCGCGATGATTTTAAGCAGGTTTCAATGTCGGCTTTAACTTGACCTCTATAATCTTGACCTTTTGTTGCCATTTTTGACAATCTTTACATAATGTCAATTATACTGCTCCGTGGCGCAGTGGGTTAATGAGGATCAGCGCACGGAACAAGTATTTGTGGGGCCTACAAATAATTGTTCCGGGTCTGAAATCTGAATGTTTATCCTAATGAAATTCATGTTTGTAAACTGCCCCATCGATACAGGCGAACATCCTAGTGTAGAAGTAACGTTAGTTTAAAAAAATAATAAAAAAATATTATAAGTTGGTCAAATAATAAGCTGCATACGCGGCATTATGAAAATCTATACAAATAAATAAAATTAAAATGTCTGTTTGTAAAGTAAAATAACAGCTTTATACTCAATGCATACGAAAGTATATTCATTGAGTATAACGGTTATTTTGCAATGTATGCAAATAATTCGCAGAGGAGGTTCAGAATAAATAATATAGGCGAACAGAAAAAAAGTTAATAAAAATTCTCAAACATTCTGTCCTTTACATCTTTTTATTCAGAATGCCTAGTAATACATTATTTAAAGCGATTGTCATTCATAAAAATCTAACGCTTACACAACACACATTCGCACCGTTGCTCGGTTACAAAAGATATATTGTCGCGCGTCTTCCCGCAGCCCGCACTCTTCCCTTGCCTTCAACGGCTAGCCGACCGGCAGCTGACAGTGGTGATCGTGACCTTATTACGTACGAGTGTGCCATTTTTAAACTGTAGTAAGTAGTGTCGTTTTGTTATCCACTTATCAATGACGGTACGAAAATATTCAAACTGCGAATACTATGAAACTATATAAGTAATGAAAGTTTACGCGGTGCGCAAAGATTAGGTATACGAAAATGAGTTTTTACCACACAATGAAATAAAGAATCGTATTTAAGTCAAAGAGACTCAAAGTTTGTAGATTGTCGCAGCAAAATTATTGCTGCATTCATAGAAGTCAATAGTGCTCAAACTCAAGTATTAAGTATAAAAAATTATTTAAGAAAACATGCTCCTCTACACGTGGAAAGAAACTGATTCCATGTTGAGATACAAATATTAGTTATTGGGACTACTTGCGTAATTTAGTTGTACATAGTTTATTAAATTTTTTTGAAATACACCATAAATATGACAGTCATCGGTTAGTTCGTTGATATGACGATCCTAAGCCCGTTCAAAGTGTGAAGAGAAAAGTGGAATCATAATCCACATAGTGAAGTTATTAACATAAGCATTAGTAGAGTGTGTCCACTACACAAGAAAGTAAAAAGTACGTAGGCACAAGCTTTGTGAATACAATTGCACACAGGAGCGCGCATACACATAGTTGTTGCCCAGAAATCATATTCCACTGAAGATAATTTAATTCAAAATTACCAGCCTTATTAACTCGTAATTTAGAAAACTGCAATAACGGTACATCATTATTTATATATTTGAACTTAAAATTAAATATTGTAATTTGGATTTCTTTAAAAAATAGCCCTGTACGATACTTATAATTATAACTTCATTTTTTTGCCCGTTAGTCTATCGGTCTGTCTGTTTGATCCGACCAATCTTCAAAATAGCTGATGTTATAAAGAGTAAAGGTAAGTAAAGTTAGGCTACTTTTATCTTTGGAATAAGAATTAGGGTTCCACGCAACAAATTAAAATCCATCAAATCCATTCGTTATAAATTCCACACAGATGAAGTTACAGGGGACTGCTAGTACTGACATAAAAGAGAGTCTGGTGAGACTCACGCTGGCGGGCAGCAGCGAAGGCAACAGTGTGGCGCGGTGGATGAGCTGAATCCAGGCCAGCATGGCGTCGCGGCTGTCCGCCGCGAAGTAGAAGGCGGTGCCCGTGTGGTACACCTTAAATGCGTGCGCGCGCGACTTCACCTCTCCCGCCGCGCTCACCGTGAAGCCCTCCAGGTACACCATGCAGTCCGCACGCGCACACTGCTGGGAACAAAAGCGGTTGTCACTGTGCACACTGACGTGCTCGTGCACACTCACGTGCTCGCGCACGCACGCACGCACACGTGCACACATGATCACAAAGTGTTCATGAAAATACACAAAACTAGATACACATGAATATCGGAAACTTAAGTGATAAAGTAATAGCGCGGCGCTGCCATGCACGCACTGCCACACGTAGAGCGGCAGGCACCACGTGACACAATGACACAGCTACACAGTGCAGCGGACTCACGTCGGGCGAGCGGTAGGCGTAGAGCAGGCTGTGCGCCAGCAGTAGGTGGCGGCGCGCCCAGCGCGGCTGCTGCGCGGCGCTGCCACGCACGCGCTGCCACACGTAGAGCGGCAGGTACCACGTGACACAATGACACAGCTACACAGTGCAGCGGACTCACGTCGGGCGAGCGGTAGGCGTAGAGCAGGCTGTGCGCCAGCAGTAGGTGGCGGCGCGCCCAGCGCGGCTGCTGCGCGGCGCTGCCACGCACGCGCTGCCACACGTAGAGCGGCAGGCACCACGTGACACAATGACACAGCTACACAGTGCAGCGGACTCACGTCGGGCGAGCGGTAGGCGTAGAGCAGGCTGTGCGCCAGCAGTAGGTGGCGGCGCGCCCAGCGCGGCTGCTGCGCGGCGCTGCCACGCACGCGCTGCCACACGTACAGCGGCAGGCACCACGTGACACAATGACACAGCTACACAGTGCAGCGGACTCACGTCGGGCGAGCGGTAGGCGTAGAGCAGGCTGTGCGCCAGCAGTAGGTGGCGGCGCGCCCAGCGCGGCTGCTGCGCGGCGCTGCCACGCACGCGCTGCCACACGTAGAGCGGCAGGCACCACGTGACACAATGACACAGCTACACAGTGCAGCGGACTCACGTCGGGCGAGCGGTAGGCGTAGAGCAGGCTGTGCGCCAGCAGTAGGTGGCGGCGCGCCCAGCGCGGCTGCTGCGCGGCGCTGCCACGCACGCGCTGCCACACGTAGAGCGGCAGGCACCACGTGACACAATGACACAGCTACACAGTGCAGCGGACTCACGTCGGGCGAGCGGTAGGCGTAGAGCAGGCTGTGCGCCAGCAGTAGGTGGCGGCGCGCCCAGCGCGGCTGCTGCGCGGCGCTGCCACGCACGCGCTGCCACACGTAGAGCGGCAGGCACCACGTGACACAATGACACAGCTACACAGTGCAGCGGACTCACGTCGGGCGAGCGGTAGGCGTAGAGCAGGCTGTGCGCCAGCAGTAGGTGGCGGCGCGCCCAGCGCGGCTGCTGCGCGGCGCTGCCACGCACGCGCTGCCACACGTAGAGCGGCAGGCACCACGTGACACAATGACACAGCTACACAGTGCAGCGGACTCACGTCGGGCGAGCGGTAGGCGTAGAGCAGGCTGTGCGCCAGCAGTAGGTGGCGGCGCGCCCAGCGCGGCTGCTGCGCGGCGCTGCCACGCACGCGCTGCCACACGTAGAGCGGCAGGCACCACGTGACACAATGACACAGCTACACAGTGCAGCGGACTCACGTCGGGCGAGCGGTAGGCGTAGAGCAGGCTGTGCGCCAGCAGTAGGTGGCGGCGCGCCCAGCGCGGCTGCTGCGCGGCGCTGCCACGCACGCGCTGCCACACGTAGAGCGGCAGGCACCACGTGACACAATGACACAGCTACACAGTGCAGCGGACTCACGTCGGGCGAGCGGTAGGCGTAGAGCAGGCTGTGCGCCAGCAGTAGGTGGCGGCGCGCCCAGCGCGGCTGCTGCGCGGCGCTGCCACGCACGCGCTGCCACACGTAGAGCGGCAGGCACCACGTGACACAATGACACAGCTACACAGTGCAGCGGACTCACGTCGGGCGAGCGGTAGGCGTAGAGCAGGCTGTGCGCCAGCAGTAGGTGGCGGCGCGCCCAGCGCGGCTGCTGCGCGGCGCTGCCACGCACGCGCTGCCACACGTAGAGCGGCAGGCACCACGTGACACAATGACACAGCTACACAGTGCAGCGGACTCACGTCGGGCGAGCGGTAGGCGTAGAGCAGGCTGTGCGCCAGCAGTAGGTGGCGGCGCGCCCAGCGCGGCTGCTGCGCGGCGCTGCCACGCACGCGCTGCCACACGTAGAGCGGCAGGCACCACGTGACACAATGACACAGCTACACAGTGCAGCGGACTCACGTCGGGCGAGCGGTAGGCGTAGAGCAGGCTGTGCGCCAGCAGTAGGTGGCGGCGCGCCCAGCGCGGCTGCTGCGCGGCGCTGCCACGCACGCGCTGCCACACGTCGCCGCCCGCTGCACCGCGCGCCGCCGCTGTGCGTGCCGGCACCTCACGCCGCTCTGCACGCACAAGACGCTCCGTAAATTTAGAGCCGAGAGCGGCTCAACTCACATATCGATACGGTTAGCTCAAATTGCCGGACACGTTTTCGTTCCGGTTTACAGATATTCTAAGGGTTTAATTATTCGACCAGAAATTCAACTGCATTAAGCTTAATAATATTCGTGAATGACATTGCAAAAGCCTTGAATGACCGATAGCAATTGCATGCATTTGACCACCAAAAATTATATTATTGCTGGAATTTCATGTTCATTGTTGCGGTGATGTGAACTATATTTACGAAATAGGCTTCACAATTAGTTGTGATTCGCGGTTATACTTTGAAAAGAAAACTGATATCAACTGGTGTACCGCAAGGCTCATGCTTGGTTTTTGTTATTCATTGTTTTAATTTTTGTTACTTGCTTGGAAAGCTCATAACTTATTTACAAAACAAATATAATTATAAAAAAATAGGAACCACTTACAAGTTTTATTTCAAAACACACAAAATATAACTAACTAGGAAGAGTATGCCGGAGGATGTAAAAAGACAAATAACACCAAGTTAAAACATCAAAATAAAAAGGAGGTATTAGAAAGTAAACGTATAAAATAGATCAATATCTACATCATATTTATGTGCTGTAGCAATTAAAGATGTACACGATCGAATTATAAAAGAATTTTTCCTTTGAACTTGCCACGTGTGGTTACAGGTAAAAGTCTAGGTTTACATAAACTTGATGGAGGGGTACGCATTTCAGGTTGGTCAAAATTTACGTTCCAAAGTTTCAAGAGGAAAGAGAGATCTACTGCTACTTATTTAAGTTAAAAGTACGGAGGCCTAGAATCCATATTGGGCCCGTTTTTATTTCTTGACTCCATTTAAAACTAAAGTTGATCAGAAGTTTAGCATACGACAAAAGTGGAAGTAAAAAAACCAGGCTAAACATATACGCTCCGTTACGGTGCGGTTAAACAGAAACAGGAATTTTTTTTTACCAATATAGATTATAAATAATAGTTATTGAAAGTCAATCTTTTGTTTGTTTGTTCTATCTTAAGGAGAAATATAACCTCAAATGGCTTAGCGAGATCCTCCGTTATGCCGAAAATATTGCAGTATTAATTTTGAAATAAATATATGGTAAAGTTGAGGATTAATAAAAATAATAAAATTAAAAAAAAAGTTACCTCCAAAATAAACAATAAACCGCTGTTATTCATAAAATACTTTAAATGAGATCATGAAACTTTGCATACTAACTGAACTATAAAGCGGTGCTTATGTTATTCACTTTTTTTTAAATACCATTATTTTCACTGTAAAAAGAAATTACCTAAACTATCGGTTTCTTGAAGCTTGATTCCTGTCGCCCGGTCAGTTTCGCTTCGGCCTTTGAAGGGGGAAGTTGTGTAGCTTACGATCAGAATACACATTACGCAACAGGACGACGTAAAATTAAAATGGGAAATAACCGTACTAAAAATAAGATGCGACTAGTTTGGCGTTAAGAAACAGGCACAAATATGATAAACCTAATGAAATAAGTATCTAACGACCTATCTACTTACAGTATTAGTGATTACAAACATGTACATAGCATACGACGCGCGGGGAAGTGGGGGCGAAATTAGGATTTGAGCTGACTTACTATATCCTCTTAACAATCCTCTTTAAAACTTTGCGCCGCCTATTTAAACCATTTATTCTACCGAACACCAACTTTAAAACGAATTTAAAATAAAAGCTGTACCTTTTTGTTAAAAATACTTCATTTCATGCATAAAATATTTTCTATGGACGATCATACTTAGGTTTTTATTCATGCACTATTTTCTCACTTATCTTTATCACTAATCTTTAATAACACAATAATTAGCTCTATAATCATCATCACTCATATAAAAAAAAATTAAGTCCTTAAAATGCATAATTTGAAACTCATTTCGTTATTATTTTAATTGTAATGCACAATTACGGGGTAGAATAATAAACGCAAGAGCTAAGCATGTCATTATTTCATCGTAAGCAATAAGATAATTGCAGAAAACAAAAGATTAATATGAACACAATTCCTAAAAGTTACTGTTTTGCTATTGCCTTAATTCCAATTCCAACGCAATATCAATACGCTGCTGTCTACTATAGCCCGTTCACCGTAAGATGTCACCTGCTGTGATGTTGGCACTATTTCTTGTCAATCTGTTGTCAGTTTGTGATTATAACGCTAGTTTTTGTGTTATTATTTAAAATATTCCGAATTAATTATGCCGAAACCATTTAGAAGCAGTGCAAGAGAGGTTGTGTTGAAGGTGTGTGCCTTTTGTGAGAGAGAAAAGGCAAACCAAGCCCCGTTAATTCCACTCAATCAAGTGCGAACTCGCGTCGCCGCCATGACAGGTTAGTAAAATAGGGATGCCAGCTTCAAGCAAAATGCCTTTAGTATGGGTAATAATAAGAAATTACTAACATTACGAATTAAAATAAAAAGTACGTATCTCAGTTAATTTCATTTATTTTTTATGATAATGTCTGTATTTGTATTTTATAAATATTTAAATTTATAAAATGATACAAATTTGGTGTCTATTTCAGGCCTGTCGGAGAAAACCGTGAGTAGAATATCTAAAGAAGGTGAAGCTGCTGCCTCTACATCTCAAAAACTTAAGTCTCCTGGAAAACACCGTCAAAGACGTAAAACAGTGGATCTTGATGATTTCGATTTATGCGCAATAAGAAACAAAATCCATGAAATGTATACTGTAAGAAAAGTTGTTCCTACTTGGTGGAGGTCGAACGACTTTGTGGAAAATTTTAAAACAAATTGGATTTCAGTATAAAAAGTGTGGTTCGAAACGGAAAATTTTAATGGAAAGGCATGACATAGTTGCATGGAGACGCAAGTATATCGTTACTATGAGGCAAAATCGAGCAGATGGTCGGCCAATAGTTTTCTTAGATGAAACATACATTCACGCATCGTATGCAATGAAAAAATGTTGGCAAAAAGATGACGAGAACGGAGTACTAATAAGTGATTCTGTTGGAACGCGGTGGATAATTATTAACGCAGGTGGAGAAATAGGGTTTATTCCTAACGCTCAATTGATTTTAAAATCACAGAGTAAATCAGGGGACTACCATGACGACATGAACAGAACCAATTTTATAAAATGGTTTTCAGAGAAACTTATACCCAATTTGCCTCCGAACTCCCTAGTCGTGATGGATAACGCTCCCTATCATACCGTACAAGTAAATAAAGCAACTACTACGAGTTCCTCAAAACTTCAAATGCAAAATTGGATAACAAATAAGGGATTGTCTTATATACCAACAATGCTAAAAGCAGAACTTTATGAAATTATAAAAGACCACAAAGAAGCGCTGATTTATGAGGCTGGCCAATTATTGCTTTCTCATGGTCATAAAGTGGTTAGGTTGCCCCCTTACCACTGCGATTTAAATGCGATTGAATTTATGTGGAGTCTTTTGAAGAGACGAGTAGCCAGCAATAATGTCGGCCAAGAAGCTGGGAATATCGTGAAGTTAACTGAAGAAGCTTTTTATCTATAACCCCTCAGGATTAGCAAAAGCAGTGTGAACACGTAAAAAATATGGATGATATTACTGATAAACTCATAATTGAATTAGGAAATGACAGCAGCACAGATTCGGATACGACAGACGATGACGACGACGTTTATGAAAGTGACAGTGATACGAGTATGTCTGGAATTGTTCCTTTCGACCATAATTATTGTCGGAAAAAATAAATCAATAAATAATTTAAAAATTAAATTATGTTATCATTCACAACCTTACTAATCTTATAACTAACTGTATATTATTTAAATAAGCAAGTAAAACATATTAATCAGGGGTTTTCAAGTTTAGATAATTTTGCCAGCAACCACCAAGTGGGGTAAATGCTGCATATATTGTTGGCAGCACCGTAGACAATGCTGCCATTTCCCAAGGCAGGGGACATCTTACGGTGAACGGGCTATAACTGTCAAAAGTGTGTCGGGAGTACCGATTTTGCTTGGACAATTTCAATTCTAATCTCAGTTCACACAATCACCACGCAATACTAAACTAATTTAGCGCTAGAGTCACTTTCAAGAGTATGAAACGTTATGATTTCAATCCCGACCTATCGGAATTGTTTTCAAGAGTAAGGCTGCAGATCATCATCATCATCATCATCATCATTACAGCCCTTCACAAGTCCACTGCTGAACATAGGCCTCCCCCAAGTAATGCCACAAAGCACGGTCCTGAGCCACCTGCATCCATCGACTTCCTGCATATCTTACCAGGTCGTCACTCCATCTAGTGGGGGGTCGCCCTACACTACGCCTACCGGTACGAGGCTGCCACTCAAGAACCTTTCTTCCCCATCGGTTATCGGTTCTTCGAGCTATATGGCCGGCCCACTGCCACTTCAGCTTACTAATCCGTTGGGCTATGTCGGTCACCCTGGTTTTACTGCGGATATCCTCATTTCTGAGTCTATCACGCAAACTCCGAGCATAGCTCTCTCCATAGCTCGCTGAGCGACCTTGAGCGTCCTCATACGGCCAGCAGTGAAGAACCACGTCTCAGATCCGTAAGTCATCACTGGCAACACGCACTGGTTGTACAATCCAGTTTTTAGAGATTGAGGTATACCTGACGAGAATATATGTCGTAATTTCCCGAACGCTGCCCAGCCGAGTTGAATCCGTCGATTGACCTCTCGGTCGAAGTTGGACTTACCTAGTCGGACTATTTGTCCCAGGTAAACGTACTCGTCAACAACTTCGAGCATAGTGCTCCCAACAACTACCGGCTTAGGTGTGACATGGACATTGAACATGATCTTTGTTTTGTCCATGTTCATCTTAAGACCTATCAGTTGGGAGGCACTATTGAGGTCATTGAGCATAGTGCTTAAGTCCTCCAGCGATTCTGCCATAAGGACTATATCGTCGGCAAATCGAAGGTGAGTGATGTACTCGCCATTGATGTCAATACCGTATCCTTTCCAGTCCAGTAGCTTGAAAACGTCTTCCAATGCAGTGGTGAAGAGTTTCGGGGATATAACGTACGTAATACCCAAAGAGGGTTGGTGTCAGGCAGGCGGCCGACTGTAAAACTTTTGCCAAATCCCATGCAGTAAACTTATGAATATTACGAGTTGTGGGATATATGACAGGGCTAGGGCGTACCCCGCAGGCGACGCGCAGGAGCACCCGGCTCCTGTGGGAAGTGGGCAAGGGTTGTCGCACCTTACGGAGCGGGTGCGACGTAAGAGGCGAGCCCGTAGAGAGAAGAATGTCAGAGTGAGGTTTGCAAGCTGGAATATAGGTACGATGACTGGAAGAGCAAGAGAGTTAGCAGATGTTTTGAAACGACGAAGAGTGAATGTTGCCTGTTTGCAGGAAACAAAATGGAAGGGCAATAAAGCAAGAGAGATTGGGGAAGGATACAAGTTTTATTACTGTGGAAGTGACGGGAAGCGAAATGGAGTAGGAGTTGTGTTAGATAGTGGAATGAAAGAACGAGTGACAGATGTGAAAAGAGTAAATGACAGAATGATAGTTGTTAAATTAATGATTGAAAACAAAGTAGTGAATGTTGTAAGTGTGTATGCTCCGCAAACAGGCTGTGAAGAGAGTGTGAAAGAGAAGTTTTGGGAGGAATTTGATTGTATGATGATGGGAATACCTGAGAGTGAGGATGTTTATATGGGAGGAGATTTTAATGGACATGTAGGGAGAGTGAATGACGGGTATGAAAGAGTACACGGTGGATGGCGGTACGGAGTGCGCAACCGTGAGGGGGAAGTTCTTCTGCAAGCAGCATGTGCTTTCGACCTGGCTGTAGTAAACACGTGGTTCCAAAAACGAGATCAGCATCTTATTACTTATAAAAGTGGCCACCACGCGACACAGATCGACTATCTTCTGTTAAGACGGAACCAAATCAAGAGTGTAAAAAACTGCAAAGTGCTTCCAGGTGAAGACTTAGTATCCCAGCACCGAATTCTGCTGGCTGACATCTGCTTAACTGTTCGCCTCAACAAACATAAGGATCGTCCCCCACCCAAAATAAAGTGGCATTTGTTGCATAAGGAGGAGTATGCAAGTGAATTTAGAGAGCTAGTTGTAAACAAGATGATAGAGATGGGTGATATGGAAGGAATGAGTGTGAATGAGTGCTGGAAGGAAATGGCTGATTGTATCCGAAGTGTGGCAAGGAAGGTGTTAGGAGAAACAAAAGGGAAGCGTATGATAGATAAGGATGGGTGGTGGTGGAGTGAAAGTATTAGAGAAGTTTTGAGAGAAAAGAAAAATGCCTTTAAAGAATGGCAGAGCGTAGAAGACCAGAATGAATCCATAAAAGAAAGTAAGAGAGAGGCGTATAAAGAATGTAAGAAGAGAGCGAAGAAGGAAGTTGCTATTTGTAGGGCAGAGGCGCAAGATAAATTATATCGGTCCCTTGAAAGCCCCGAAGGTCAAAAACGACTTTTTCAAATTGCAAGAGCGAGAGAAAGGAATGGAAGAGATGTTTCACATGTAAAATGTATAAAAGATGATTCTGGAAAAATTTTGACTGACGATGAAAGTATAAAGAAGCGATGGAAGGAGTATTTTGAGAAATTGATGAATGAGGAGAATGAATGGAATGGTATGCTTGAAAACCCACCAGTGAATATGGGCTTAGTGAGAGAAATTAGTGTGGAAGAAGTAAAAATGGCTGTTAGGAATATGAAGAATGGGAAGGCAGTCGGCCCAGATGGAATACCAGTAGAAGTGTGGAAGTTGCTGAGTGCGGATGGATGGAAGTGGTTGAGTTTATTTTTCGGTAAATTGTTGCAGGAAGAACAAATACCTGAGGAATGGTGCAGTAGTACACTGGTCCCCATTTTTAAAAACAAAGGAGACGTTCAAAACTGCAGCAGTTACCGGGGAATAAAACTCATGTCACATACTATGAAAGTCTGGGAAAGAATAATAGAGAGAAGAATGAGAGAAGAGTGTGAGATAACACAAAACCAGTTCGGATTCATGCCCGGTCGAGGTACGACAGATGCCATTTTCGCATTACGCCAATTGTGCGAAAAGTACAAGCGCGTGCATAAAAATCTGCACATGGTTTTTGTCGACCTTGAAAAGGCGTACGATCGGGTTCCCCGTGAGGTTTTGTGGTGGGCGTTAAAGATGAAAGGTATGCCTGGGAAGTATGTGAGGTTAGTCCGTGCTATGTACAGAGCATCCCGTACATGTGTACGATCTGCCGCGGGAACTACGGGCAGTATCGATGTGGCGGTAGGGCTGCACCAAGGGTCGGCATTGAGCCCTTACCTCTTCCTACTGATTATGGACGCTTTGACGTCGGACCTGCAGGATGAGGCACCCTGGTGCATGCTCTTTGCCGATGACATCGTGCTTGTCGGGGAAGAAGGCATCGAGGTACAGAGCAGACTGACGGGGTGGCAACAGAGGCTGGAAAGTGTTGGCTTGAAGATCAGCAGATCCAAAACCGAATATCTGTGCTGTGATTTCGGCGGTCTTTCCAGTCCTGTACCCATGTCGTTGGATGGCGCTATACTGCCTACCTGCTCAGATTTCAAGTACCTCGGTTCCCTCATTCAAGGCGACGGCGGAATAGATAGAGCTGTGCAGCATAGGATTAACGCAGGGTGGATGAAATGGCGACAGGTCACAGCCACAACGTGCGATCCCCGAATGCCAATAAGGCTGAAGGGGAAAATTTACAAATCGATCATCCGACCTGTCGTCATGTATGGAAGTGAATGCTGGGCCGTCAAGAAGAAGGATGAAAATAGACTGCATGCGAATGAAATGAGAATGTTACGATGGATGTGTGGTGTGACAAGGATGGATAAGATAAGGAATGAGTATATAAGAGGAAGCCTGAAAGTAGCGCCAGTGGTAGAAAAGGTGAGAGGAAGCAGATTGGCATGGTTTGGGCATGTGATGCGGAGGAATGAAAGTCATGTCACAAAAGGAGTGTTGAATATGAATGTGGAGGGACACACGGGCAGAGGAAGGCCGAATAAAAGATGGATCGATTGTGTGAAGAGTGATATGAGAATGAAAGGAGTAAGTATGGAAATGACGGCTGATAGAGAGGAATGGAACAAGAAGGTTTACTGCGCCGACCCCAGATAATGGGAAATAGTTTAGAGAATGATGAATGATGAACGTCACCCTGTCTTACACCTCTCTGCAGTTGGATAGGTTTCGAGCTCTGGTTCTGTACTCGGATAGCCATCGTAGCCCTACTGTACAAATACTTCAGCACTTCGATATACCGACAGTCAACTTGGCACCGCTGAAGGGACTGTAGCACCGCCCAAATTTCGACGGAATCAAAGGCTTTCTCATAGTCCACATACGCCAGGCAAAGTGGCAGATTGTACTCTTCAGTCTTCTGTACAATCTGCCGCAGGGTATGTATGTGGTCTATGGTACTGAAGCCTTTTCGGAAACCGGCTTGTTCGGGAGGCTGGAAGTCGTCGAGTCTGCGTGCGAGACGATTCGTAATGACTCTCGAAAACAGCACGTAGACGCGGCTCAGAAGGGAAATCGGTCTGTAGTTCTTTAAGAGAGCGTTGTCGCCTTTCTTAAAGAACAAGACCACCGCACTTCTGCTCCACGCCTCTGGAGTAGTGCCACCATGGAGGACGGAATTGAAGAGCTTCTGAAGGACTTCAAGTACCGGTGTTCCACCCGCTTTCAGAAGCTCCGCTGTAATTCCATCCTCGCCTGGGGCCCTGCCGTTTTTAAGGTGCTGGAGAGCCATTCTAATCTCGCTCAGACTGACGTCCGGGATATCATCGGAATAGTGTCGGATAAGACTTGCTCTTGGATCGTTACTCACACTTGCATGTGGCTCCAACGATGATGTGTACAGCTGCCCATAGAACCTCTCAATCTCACTCAAAATCTCAGGTGTCCCAGAAACGATGCTGCCACACTCAGTCTTCAGCTTCGACAGTTGGCTCTTACTGGCAGACAGATCTCTGGCAAAGACTTTGGAGCCCTGATTCCGCTCGATCGCTTCTTTAATACGAGCAGTATTAAAGTTGCGTAAGTCTCGCCGCATGCATTTGGAGATCTGTCTGTTCAGTTGCCTGTATGCTGTCAAATCTGTAGACGATTGCAGCCTCATCTCCCGTCTAACAGCCATGAGATTAAGAGTGTGATCGGAGAGTTTTTGTGTTCTTCTGCGGCGGGTCTTGCAGAACTTAGCTCCGACCGCATGGACAGTTTCCACGAGCTTGTCATTCATATCGTCCACTGAATTGCAATCTTCTAGGCACTGAAAGCGGTTACGTAACTCGAGCTGAAAGTTTTCGGGATTCTGGATTAGAGCACGAGGGGGACGGAGCGTTGACTTCATTAGACGAGACCTCTCCAACTTCACGTTTAGGTTCAGTGTGCCTCTAACCATTCGGTGATCGCTGCCAGTTTTCACCCTTGCGATCACTGAGACATCACTGAACAGTTGGCGTCTGGTCGTCATAATGAAGTCAATCTCATTTTTTGTTGAACCGTCGGGGCTCGACCAGGTCCACTTCCTGTGGGGCCGCTTCTGGAAGAAAGAGTTCATCATAAAGAGTCCCTCTTTCTCCATAAAGTCGGCCAGCTGCTGGCCCCTTCGGTTCCGTTGCCCTACTCCAAATTTCCCTAACTTCAGCTCACCGTTTTCTCTTGTGCCTAGTTTTGCGTTGAAGTCTCCCATCAACACCGTTTATTGAGTTTTGGAGGAATGCATGGCTTTGGAAATATCCTCATACATTTCCTCCACCTCCTCATCGGGATGTGCCGAGGTTGGTGCGTAAACCTGTATGACCTTCAGCGAATACCGTTTGGTGATTCTGAGTATCAGGTACGCGACCCTCGTCGACACACTCCCAATTTTTACAACGTTGTTGACGAGAGACTTGTGGACGATAAATCCGACACCTCCTTGGGACAGATGGTCGCCCTCCCGGTGATAGAACAAGTTGCCGGATTCGAGAATCACCGTGTCCTCCCCCTCTCTTCGGACCTCGGATAATCCTATAATATTCCAGCGCAACTTGTCTATCTCTTCTTCCAGCTCCAGGATCTTCTCGTCAGTCCTCAGAGTGCGTGCGTTAAATGTTGCCAGGTCAAGTCGTCGTAGGTGGCAACCGAACCTCCACCGGAGATTCTTAGCACCCTCTGCCCCGCCGTCACCATGGTCGCCACCGTAGCCAGGAATAGCGGGGCCGCCGGGGACTGGGGGCCGTCTGTTTGTGTATTTATTCATTGGGGGGTATTTGCCATAGTTGCCACGCTTGGCGAGCGGGTTGGCAACCGCAGTTTTTTTTTTGTCGTACAGTTGCTGTTATCAGGAAGATGCTGCTGCGCATCTCCTGCCTGTCTCCCTCTGTCGCCTTTTACGACACCCACGGGAAGATATGGGGTAGTGGATATTCTTAACCGCCACTAAGGCTGCAGATAGGAGAATTAAATTCGTAGTCGATGGCGCATGCCTGTGAATGAATGAATGAATGCATGTACAGTGAATGCTGGTGTTATGCAAGGCATTGTGCTATCGCCTACCCTGTTATTTTTCTGAATGTTAATGATAATAGCATATTATGTTATATAATAATAATAGCATATTATGATTAGGAGGGTAGGGCAATTGAGTAGTACACATTTTAGACATCTTAGATTTAAATATATTTTAAAAATAGTTACAGTTTGAATTTCATGTTTATTATTTATATGTAATTAATTACTACCTACCAGCTCTTATTTCCAAGTATTTTCTCTAACATCACTGCACTTTACAACTACTTTCACCATGGAAGCACTGAAAGGTTCACTTATGGAGATGTCAAAGTCGTTCCAAAGTCAAATGGATAACCTTCAGCGGGAACTGCAACAATCTAGTTCTGCTGCCACAACTTCATCTTCTCTACCAGGTGACTTTAATGCTTTTAGAAAATTCATCTTGGCTGCTTTAACATCTTTGCATAACCAAGTAGATCTTTTGGGAAGAGAACTGGATCGTAGTGAAATGCGTCGCCGCAGAAAGATGATCCTACTCCATGGAGTTCCTGAAGAAAAATCTGAGGATACTACCGCCGTCATAAGTACACTTATCAGCACTAAACTCCTAGTCCCAGGTTTCAGTAAAACATCCATAAGCCGTTGTCATCGTCTGGGACGCCCTTCTGATAAATCTTCCAGGCCTGTAGTTGTCAAATTCAGCGATACTGTGATGCGAGACAAGGTTTGGTACTCCAAAACCAAACTTAAGGGCACAGGTATACCCAGTCTGAGTTTCTAACAAGGAGGCGCCACAGTGTTTTTCTAGAAGCTAGGCGAAGGTATGGCATCACCAAATGTTGGACCACGGATGGAGTTATCAATATCTTTACTCCAGATGGCACAAGGCACCAACTTGAGACCTTGTCTGAGCTTGACGCATTATGCAACGGGTCAACTTCTGCTTCACCCGTTTATCCTATTGTGGTTGAGGCAAATAAGGCCCCCGAAGATAAAGGTGCACCACAGCGTACTAAGAGGGCCGGTAAAAAATGAACTTTTTCGTAAATAATTTTATTTTATATTTTATTAATTTTTGTAATTCTGTTATAACTTTTCTCTGGACTTCATATTTTAGTTTTCTTTTTATCATTATATCTTCATTACTTTTCCTTGTTAATTGTAGATTAGATAGTAAAATGTAATGATTAATAATCTCTCTTTGGAATGTTTATAATTTAGTGTTATAATTTTTCTTGTATGTTGGTAATTGTTATTGTAATCTTTCTTTGGAATGTTTAGTATTAGTGATAAAAGTATATTGTAAGGTAGATAATTGCTAGTTAACGTACTGTAACTTTGACACTTTGACTCATCTGACAACCTCTCACTTTTGTGTCTATGGTATGTTAACGTTCCGTTTCTTCACTTATTGTTAAGTGAATTAAACATTTCTTTCCATAATGCTGGCAGGTAGTTTAATGATGACTTATTTATTTTTGAATTATTTATTTTATAATTATATATAAATTATAATACATAGGGTGAGTGGGGGGAAGATCGAACGGTTTTTTGATGAGATGATCAGTGTTGTGTTTGACGTCTTGTAGAACTGTACATATTAAGTTAAGCTAAAATTATACCTATAGTGAATAAAGTACAAAGAGCATATTTTTATGTCATATCGATAAATCTCTGTTATATTTATTCGAAAGCAAAAAATAATTAATTGCAATGTTTTTATCGAAAGAAAAAAGCATGGGGAAAGATGAAAGGGTGGTGGGGAAATATCGAAGTAGTTTCTAAAATCGTTCAAATTAATGTCAGACGATATTGACGGTCAGTAGGCTACAACTTTAATTGTCCTGACATTTCAGAACTGTCTTTAGTATCAAAATACCTTCAAAAAAAAAACCAGATAACCCAAATTATTTGTTTTTTATATTTCAATCTTGCCCCACCGGGAAAAGATTGAACTAGAGGTTCTCAAACTTTTCACTTTACTTAGATAAGATTATACAGAAAATGAAAGATATCAATCATATAAAATCTTTTATTGTAAATGCCAAGATAATTTTAAACACAATTACGTACATGTACCTTTTACCATTTTCGTCAACAAAATATGTAGCACAAAACGTAAAAAATTAAATATTTCAAAATCAAACAGCTAACCAATAAATAAAATCTTATAAAAATTTTAGCAAAAAGTTCAGAAAATATCCTTTTAGGCACTTTAACACCTAGGGAGCCCCAAAAAAAACTTTTTTTTCAAGTTCCTTATAAAAATATATTATTAATATATACATATATATATGTATATGTATATATATATATATATATATATATATATATATATATATATATATATATATATATATATATATTAATAAAAAAAATTGGGGATCCACGTCTACAGTTCACTATAACACAGTGGTTAACTTCTTAGTGGCTGCCATGTTTCGCCTGGTGAGTGAGAGTTCCGGATGCCCGTTCCTTTTCCCCTTTTCTTAAGGCCACCCGAATGTTGACGTTTGCTAGATAAACCGATTTGACGTTGCATTGTTCTAGGAGCTGTGATTTTGCATTTACTAGCGAGTGTCTGTTGGTCTTTCCTCTTTCTTTAAATTCCTACTCCCATTCCTACAAATCCTGTTCCTATAAGTTATGAGAAGGCAACGCACAAGTAACACTCCTGTTGTTTCTTGTGTCTATGGGCAGCGGTGAAATCACTTAGCCATCAGGTGACCCCTTGCTCTTTTTGCCTCTCTTATAATATACAAAAATAAAAATAAATACCTTTAGATAATATTAGTTGAAATTGTGCCGCGACAATTTATATAATGTCTGTAACAGAAGAAAACATTTTTTTAGGTACACTTTGAGAACATGAGACCATTAGTATGACATTTGAAAACGGGGCAAGATGGAAACTTTTATATGTTTATCTTACCCCGTCGAATATTGGCGGGTAAAGACGGTACGTTACAATAAATCCTAAAATACAAAAAGTAGCTACATTTAGACATAGCAACATAATTAACAATTAAAAATAATAAGTATGTATACAAATAAAAAACTCGTACCTACCTCGTAAATGAAATTACACGACACGGGGTAAGATTAAAACACCCAACTTGCTCGCGTAAAATTCACAGTGTAGATATTCCCTTATAACACACAACCTATCCCTCAAAACGACAAGTGCTGACTTAGGTGTGGGACGTAACAAAATGTCGGTCTTACGAATGTTGCCTGCATTGGATAAATTACACAAAATCTGTTTTTATTGATGCCTTTTTGTGTTACCCCGTTTTTCATCTTCCCCCCACTCACCCTACATATAATAATACATATTTACTTAGTTTTACATATATTTAGTAAATTTAATATGATTTCTTCAGATGATAGTGTTCGGAGTTTCAATTCCTTCGCCTTTGATTCTGCCTCTGATGGATTAAGCAGTATTGACATCTTTGAAAGTATTGAACCCTTAAATATTATGTTAGATTCAACTTTTTCTGAATCTAACAAAAACTTTAACGCTATTCACATAAATGCTCAAAGTATTCCTGCTCATTACCCCGACATGTTGTCAAGTTTTAATAGCAAAAACATACACGCTATCCTTGTTTCGGAGTCGTGGTTAAAACCATGTCTTCCATCAACTTCCTACTCGCTTCCAGGTTTTCATTTGATTCGTAACGACCGTACCGATCGGGGCGGTGGTGGTGTTGCTATTTATCTGCGCACCTTTTTCAGTAATTCAAGTTTCAAATGGTTCGCAGACTAGAAACGAAGCTGAATTTCTCTTTATCGAAGTTCTTCTTGGTCATACAAAATTACTTCTTGGAGTTTTTTACAGTCCCTCTCTCACTGTCGACTACTTCACCACGTTAGAAAATATTCTTGACAATCTTACACCTATCTATTGTCACAGTATTATTATGGGTGATTTTAATACCTGTCTTTTAAAAAACAACGCTAGATCAATAAAACTTAAATCTATTATTGAAGCAGCAAATTTAAAACTTGTTCCTACTTCTGCCACACACTTTTTCCCGAACTGTGCCCCTTCTCTTCTCGACATAATGTTTGTGTCTTTACCTGACCATGTTCTTAAATTTGGGCAACATGCTGCTGATTGTTTTTCCTATCACGACCTTTTATACTTGTCATACAAAATCCGTCCCCCTAAAGCTAAGTCAAGGATACTACTTCAGCGTAACTTTAGTGACTTGGATTTGGAGCAGCTTTTAAATGACGCTGTAAAGATTGATTGGAGTGTAGTCGTCAATGCGTCTACTGTTGATGAACAGGTTGCTTTGTTCAACTCTCTGTTAATTCCGCTTTACGACGTTCATGCCCCTGTTCGTCCAGTGCGTGTAAAGCATCCTCCCTCTCCTTGGCTGACCGATGATATAAAAAAAATCATCCACATTAAAAATTGTGCCAAAGCTAAATACAAGTCAGTCCCTAGCGATTTGAATAGACAGAAGTAGAGATTAGTACGGAATCGTTGCAACAATCTGTGTAGAAAAGCACAACGACGCCATATCCATGAATCAGTACAAGATCCTGATCCTGCTAGGGTCTGGAAATTTCTTAAGTCCTTAGGAGTTGGGAAATTACGACAAAATCTCACACACCATAACCTTGATCTCAATCAACTTAATTTGAATTTCTCATCTTCGTCTTGCATTAACGATAAAGCAAAACATAATACTTTAGATTCTCTTTCAAAAGCTCCCACTCCGGACACCCCTGCTTTTAATTTTAGCCAATTTAACAGTTGTGATGTTAAGAGAGCCATAATGTCCATCCATTCAAATTCGATTGGTAGTGACTGCATTAGTCGGAAAATGGTCATCCCTCTCTTTGATCTCCTTTTACCTATAATCACGTCTATCCTGGATAAATCACTGAATTCTGCTTTTTTCCCTTCAGCTTGGAAAGACGCATTTGTAGTTCCTCTTCCGAAAAAGTCAAATCCCTCTAGTTTTTCCGATTATAGACCTATCTCTATTTTGCCTTTCTTTTCCAAAGTTCTAGAACGTCTTGTGCACAATCAATTAAGCACCTATCTTTTAAAACACAATCTTTTAAATCCCTTGCAATCCGGTTTCCGTCCTGGCCATAGTACGACTACTGCACTTTTACAAATCACTGATGATATTCGGTATGGTATGGAGAAACAAAAGCTTACCATTCTCACATTGCTTGATTTTAGTAACGCATTTAATACTGTAGATTTTGATATCTTGTTAAGCATCCTACGCTCTCTCAACATATCTCCAACTGTAGTTGACTGGTTTCGAAGTTACTTGTTTGGTCGCCGACAGCGAATTCAGGTGCAAGAGGTTTTTTCCACCTGGATTACTACAGCTGCTGGTGTACCACAAGGTGGCGTGTTGTCTCCTCTCCTTTTTGCAATTTTCATTAACCCTATAAGTCATAATTTGTCCTCTTTCTACCACTTGTATGCTGATGATCTCCAAATCTATACTCAGTCCTCTCTTGAAGATCTATCTAAAGCAGTTGACACTATTAACGCTGATCTGACTTGTATTTCGAATTGGAGTAAATGTTATGGTTTAACGATTAATCCTAAGAAAACTCAGGTCATTGTCATCGGTAGTTCTAGATTAATTGGTAAAATTGACTGGTCTTCCCTACCCCCTATTATACTAGACTGCACTCTAATCCCTTACAGTAACAAGGTTAAAAACCTGGGGTTGTATCTTGACTCCTGTATGTCTTGGACCTCACAGGTTAATGAGGTCAGTAGAAAAATGTTTGCTGCGTTAAGCTCTTTACGTAGATTACGTAATTTCCTTCCCACAGCAACTAAAGTTACGCTCGCCCCGTCTCTTCTTCTGCCTATCCTTGACTATGCTGATATTTGCTATCTTGACATTACCGAGGAGCAGCTTAATAAGCTTGAGCGCATTCAAAATTTATGCATTAGATTTATATTTGGGCTTCGCAAATATGATCATATCTCCGAATTTCGCAAACAGCTCAAATGGCTCCCGATCCGCCTTCGCCGGAATACTCACATTCTCTCCGCGTTGTATAGTGTGCTGTTTAATCCTTCTACTCCTCTTTATTTAAAAAACCGTTTCCAGTATCTTTCTCTTACCCATAATCGGTTCCTTCGATCCTCCATCAATCTTTCTCTCTCTACACCTTTGCACTCTTCTTTCTTTTTCAAGAAATCCTTCACCGTAACTGTTGTGCGATTGTGGAACTCCTTACCTCTCCATATTCGTCGTGCTAAATCTCTTCACTCTTTCAAAATTCTTGTTAAATCGTATTATTTAGAACGCTATTAGATAAATTACTTTACCTTTCTATTACTCTTTTCATTTAATCTATTATATGATATTTTATATATAACTTTCACTTACTTTTATTTGTATGTATTATTGTATTTTTTTATTATTATTTTGTATGCCCTCCTCTATTTGTAACTTTTGTTTGCATCATTCCTCTACGCAAAGGTTGTCTGGAAGAAATCACTTTCAGTGATAAGACCGCCTATTGTACATACTTTAATTAGTTTTAACTATATTGATGTTTCTGTATTGTGATGTACAAAAAAGAATAAATAAATAAATAAAATAAATATGTTGCTTACTAGTAACGTTCATCGTCAAGCAGACTACAGCACTAGAGATGCTTTATACACTGGCCGTGAGAATATTTCTCGATAACACATCGTCGATCGGACGGACGGACTTGTATCTCAAGTCGAGTCTTTATTGAACAAAGTCTTGGATTTGGGGCAGCTGAATGTAGTTGAGTTTAACCACCAAAGAACTGGTGTCTGCTAAAAAGAACCCCTTTGTCGTATCTTCTGAATTTCAGGGCCTTTCCCTGGTTATCTCAATCAGCATTGGAATTCTTAGCGTCGACATTTCGAAAGAAGTACAATTCCGCAGTTACTTGGAAGGGCAGGCTAAACTGGCTACAAAAAACTTGGCGTGCTCTGTAGATCGAGACGGTATTTCATGCCGGCCCACTGCTTGCAACTTTACAAAGCGCATGTTTCGCATCATATGGAATACTGTTCTCATCTCTGAGCCAGGGCAACCCAATATCAGCTCCTTACACTTGACCGTATTCAACGGATTGCGGCCCGGAATGTCGGCGATCAAGTTCTTTCCCATCAGCTTGATCCACTGGCCTTGGGAAGAGAAGTTGCATCTGCTACCACATATACCACTCTTTCTTTTCTCTTGGGAGTTCTCAGACTAATTGTTCAGATTAATTCCAGCTGCTGAATTCCACCATCGTACACTGTGACAGAACTCGAAATTTCATCCTCATCATCTCGATGGCTGGCGGTCCACAACTGCGCTTTTCCGCATCGTACCACCAAACTGTGGAATTTATTGTCGCCAGCGTTTTTTGCAGACCTTCAGGTAAAGAGTCTACTCTATTCTAAAACGCCGGCAAAGCAATTCCACTGGTGATGCACATATTCATGGACGACGGTGATCACTTACCATAAGGTGAGCAGCATGTATTTTATTATTTATAAATTAAATGTTGATTATCTCTTTACTTGTCACTTCGTTTCGTAATTAAGTAAACAGAGAGAGAGAGAGAAGCACAAGCCATTTCCTAAATTGACGTCACTTTTATAAGCATGGTAGTAATTGCGTAAAAATGTACTTACTGGCCAGTATGGAGTTCTTCTTCTTGAGGCTGCGCGTCTTGGAGGAGGGAAAGAGTCCCTTCGCGGGGTCGTGTGCGCAGTGCGGCAGGGCGGCGTGCGGTGAAGCGTGCGGCGGAGCATTCGGCGTGGCGTGCAAGGGAACAAGCGCGTTCTCGTCGCCATTGATGGGCGGCAGCGCGCGCCGCTCGCTCGACACCAGCCGGATGTCGTGCTTGGCGATGTGCCGCGCGCTCTGTGCACAACAGTAAGCAGCGACGGTATAACCAGCAACAAACGGTTAAACTTTATTTATTTACTACGACTGTCAACCCACACGCCAAACATGACGATTAAGACAAATGTTTCCTGTAAGGATCCAAGTCCAGCAGTGAACCGTTACGAACTAATACACAAGACGATAATAATGACCATAGCGACTGCACATACTTGCAGCTTACCTTGAGTTAAACTAGACTACAATGTTACAAGTGCATCGTCGCCATCGTTACAGTCCTTCACAAGTCCACTGCCTGATATAGACCTCCCCCAAACACCACAAAGCACGATCCTGAACTGTCAACTTCCTGCATATATTACTAGGTCGTCACTCTCATCTAGTGAGGGGCCACCCTACACTTCGCCTACCGGTACGAGGCTGCCACTCCAAAAACCTTTCTTCAACATCGGTTGTCTTGTTCTTCGAGTTATATGGCCGGTCCATTGCCACTTCAGCTTACTAATCCTTCGGACTATGTTGGTTACTCTGGTTCTACTACGGATATCCTCATTTCTAAGTTTATCACGCAGGAAAACCCCGAGCATAGCCCTCTGAGCTCTCTATAGCTCGCCGAGCGACCTTGAGCTTCTTCATACAGCCAACAGATTGAGAGGTTCTATGGGCAGCTGTACACATCATCGTTAGAGCCACACGCAAGTGTGAGTAACGATCCAAGAGCAATTCTCATCCGACACTATTCAGATGATATCTCGGACGTCAGTCTGAGCGAGATTTGAGTGGCTCCCCAGCACCTTAAAAACGGAAAGGTCCCAGGCGATGATGGAATTACAGCGGAGCTTCTGAAAGTGGGTGGAACACCGGTACTTAAAGTCCTTCAGAAGCTCTTCAATTCCGTCCTCCATGGTGGCACTACTCCGGAGGCGTGGAGCAGAAGTGCAGTGGTCTTGTTCTTCAAGAAAGGCGACAACGCTCTCTTGAAGAACTACAGACTAAAAGTGCTGTTTTCGAGTCATTACGAATCGTCAAACACGCAAACTCGACGACTTCCAGCCTCCCGAACAAGTCGGTTACCGAAAAGGTTTTAGTGCCATAGACCACATACATACCCTACGGCAGATTGTACAGAAGCTCGAAGAGTACAATCTGCCACTTTGCCTGGCGTATGTGGACTAGGAGAAAGCCTTTGATTCCATCGAAATTTGGGCGGTGTTACGGACTCTTCAGCGGTGCCAAGTTGACTGTCGGTATATCGATGTGCTGAAGTGTTTGTACAGTAGGGCTACGATGGCGTACAGAATCAAAGTACGAAACCTATCCAACTGCAGAGAGGTGTAAGACAGGGTGACGTTATATCCCCGAAACTCTTCACCGCTGCATTGGAAGACGTTTTCAAGCTACTGGACTGGAAAGGATACAGTATTAACGTCAATGGCGAGTACATCACCCACCTTCGATTTGCCGACGATATACCTAGTCCTTATGGAGGAATCGCTGGAGGATCTAAGCACTATGCTCAATGACCCTAATAGTGTCTCTCAACGGATAGGTCTTAATATGGACATGGACAGAACAAAAATCATGATGTCCACGTCACACCTATGCCGGTAGTTGTTGGGAGCACTATGCTCTAAGTTGTTGACTAGTACGTTTACCTTGGTCAAATAGTCCGACTAGGTAAGTCCTACTTCGACCGAGAGGTCAATCGACGTATTCAACTCGACTGGGCAGCGTTCGGGAACTTACGACACATCTTCTCGTCAGGTATACCTCAAAACCTAAAAACTAGATTGTACAACCAGTGCGTGTTGCCAGTGCTCACCTACGGAACTAAGACGTGGTCCTTCACTGCTGGCCGTATGAGAACGCTCAAGATCGCTCAGCGAGCTATGGAGAGGGCTATGCTCGGCGTTTCTCTGCGTGATAAACTTAGAAATAAGGATAACGGATTAGTAAGTTAGCAATGGGCCGGCTACATAGCTCGAAGAACCGATAACCATGGAAAAAAAGGTTCTCGAGTGGCAACCTCATACCGGTAGGCGTAGTGTAGGGCGACACCCCACTAGATGGAGTGACGACTTGGTAAGGCATGCAGGAAGTCGATGGATGCAGGTGGCTCAGCACCGTGCTTTGTGGCATTCCTTGGGGGAGGCCTGTGTTCAGCAGTGGACTTGTAAAGGGCTGTAATAATAGAGGAACCTTGGCTAACTTTTTAAAATAGGACTCGGACAACAATCGTACCTTGTAATGGATAATAATACAGTTTGAATGATTTGAACACTTCATCACGGGGGGAATAACCATGGGTACTGAAAAACATCCGAACCTTTGGTAATTAAAAATAAGTTAAATTTAGAATGTGTGTGTACATGCGCGTTACCTACCTGCGGGTCCCGGGAGACACGCGGTATGGAGGTCGGAGTAGGCGCGGCGGGTGAGATCCCACCTGCACAGAAAAGTAAGTCGCTATTGCAGACAACAGCCGCTTATGTAGTCAAAATAAGATAGTCTTCCTAATGCAAATAATGTATGGGTTTAATTATGTATGAATTGAAAAAGAACAAAACAATTATGCTACAATTTAATGCGAGTGAGAGTCCGTTCAGTGCGGGTCCCATCGTTGTTCTTTTACTTGTCGGCATCCAAGTTGACCTTAATAGAATAGACGTTAACACACGCATACTGCTGTGTTAACGTCGTTTGCAGTCGATGCTGCATTTAGTTTATGTAAACTTTTTTCTACATCAATATAGAACAACCAAGCACGAAACAAAACACAAACTTAACTAACAACTAAATGTTAATCCAATAGCGATTTCTTCCTAAAAAAAAAAGATTTTCACAAAGAACCGATTTTTAAATAAAAAACCGGCCAAGAGCGTGTCGGGACACGCTCAGTGTAGGGTTCCGTAGTTTCCCGTCCGTCACAATAAGTGTTCCCACTTATGAGTTTAAGGGTGGGTATCCATTATGTTCGTGCTCCAGCAGCGCTCCGCGCTCCTGCAACTGCTCCCGGTAGTGGGTACTGTTGTTTCCATCCAAGTTCAAAATAATTTTCCTAGAAAGACCTTATAAAGTTCTACTTTTCAGATTTTTTTCATATTTTCTAAACTTATGGTCCAAAAGTTAGAGGGGGGGACACATTGCTTTTTACTTTTGGAGCGATTATTTCCGAAATTATTGACGTTATCAAAAAATGATTTTAGTAAACCCCTATTCATTTTTAAATACCTTTCCAACAATATATAACACGTTAGGGTTGAAATTAAAAAAAATCACTTCCCACTTTACATATAGGGGGGTTACCCTAATAAAACATTTTTTTCCAATTTTTATTTTACCACTTTGTCGGCGTGATTGATACACATATTGGTACCAAATTTCAGCTTTCTAGTGCGAACAGTCACAGAGATTAAGCGAGGACGGACAGACGGACAGACAGACGTGGCGAGACTATAAGGGTTCCTAGTTGACTACGGAACCTTAAAAAGGGTGACAAACGAGCAAACACTCTACCTGATAATAAGGTGGATGCTGTGGGCCGATTAAGAATCAAAAAATGCAGATACGTTGTCACCCCTGAGAACTAAGATGGAATGCTTCGTTTGCAAGTCAAAAGGGTTTCCAGTTTTCTACACTTACCATACGAAACACGGCAGCATTAAGGTGCTATCTTACGCTGGTTTTCTATGAAATTATTAAGCTGATTCCATGATCAAGTCGAGCTATGCATGCTACAAGTATAATATAGCAGCAGTTTAGTTCTACCACGATAAAATAATTGAAACGAGGATTCGAATCCTGCGTCAATTAAATTATTTATTAAATTTTTTTTCAAGAAAGCTACCCCATGTCATCCTGTGGGTGTTGTAACGGGCAACAGAGGGAACCAAACTAGGATATCGGAAGCAGCGTTTTCCTTATATACTCAAATTAATAAAAAACTACGGTTGGTTACAACGGTAATTGTGTCCTCTATGAATTAGTTAATCTATGGAGATGTACGTTCAACAGTGGACGTTCGATAGGCAGTAACAGTATTCAAATGTAAAAAAAAGTGTAAAAGATTAAGTAATATAAAAAAATATAAGTACGTGACGACGTACCAGAAGCGTAGTGTACGAGCGGCAGGTCTCGCGGCGGGGACACGAAGCGCGAGTCCCTGGGGGGTCGTGCGGGGGGCGCTGGGGGTGCGGAGGGCGTGGCGGCGGACGGCGCGGGGGGCGCGGTGGGCACCGCTAGAGCGCGCGGCCGGGGCGGTGGCTCGGGGGGCGTCTCACGCTCTCTGCACACACACGCGTGTGCAGACATATCACAACCGAACAATTTCTTATATTTACGCGAATACTACACATTTCAATAAAACTAGTTTTTACGGATTTTATCGCGTATATTATTTTATAGTCCCAACGTTTCGAGCATTTTACAGCACTCGTGGCCACGGAGGGCTGAGGTGTTCGACGTCTCGATGTCATAGTTAACCAACGAACGATAGTGGCCGCCGAGCTCCAACACGTCCAACAAGTTTTGCATGACAACAAGCCTAGAGTCCTACATCTACGTCACAGTGAACGACTGCCGCCGGCCACAGTCGAGCGTGTACCTGCTGTACTGCCATATGTCATAGGTATCACTGACAAGATGGGCTACATCTTCAAGCGTGCTTCCATTAAAACATATTTCAAGCTGGAACACGTACAGGATCGCCCCCGTCACTATATCAGATTTGATAGACCACAAATCCTCGCTAAAGATTCTCGCTCGATTACTTCCAAAGATGATTCTCGAGGCTATAGCAATCAAAAATAACATCCAATAAAGAAGATGGCTGGTTACTACCATCTGCTTGGGATCCTATAATTAATAAAAAAAAATCCAACCTAAGCATACAACTGCAAAACTTCAAGATACTATAAGTTCGTACTGCGTACATCGAAACAAAAAATTAAAAATTTTAATCTGGATGTAGCCGTGATTAACTATGACATTGGGACGTCGAAAACATCAGTAGCCCCGGGATCATGGATGCATTAAAGTGCTCGAAACGTCGGAAATATAAAATAAGTTAATATACGCAATAAAATCCGTAAAAACTAGTTTTATTTACGTATCATAACCCTATTTATCATCCTAATTCCAAAATAATTCCTGTAGTAAACAAGTATCATCTTATGAAAAAATGGTAAAAAAGGGTACCACGTTTACTTTCATATTTTTACATCGTTATCCGATTCTGAGCTATTTTCAAAGTTTTAAATCCCTTTCCCATCGGGAAATAGTTTAAAATCAATTACTAAATTCCACTCCAACAGACATACACGAAAGCGAGTTAATAAAAACATGGTAATGAAACAATCAGGAACAGAATCATTCATTTCGTGGATCATAGGTATTATATAGATGGTAGATACATAATTATATGATCACGTTCAGCTATGTCCCACCCTGTGAGCATACGAAGTACAATATTTTTAGAAATCAATTAAAAGTACTTAAAAAAATAACTGTATGAAATGCGAATGCAACATAAACAAAACATTACTGGATACAGAATTTGAAAAAAAAAAGTTAAGCATGTCGGAAATCTAACTATGTCATAAATGTATTAAATAATGACTATGCAAATTTATTATGCACCTTTTTAAATAATGACCATGCAATATTTCAAACACAAATAAATAGTGACACATTTAATTGTTTTTTGATTTAAATAATATTATGAAATAGAATGAATAAAATATAATATTTACGGTATCATATGTATAGTAAAAGATAAATTATTTATTTAATCAGTTAAGTACAGACTCCCTCCATACACGAGGACGCAAATTTACAAATTTGTAGAACCCTCTAAAGAGGTAATATTTAGAAGGGACGCCTCAGAACCAGAGTATATAATCACTACCTTAGAACTATAGATAAGAGTGCTCAGAACAATTCTTTTCAAATGTAATGTATAAGAAGTATGCAAATAAAATTTTATTAGAATTAGTTTCGTTACTAAATTATGCGTCTCTAAATTAAGAGAATTTACTTCAAATGACAAGTTTCCGTCTTTACTTACGCATCGCGTTTACTTCATACCGGGCGTTTGAGAAACGCTCCCGAAAACGAAGACAGACTATAGTACTAACGATATCTTTGATCAGCCGGGCTAGCATGGGCAGGAGACAAAACTTTTATCCCCCGATTATATCTCCACTGACATAAAATTAAACTCAAGAAATAAAATTGTCTTATCCCTATGCCAAAGTTTTATCCACCCTGTGAGCACGGGCCTATGGTGGATATAATGTCGACAGTAGATAAAATAGGAGATAAACTTATCCCCGCGCATAGATAATATACCATAGTATAAAGCTATAAAGGGCACGTACAAGTAAGCAAAGCGGAACGCCACGAAACTGTGACGCTCCCGTAGTTAAAAAGTCGAAAAGTGGTAAAAAAGTTAACGGATTTCAGTGTAAATAGTGTCAAAATTTGCGTATTAACGAGACGCATCTAGTGGTTTATTTTTTTCAGCCGCAAAACAATTTTTAGTTTTTTTTAAAAGTGAAAAACCGTTTTTTCTCATATTAGCAAAACAGTAAATCGCGTGCGGCGCTCGATTAGTCGCCACAGCCTGCTATTTTTTAGTTAGCCTATTATTTTGCACGCCACTTAGGGACACATCATCACAAAAGACACCTGAGTTATTAGCGAAAAACGAAAACCACGTGGTAGGTGATTTCGGGAACCAGGTGTCTGCGGCTGGAATGGAAGGTGTCGCTTGCGGCGTCTCGGAACGCTCTTTCCGAAAATATATGCATCATCAGCTGGAATAGTATATCCTCAGAATAACCACAATTTTGCAGCTGGTGTCCCACATCTTGTAAGTTTGGACTCTAATAACTTTTATTTTTGAGTGATTTTTGAGGGGGGGGGTCTCCTTCATTTTTTAATATAAAAGACAAACTCATGCTCTTACTGTGGGTGAAATTTCAAATTTTTTTAGATAAGCAGTTTTTTAATAAGGATTTTTTTGTAAAAATACGCGTTTTTCGCGTCCGCGCGAATATTGACCCTCGCCAGCCGATTTTAAGTATTTTAAGTTCTACTGCTGCATTTATGTTTAAGTGTTTTCATGACTTTTTAATGAAATTACCGTTTCATTTAGCTGTTCTAACATGGTGGAGCGTGAATAAACCTAATAAAACTTCGCTTTACCAACCTTGACATCTTCAACTTTAGCCTGGTTCGCTTTAGAAATGTTTTGAAAGACATTCTCCTATAAAAAATAAAAAATAAATTAAAAAACGTTCTGAAACGATGATTATTTTTTCATCGGGTTAGTACTACCATCTGTCTTCGTTTTCTGGAGCGTCTGGAGCGAAAGAAAGTTTTTTGTTAGTTTTTTATATTAAAGGTAAGTAAGTAACTGCACTGTTTCCAAAAGTTATTTGATTCTGTCTCGTAGCAATTTTATACACTTTATAAAAATTTTACTTCAATTACAAAAGTCACCAAAAGTAACTGAAAACGAAATATAAAGTGCCAGTCATCGCTTAGCACTATAAATCATGTAAAAAACACAAATTTTCATACTCCACAAAGTTCAATGTACAAAAATTACGTCTCATGTTATAATTTCTATATATATTAAATGTTACGGCGAAGTTCTTTTCAGCAAAAATGGCGCTGGTTACAGATAATCGAGCGTAATAGAGTATATACCTACGATTCACAATATTTTAATTTTTCAGAGGCTCCTACTGAGTATAAATACATAATTATATATATATATATATATATATATATATATATATATATATATATATATATATATATATATATATATATATATATATATATATATATATATTCTTTATGTCGTTGATATTTATATGTCATTCCACAAATTCTAAATAATATACTAATTAAAAAATATTTACCTCGAAGCAATCATCCGTCGATTGTTCACCGGACTACTGTCGTCTACTATACATTCATCCATTTTAACATTTATCAGTAGTTTCAGACTTTCGTTAGCACCCATTTGTTTCACCAGCTCCTCATTCCTCCCGGCTATAACCACCGAATTAACAGTGTCAACTAGATCGAGTTTCGGGTCGTCGTCGAGAAGGTCCTCCTCCAGCTTGTCCTCCTTGTCGTCAGCTGTCAGCCTTCTGGTGCGCTGCTGGAGGATGGCCTCGCCGATTTGGCAGCTGGATTTCTTGAAGTCGAGGATTTGTCCGGCCTTCCCGGCGTCGGCGAGGGCTGCGGGGAGCGCGGGCAGTGCTGGAGGGACGCGAGGTGAGTCCGTCGGTGAGCCGGGGGACTCGGGGATGGCTTGCGAGGCCAGCCCCCGCTCCTCCGCACCCGGCAAGAAGTCGTACGCGGGTGTCGAGTGGCTCTTGTCGAGCCGGCCGCGGTTGGGAGGTGCGGGAGTCGCCGCCGTAGCGACTGGGGTTGCGGCGTGTGACGTGGGAGGCGATACGGGGGGCGCGACCGGCGCCACGCCTAGGCACGTGCGCGGCCGCGGCGACAGCTCCAGCCCCGTGCTGCACGACACCGCCTGCACGACATAACGTTCTGCACTACGTCTCATGTTAAACCATAAACAATGCTAGATCGTGGCATAACTTTGAGTCATGAATTTAGTAGAACGCGAGCAATCTGCTTTCGAAAGCCGCTACTACCCCTCACGGGCTTGTCGATTAACTAAAACGTACTAAAGGAACCTGCATGTCTAAGAAATTAAAACCTTTCATGGATATCACACATCCGCCGACACTCGCTGTAGTAGCTCAGCCTCTCTCAAAAACTCCCAAACATTTACAATGAAACGTATACCGACTTAACCTTTACTCACTTTACTTTTACGTCACAAACAGGTATCTCCGTTGTGAAATTTTTACTTTTTATTTTTCATGGGATGACCTTTTTACTTTTCATGAGACGATGTTTAAGCGGCTTTCACTAGGTTTATGTATAATAATAATATTATATTTATATATAAACAGTTTTCAAGTATAACAAAATGCTCACTAAACGCTAAACACGTCAGTAGAAATCAATTAATCATCCGCAGAGTAAGCGTGCCTGTATCGTAGGGACGGGTAAGTATGTGGCCACAAAATGACGCAGAGTGCGTCTGCGCTTTAAACACCGCTCCAATAACATTATACGATTTATATAAAGCGCCCTCCACATTCGCGCCGTGAACACCCGTGAAAGGCGTGAACCGCGAATGTGGATGGCTTTCGCGCCCGTTCACGGGCTTCGCGCCTTTTCACGCCATGTTCCCCGTTCAGTGTCGGTATTTTGTGCCGCTTCAAAGGGTTTTCGACGCGTGAACTTCCCGTGAACGCAAGCGCATCCACACTCGCGCGTGAACTCAGTAACGTACGGGACTCGGTGTGTTGAGGTTGTGCTTATTAGTATTTGTTTACGAAGGACGGTGCGTCAAAATGAGCGTCAGTTGGACGAACGAGCAGGAACTCTTATTGATCGAGTGTTATCATGCCGAACCCATTTTGTGGGATGCTAAACACAAAGACCACAAAAATAAAATAAAAGTACATGATGCATGGATACGAATAAGGGAAATAATGAACATTGAAGTCACTGATTTAAAAAGAAAAAAAGAAAATCTCATGTCCAGTTATAGGAATTATAGGAAAAAGGTGAAAGATTCCGAAAGAAAGTCTGGAGCAAGCAGTGACGAAATTTACAAGCCCATTTGGTTTGCCTTTGACGCGATCGATGCTTTTCTAGGAGAAAGCGATAATTGCAAAAAAACTACAAATACGGTTAGTATGTTTTATTTGCAATTTATTATTAATGTCAACATGTAAAGATTAAGAGGAAACATTGAGGGCGAGAGAATTGGAAAATAGGTATTTGTTATTTAATTACTTTTGTCATTAAAAATTAAAGAAAGTTTTTGGCCGTGTTCCTATGTTTTCCTTTTTTATATAATCTAGTCAATGTTTTATGGATGTTTGAACACGGCTGAAAATCTAGCCAATTTTTTAGGTTTTTGAAGTTTAATTTCTCTTTTAATAATTAATTTATAAAAATAAGGAAAACAGGGACATGGCAATAGTAGCCATAGATTTCTTGGAAAAAAAATATTGCTCTGCTGGCATTTTCTAGGGAGGAAAAAGGAACTACGTTTATATGGAAAAACGGCCATGATGTTTCCTCTTAAGGCATATTTTGTTGTTGGTTTAGTGCAAAAAAATAATTTGTGAATTCTTCTCTTATTTCTCTCGCATTCGAAGCTGGTCGACGAGGTACGTGTGGCAAATCACGAACAGCAGAATTACTTTCCAATTCTTGTCTCCAGGAACCGGGGTGTATGAGTACGTCATTGTTATCATACATGTCGATGGTCCCGGGCGGTGTATATATGGGTAACGAAGTATTGCTCCTTCTGAGATAATTATGCAACAATATACAAGTCATTGTAATAAGAGAAACCTTTTCTGGGCATAACTGAAACGGTTTTTTAAACACACGAAATTTCGTCACAAGTATTCCGAATGTATTCTCTACAACAACACGTGCTCGTGACAATGCTTGGTTAAATATACGTTTTGGAGAACTACATTCATGGTTGCCTGGATAAGGTTTCATCACATGATCTGTAAGTGCAAAAGCACCGTCTCCCAAAAATACGTACGGTACATCGACATTCGAGCCTGGGAGAGGGCTTGGTTCAGGAATATTTAAAGCATTTGCGCAAATTTTTTGCCATAGCAAACTATTCCGAAATACTCCGCCATCACTAATTCTGCCCTGAGAACCAATATCTGCAAAAATAAAATTGTAACTGCTGTCCACCAATGCTAGCAATACTATGCTGAATGTTTTTTTGTAGTTATAATACTCTGATCCTGAGTTACTTGGACATTCTAGAGTGATGTGCTTTCCATCTATGGATCCAATAGCACGAGGATATTTACGAGCAAATCCATTTTCGATATCTAGCCATTCTTCTGCGGTCGATGGAATCTGTAAAATAATAAAGTAAAAAAATATTGCTATAATTATTTTTTTACACTTTTTTCAGGAGGAAGAATCGGGTGACAATAAAGAGGTCAAAGAACAACAAGATGTACAAAACCTGAATTACCAAAAAAAGTTACCACACACAATCCGTCGGCGCAACAATCCACCTGAACTTCAAGATGCCGGCAAAGTCGTACAAGATGCTCTTGCTACATTACAATCAACCATCAATAGGAAAGAATCCCACTCCGACCAAGATGATGTTTATGACCTATATGGTAAAATGTTATCCAAAAAAATAAAGACATTACCTGAAGAGGACAGATTACCTTTCATGTATGAAATAGACGGCATATTCTTACGCCACCAACAAAATAGTCGAAATCGATACAACAGATTCTCTAATAGCCCAGCTCAGTATGGGAGACGTAGCACATCACGTTCAACATATTCTGAACACCAATCTCCACCTCCATGTACTGCGTTATATGAGAGACCTAGCACATCACGTTCAACGTATTCTGAACACCAATCTCCACCTCCATGTACTGCGTTATATGAGAGACCTAGCACATCACGCTCAACGTATTCTGAATACCAATCTCCGCCTCCATCCACTGCTCTATATGGGAGACCTAGCACAACTCATTCAATTTATTCCGAGCATACAACGAATAATTCGCCACTTTCAGTCACTCACAATACTGACTCTAATACATACACTGATTCGAGAGTTATGGTAACATCGGATGAAGTTGGAGAACCTCCAGTCATTCATGTTACTGATTATAGCAGAAACACCGGTTCTAGAGTTATGATAACATCAAATAAAGTAATAGAATCTCCAGCCACGCACTATCTTGCAAACACAGAGACTCCATATCGAGTGACAGAAGATGCACAGACTGAATTTGGAAATGTAATTAATAAAGCGTTTCATCTTGCCTAACTGTAAGCCAAAACATTATTTTTTTATTAGGATTGATCTCAGAATAAGTACAGACAAGTGCATGTCAAGCTTCACTCTTTCAGTTCTATTCTATTTATTATTATGTATGGCATAAGAAAACATTACAAATTTCAAAGTCTGAAGCTTTCCGTGCTCTTGACATAATCAAGATAAAGACGATTCACTTTTTATATTTAGTTATTGGAGGAGCTACTTATAAGTTAATTCAGTTATGATAATAA
The DNA here is from genome assembly GCA_036936625.1 of Parnassius smintheus behrii. NCBI lineage: Eukaryota > Metazoa > Arthropoda > Insecta > Lepidoptera > Papilionidae > Parnassius > Parnassius smintheus. Next base: position 56,936,321 of record JAUPFT010000007.1, read on the forward strand.
GTGATTATTTCCATTTTAAATAAATAAACACGATTCCAAGTAAAATTTTATTTTATTACCTTAACTTCCTCCTTCAAGACTTGATTCAAAGCCAGGCAAACTTCAGGTATGATCTCCGAAACTAATTGAGGTGAAATTTTGAATAAGAAATGCAAGCTTTCATAACTATCTCCAGAAGCCAAGAATCTTAACGTGACAGCGAGACGCATTCGAGCTGGAATTGCTTTTCGCAGTTGAGTATCTTGTTTCATAATCACTGGTGAAACCTTATTTAGTAAGTACTCAAAATCTTCTAAAGACATTCGAGTAAACTTTTTAAATTCACCGGAAGGTTCGGCAACTAATTCCATCAATTGGTTTTCCATAGTTAAGCTGCAACAAATAAAATGACCCCATAAAACTCGTTTTGTGTGCAATAAAATAGTACTATATCGAGTGCATGTCAAGCTTAACACTTGCGATATATTTGCGGTCCCGTTGGGTAAAAGGTTAATATATAGGATAATATGTTTATTGACAATGGTGTCAATTTGAATAGCAAATGCTTTAACCGAATCCTTTATTTTTTTATTTTATAGGATAGGATGACAAACCAGCACACAGTCCACCTGATGGTAGTGGTTGCTGTGGCCCATAGACATATACATCTATCCTCGATTACGAATCAAAACGCAGATGCGTTGTCATCCGTGAGGACTTAGATGGACTGCCTCGTTTCCAGTAAATAATAACAAAAATAAATAAAATCCTTTATTTCGACCAACAATAGTCATAGATTGTTAGTAAAACAAACCTTAACGAAATGTTAGTATAAAATAAAATAGAAATTAATATTAAAATTAATAAATATATAATAAATTAATATTAAGTGAAAAGGATCTCCGGTTCTCTACACTCACCATACGAAACACAAAAGAATTACGAGTAGCTACTATTTGACGCTGGTATTCTGTGAGAGCGTGATCCTTCCCCGGTCGAGCCGGCCCATTCGTGCTACAACTATACTACTAATATAACTGCAGCATGGCTCTACCACGCAAATAATCTTTAACTTTAAAATTAGTTTAGTCCTGCAATTACAAGCCCGTACAGTTTTTTGTGTCTGACAGGACTGAAATAATTATTTAACAGTTCTTTTACGCCATCTGAATCGACACTCATCATAGGTACCACCTACCTTGTTCTATTTCGATGTATCTTTGTCATCCACCATCTTCTTCTTCTCCATGTTTTTTTAATTTTTTTTTATCTTTTATATACACGTAATTGTAGTGAGCCAAAGCACATAGCGCAACGGCGATAGCAGTGCATATTTCGGCGTCCATTCTCGACGAGCGCGCGAACTAAACTGTGAACCGTGCGAGTGTGGAGGGATGTGTTTTTCACGACGACTTCGCGGCAAAATTACGGCGTGAATTCACGCCGTGAATCACATAGGAGTGTGGAGCCCGCGTAAGAGATGGGACGGGAATAGGATAGGGCGGAATGTTGCGACTTTTAATAGAGCTCTTTGAGCGCGTTCCAGTAGTAGCAGTGTAGTTTTAGCTGCTCCTCCCCATGAGGTTATACAGTAGGTGAGAATTGACTGACATAATGCGAAATATACTTGCTTTACTACCTTTATATCAGCAAAAGAGCGAATCTTTTTAAAAACAAACATTAGTTTACGGATTCTATTGCATAGGCGGTTTATGTGGTTTTTAAACGTAAACGTAGAATATATTATTCCAAGGTACTTAATAGTTTTTGTATTAAAAAGTACTGGGCAGTTACATTTAGATTGCGCCTGAGCAACATTGGTGTGCGTAAATTTGTGAAATGGTTATATGCTGGGTTGAGATGCGCATAGAAAAAAAAACATATTTGGTTTTGTCCGTATTCAGTGTTTGTTTTGCTTTTGTTGGAGTCATTTATTAACCCTATCAAAACTTGTTGTGCATATAAATAAACCTTGTCTACTGTATTTGCGGAAAAAAGTAGCATGGTGTCATCTGAATAAGATATTATTTTAACTGAGTTTAGTTCGAGATTGCAAAGGTCATTTATATAAATCAAAAATAGGGTTGGCCATATATACACTTCCTTGCGGCACACCAAAATGAGTATTTTTTTGTTCAGAGCTAACAACCTTATCAGTTTTTATGGATTGATATCGATTTTCTAAATATTTCGCAAAGAGTTGCAGCTGCTTACATCGTATACCTATGCTCTCTAGCTTATTTAATTGGTTAGGAATAGAAACTGTATCAAACGCTTTTGCAAGGTCACGGAAAATGCCAATTGATTGGTTGCCTTTACCTAGCTCTTGAGAGACGCAATCGGTCATTTCCTGTACAGTATCAGCAGTGGACAGTTTAGGCCTGAAACCATATTACATAATTGATAATATGCATTTACTTTGTTAATAATTCATTAATTCGTTGTTAATTATTTTTCATGTATTGAAATAGGCCGGTAATTGGAAACGTTTTTTTTTGTCCCCTGATTTGAATACTGGAACTACAATTGCTTTTTTTAAACAATCTGGGAAATTCCTTCAGAGAGGCATATTCTGAAAATATGAGTTAATGGTGGAACTAGAATTTGTCTAATTTTTTTAATACACTAATAGATATGCCGTCGCAACCAACCACGCTTGTTTCTTTCAGTCCCATTATAGTCCTTTCCACCTCATTAGTGTCCGTATCTAATAATGTGAATGAGCTTAATTGGCGGTTTCTTTGAGTTGAGAAAGTGGCCCTGTATTCATGATTATTGTTAGAATTGTTTATTATCTGCTCAGCAAGATGTTTACCAACGTTCACAAAGTAGTTATTTGTTGGCGAAGAATCATTTTGTAATAATCTTTACGAAGATTTATGCTGTTTGGATAAAAAAGCAAGCGAGAAAGAAAGGTTCTCTAGTAACAGCTACATGCTGGTAAGCACAGTGAAGGGCAGCTCCTCATTATATGGAGTGACGACCTATTATGAGATGTAGGAAGTCGATGGACGAAGGTGACTCAGCACCGTGCTTTGACTCATTCCTTGGAGGAGGCCTCCGTTCTGCAGTGGATTTTTGAAAGGCTGTTATGATGATTCGTATATTAAATTGTAATATACTACCTACTAGGTACTTATATTTATATATCTTTGTAATATAACCTGTCAACTGCGGATGTCCAAGACTTGGACACGAAAATATCTCCGTTGACTGCGGGCGTCCAAGTGTTAGACATTTTTACCCGCTCTTTTAATGAAGAAACAAAGCATTATGCGCTATTTATAACTCATTCTACCATATGTCAATGTGTACAGGATAAAAAAGGCTAGCATAAAAACCCCACAGCTTATACACTTTAGTAGTATATTTTATTTAAATCATTCTTAAATGTCGTCCGTTCCTTGAGTCAGCCATTAGTGTGATTGACGCGCGCTAACAACGAAGTTGTTTGTAATTATTTTGTATTAATTTATATTTATTGTGCGGTGAATTGTGTTAAAACAATGCCTGGGTAAGTAATCTTCTTATTTATAATCTCATTTTGTGTTTTATCTTATTAAGTACGTGTAAAATCGTTTTTAATATGTATGAAGCTAACTGCTATCTTAAAACTAACATGCTGGTTGAGGAAAGTTGACTTGAAATGTACGTAATATTTTAGTGTTGACTGTCAGTTTTGTGTTAAAATATGTATAATTGTTCATCGTTCACAGTTTTAGTACATAAAAATGTGCAATATTTTCAAAATTTTAATGTATATACGCAATAGGTGCAATAGTGTCCATTTTTGAGACGTCCGTAGAAGTGAATTCTAGTTCTCTGTTTTGCGGGTGGCGAAAAAAGGAATTAAAGTTTACCATACTGCATCAAGTTCAAATTCGGTTGAATCGTTAGAATGGTAAAGAATCTAGCACCCTCGAGCAGAGAAATGGAACTTGGTTGACTCCACGATTATTCGATGATTTATAAAAAATTTAATGTGGCATTTGGATATGTCATGTATGTTAACACAAGACTTCGGAATTTTTAAACAATTTATTAAAACAGAAAGTTAGATAGTATTTACATAATATGCTTTTTAATATTTTTATTTTAATATTTTTTATTATTTAATATTTGAAATTTTTACTTTTTTAATTTAATATGAACAGGTTGTGGTTTTTAAGGTAACCTCAGACATATATTTCTTATACTGATTTTTTTAATGTACATTTTATCTGTATGTACTTTGCAAATCGTGTAACGTTGCGTTATGTTTCAATCTAGAGCAAGATTGCTGGTACCTACAGTAGCATTCGTAAATGAATTGTACTGTAGATACAGTAAGTTCAACAAGTACCAGGAGCCTTTTAAAGAAATAAGTACCTATGCTATATATTTATTCAATTTTATACTTATGTCCATCCATCCATTTAGTTTTTATTGTTGCCTAGCTATAATTTGTTCAGCTAATTATTTCAGACTATCATCGTCGAAATTGTTAAGTTAGTTAAGTTACACAGCCTATTTCCGTCCCACTGCTGGACCTTCCCTCACTTCTGAAAGGGTTTTACGGCAAAGCTCTACACTCACCATACGAAACACAGAAGCATTAAACTATTATTTTACGCTGGTATTCTGTGAGAGCGTGGTCCTTCCCCGGTCCAGCCGGCCCATTCGTGCTACAACTATACTACTAATATAACTGCAGCATGGCTCTACCACGTATAAAAAATGTTTTAATGAACTAATACATGGTGCACAAAAAAGTGCAGAATCGAACTTTAATTGTGGCATATTTTTGTATAATGCATAAGAAGTGGGTTCTTTAAAAATATACATAAATAATATTTTTTTTTATTTCAGAAAGAGGTATATTTATTTTAAATTTTATTATTTCGTAGTTATTATTTGTGTTAAATGAAATATGTTACCTTTTGGAGAAATAATGTTATTGGTTATTGGAAATGTAACATAACCGCTGCGCACCTCGCGGCGCCTCTGTCATCGACACATATTATGGTGCATTGGGTATTGTTTACAAAAAAACGTTATTTATAACTCTACATCAGCGAGAGTGACTCTTGAGTGGTTTTATGGTTTTTAAAGGAATGAATAAATCATTATTTCTGTACAAGAGCTGTTAAAGTTTGTTTGCTCAAATAAAGTAATTAATTTTTCCATAAATATGGCACTTACGACTAAAATTTTGATATTGGCATTAAGAGTACTTATGAAATACTTTATCGGATTTCTAAAACTTAGCAAGACCTATTGAAAGATGACTGAATCATGTAAAGAAAAAGAGATATTCAAGACTGAATCATTGTAATGAAATAAAAAAAAAACTATTTTTATTGACTAAAGCATTACGCCGCATTATGCCGCATCTGGTCCGAACTACATGCTACATCGGTGTAAATTGATTGTGGGTTCTTGTAAGCTTATTATTAATGCGTTTTACGATAAAAAATTGTATTGTAGCCTATGATTTTGCACATAAAGTATTGTAAACAATAGACGTAAGATTAAAATAAAATAAAATTGAACTATTAAAAAACTTTGTGTCGTTGAGAAATATGATAGTTTTGACTTTATTCAATATTTATGTATACTAACTACTTTAAACTTTATTAAATATATATACTCGTTTATAGGAAATTTCATAGAGAATTCAGAAATGTATACATATTATAGTATTCGACATACCAAAATCAAGATATTTGCGTTTAAACGGATTGGGCCCAATCAGCCGTCCATTTTATTAAACAGCTCCGCAGTCAACGGAGTATTACGGTTAGAGTCTCCGCAGCTGAAAGGATATGGCTAAAGTTTTGTATGTAATTTGAATTTCGTTATGTACATGATTTAAGTTAGAAACAAAGTTGACTGACCTTGTCGCGGCGGTAAAGCGCGGCATCGCAGTCCTCGTGAGCGCCGCGGGTCCAGCGCTGATGCTGCAGCTGCTGCCAGAACTGCATCCAGATCAAATGCCACACGTTAACATTCCCTTTTATTTATTACAGACGCACAACCACTTTTATATAAAATACTAGACAGGCACATCGATACTAATACATTGCGCACTACAAATTACAGCCTATTAAAGTCCACTGCTGAATATAGACCTCCCCTTTTTGTCTTATAAGTGGGATATCTTCCATAGTTGCCACGCTTGGCAGGCGGGTTGGCGAACGCAATTTGTTTTTTTCCAGTTGTTATTAGGACAACGCTGCCTATCTCCCGGTTCATTTCCCTTGGCTCTTACGTCACCCACGAGACGACGTAGGGCAGTAGTTAATCTCACACGCCACTACACGGTGAACATACATTAGACAGATATATAGATAAGCAGACGTCATTATTTATGTGCGTATCTTGTCAACGTGATCTGATATTTATTTCAGATAAGTATATAACTTTATTTCGTATTTGGCTAAAAACAGTAACTGTCTTTAACCTTAACAAGCTAACCCGTGCCGGCGCGTTCCACAGCTGTGACACAGTTTTCGATCTGAATTGCCAATACAATAGTATACATAGAAGTCTTTAGAGCTTTATCGTAGTTTTATCTCTGCTTTATCACCCCATAAAAGTACACTGCTAGATGTGAGGTCCTCTCGTTGAAAGGATTGACTTAATTGTCACTTTGCGGACGGATTAACGTTAAAAAAACCTTCAATGCGGCTCCGTTTCGGCGGCGGGTTTTTTGTGTATTTACACCAGGCATAAACTATATCATATGTCCTTTGTAGCATATCCCGTAGTCACCTCTTACCCTTGGGACATTTTTTAATCGATTAAGAGGAGTATTACAAAAAAAAAACGGAAAATTCAAGGTTTCCTCGTTGAAATTATGTTTTCCGTTCGTTGCTTGAAATAACAATTACTTGGTAAAAATAGTTCGTTTTCTCTATTACAATAAGCTTAAGGCAAATTTTAGATAACTTATTTCTTTATTTAGTAATAATCATTTCCCCGATGCACGTTTAGGCCAAAACTCTGAGACATGATTTGGGAGCTCTAATTTATACATTCTATTGAATATCGACCATCGAAAAAAATATTTTTATCTCACAAATATCCTATCGCATTCGGGCAGCGTGGCGGACATTTCCTTGCCCTAAAACCCTCTCAGAAATGAGGGGAGGCCTGTGCCCAGCAGTGGGACGTATATAGGCTGTAACTTTACTTTACTTTACTTTACACTGCAGTCTGTGTATTCGTGAACTGTTTTCTCCCTTTCTCTCCGTGAACCTAGTATTTAATATTTTGAAAAAACTACAATTTTTTATACTATTTATTATTAACACTGCACTATTATAACATAGAATATCGATAAAAACTACAAGACAGTCGCACATATATATGTTTTAGGTTATAATAAGATTGCCGTTTGATTTTTAATTTCTCAGTATTCCTGTTAAATGCGGTAAAACTAATATCACTAGTGTAATCTAGAGATATAAGTAATAAACCGACATGCATTTCATTAAGTTACGCCACAATTTATGGTGAGCCCATTCTCCGTACAAAAAGAAATGGTCTTTTTCACGTATACATAATTTTGCAATTATTTAAATTAATACTTTTGTAATGTCGGGAGGTGCGGGGAATAAATAATACGTCTACTGGTCTTGAATGTAGGTTTATTACTGACTGAATGTTTATTAGACTATCATATATATATATATATATATATATATATATATATATATATATATATATATATATATATATATATATATATATATATATATATATATATATATATAGCTACATGAGACTACACACTACTACAAGCCCATCGGCAACAATAAAAAAAAATTAATTACAAAGTATTTTTTCAATGAATTACAACTTGGTGTAAAAATCAAAAAAATTGCACATTATTTTAAAATATTAAAATTAGTATACCTACTATATTATATTTATAACATAATAAAATTAAAATAAAATATCGTAAACACCGTAATTTAAAAAAAATATAACTTTCTATCTCTGTATTTAAATTGTTTAAACAATCATCAAATTCCTTACGTAATTGTATTGAATCTTTAAGTTTTTGTTGTGAAATAATTTTAGTTCGCATATCATTACTGGATAACTTTTAAAATTTTCATATTATATAACTATTAATTCACTAGACTGAAAGTACAGTTTTTAAAACAAAATTATAGTTATCAAAAATATTATAAGGTGTTAACGTTTTTTTATATTCTTTAACTTAAACTATATTATTCATTTTAAATCTTAACAAATCTATAAGAAGCTAATGCCATTGAAATAGTTCCTTACTTTTAAGTGGATAAACTTCAGCATACTTATTTAAATCACACTGTGAGTGTGTGAGTATATAAACATTACTAGCACTATGCTTACATAAGGGCCCTACTAAATCTAAATAAACTCCATGAAAAGTGGAATATCCCATAAATCGGTTATAACCATTGGTTCCTTTATATATTTATTTAAGTGTTTATATCGTAAACACTTGTCTCATCGATTTACATAATTAGTAGGATGTTACTAATTATGTATATTATATAGTCTCTAACTCTGGTCAAAAGAACCTTTTCTTTGTATTGTTTATCATTCGCCTATACGCGCGTGACCGTTAGTTGGCAAAAAATGATTGTCGTTTAATATTACATGTTTTGTCACACGGCGGTCCTAGTGCAACATAATCAGAATTATTAACATAACAACAGGGATCAAATACAACTTACAATCTCGACCGCGTAAGCGGTTTGTGACACCTTTGTTTTAACTTCTAAGTATGTTCATGGGAACGTTTTTCCGATTACGTTGTATAATGGTACCTAGTTTTAACCATGCATTAAAATTATATCGTAAATGAAATTAATCTAATTTTCCCAATGGTTTGTACCTCTAAATATAGATCGTTACATTCAATTTTAAATTCATTTTGTAAATGTATTTTTTTTACACAATTACATTAACAAAAAATCATTAATTACGTTATTTATAATTTCGAAAACTCATTTTTTCATGACATGAAATTTATATAAAAAAGAAAACACTACTAGGTACACAGCTTAAGTTTGTTTTACGAAATATTTATTAACATTGAAAAAGGCAATTTTATTTCAAACAGATAACATCATTTTTGGCTCCGTTGTCATTTTAAAGAAAAAACGTAAAAAGAATACTATTACATTAATAAATTTATAATAATAGTGTATCGATATACTCTGGACTTTATTTTATAAGCAAAATATAAACCAAATATAGCTTAAAATGTACAAATTTTACATAAAAAACATATGACAAAAAAATTCTACAAGATTTGTAGTAAATATGAATCAATGGGCCTAAAATATGAAAAAAATATCTCGTAAATTCATATACAAATGTGGTTAAAAAATTACGCACACAATACATACACACACAACACATTTTCGCGTAGTTATGTAAATCGATGCCTATAGTTATTACATGTGTAACTCGTTAGTCGCATTTTAGGTAGCATTAATAGTCCTAATACAGAAAAGCAAAATAACTACCTATCTCACCTTTAGATTATCATACATTTATTACACCTTTTTATTTTGTCGGAAATCCTCCTATAATCCTGTATTTTTGTCGATTAATAGGCCCTTTTTCCGTAATTCTTGTACGTACTTTCTTTTACTTCTTCCTTATATTTTTGACCTTTAGCTAGCTCTCTTTCTCTCTATTCACTTATATGTTTATTTATTTATTAGATACCGGGAATCGGAGTTTTAATTCATTTCATTAATATTTTATTTCGTGATATTTATCACGCGGGTACTTTATAAATATGGGCCCCCCATTTAATTAAGTATTATATTACATTTTCGTAACATTCATTTCATTTTATTGGTACATAAACTTTTTTTTCTATATCAAGGTAAAATTTACCTTGGGTTGTGCGCATAACCTTGAGGTCTATGTTTTTAAGTCACTTTAAAAGGACTCCAACAATTGTGACAGAGGAAAACTTAGTTTGCACCATGATCTAACGAAGGATGTGACCTCAATGTACCATTAATAAGGGTAACAAATTTAAGACTTCTCTGGTCCCTAACAGTACTAATATGAGTAAACTCAGTTACATCACTTGTACTGCAGGCGTTGTTCCCTAGTACCCGTTATTCCGATTTCATCGTCCAATCACGGAAACATACCCTGCTCGAGGACTATATGCTATACCAGTGATGAACGTTCCCGTATCTCTCCATCATTTATTTCTCATGGTCATCTTTTTTATTATCTTCGTAAATCTTTGTCTGTATCGGATACTTTTATATTCATTCAATCTCATTCCATCTCCCTTCAACTAAGCATATCGGTTTATTAACATAACCAGAGTTTGGGCCCTAAACATTGGCTAAGATAATATTCGATAGCCTAATTCTTTCATTCCAATAACTAGCAAAATTTTGATATTAAAATTGGATAGTTTCTAATAATTTATCTAAACATCACATAAATCATTCTACATAGACAACATATATTACAACATTTAAAATCCATACTTATTATATTCCTTTCTTTGCTGTAGTCTGTCGGATTTTAATCGCAGATAAAGTAAATGAAAAAGTATAAAGTCAATATTTTGAAGGCAAGCCAGGAGACAACAGTAGTGTATATTAATGCATCATTCTGTATCAACTACGTGTAATATTCCGATGCCTTATATGCAAAAGATCACGTCAGCATTGTTTAGAATTTGATGCGCAATGTTAATACAAAGAAAACATGATATTACATTTCGATGAATTCTTAAATAATATCTGTATAAAATATTGCAAATTTCATTATTAATAAAATATATCAGTTAATATTCTTTTGAGTTATTAAGTTAAGCTGCGTTTTAAATTAATATTATTCATCGATCAATTTATCTTTTACAAAATTTATTCATTGTGTTGTCGTTTGTCTGATAGCAATATAATGAAGTTCCTATTTTTTTTTCATTCATTATGTTAAATATTTTAGAACAAAATAGATAATTAAAATAATCACGCCATAATAATAAGGATATGAATATACAAGCAGCACTTGCTTTCTATTGAGAGTGTTCCGTCTATTAAATGAACAAAATGAGTAAACAAAATTGATAAAAAACATTTCTAAATATGATTGGTGACTAAAGTTATTATATTTTTAATTTTATGAAATTAGAATTTTAAAAGAGATACATATTTAAAATCACTCACCTTAAAATATAATAATATTATTTGCATTTTATACAGTAATTGCTTTGCAGATACATCAAGCATATTTTTCACATTATAGTCTCTATTAAAAAAAAATTTATGTTTCTTGAATACAACATACTTCCTGTTTCCTTGTAGATGGAATACACAAAAAATTCAGCCCTCCTAAAAACTGGCCACTCGATTAAATTCTTGATAATTTTATGTTTTGAGAAATATCTCCTTTTTGTTTTGCTTGGTTGTTACGAGTTTTCGAAAATTGTGTATAAATCTTTATAATGTAAAATTTCCTATGTGAACACCATTGCGTATTTCAATTCAGATCTTCTCAACCAATATTCTTCTTATCCGGAGTGAAAAAGTTATTTCTCTCATCTTCCTTTTTGATGCCTATTTGCCTTTTGATTTTATACTTATAATGTTTTAATTGTATTTTATAAATATTTATTCAAAATGATATAACTTTTTGATGGCTGGCTCTACACGACTTCAATTAATTTCCACAATTCGGGAATGTGTCATAATTTTTAATTAACAATTTCTTAATAAATATATTATAATTTTACTAATAATATATTATATTTAATAATACGTCTACTGGTCTTGAATGTAGGTTTATTACTGACTGAATGTTTATTAGGCTATCATATATATATATATATATATATATATATATATATATATATATATATATATATATATATATATATATATATTTATTTATTTATTAATATTGTAGAAGACTGATTTATTCAATTTTATTGTTATTTCATTAGAATTTGAGAATATTTTATGGTAAATTATAAAAATCATTGTTTTAAAATTAAAAAAATGGTACTAAAACTGAAAAATTAAGGGTGTCCGGCCTTTTTACCAAAATGTCCGGCTAAGCTCGTTGGTCTGTCCGGCTTTTCGGCCTTAAGACCTGGCCACCCTAGCCGCGGCGCTGCTATTTTGTGCTAGAACATCTTACCTACGCCCGAAAATTTTAATCGTTGGAAATATTTACTTTAGTACAATATATTTCAATTAGGATAAAATTCGCACATTATAATTATACCAGATAGTTAAGTCATTATAGTTATTTTGATTGTAAAAATAAATACAAGTATCAATGTGTCACTTAACGTAAAAAAAGAAATGTCCTATCTCTGGAGAAAAAATAATGGAGAATAAAAAAGTCTGCATGCTTGCCATACGGACTGGCCCAGATTATGCAGTAAAAGTACTAAAAATCTACAAAATGACCAAATTTGGATTTTGAATATGTTAGCCAAGTTACAAGCGTTTTATAAAAAGTGTGTACTGCCTGAAATTATTGACTCGAGATAAGCTTGGTCAATGCCGTTGCGGCTAATATTTTTATAATAATAAATATGGTACTTGACTGTAAGTACCGGTTAAAAAAAATTAAGTTACAGTTGGTTATTTTATTTATTAAAACAGGTTAGAACCGTACTATTATTTTATTTATACCACTATATGCTACCGTTAGTAGATATCATTGATTATTACTGATTACTGTGAAACAATTAAAATATTTATTTATGTGTAAAATACTTATTTCACAACTAAGATTCATAAATAATGAAAAATATATCAAATAAATTATAATAAATTAATTAGATAACATAAAAATGACACACCAAAAATTTTCCATCGTTTCGTTTCATTCAATTCACAGTACCGCAGTGCGAGCGATTGAAAAGATATGAAATAAAGTGTCGCTCACGTAGGTTATTTATTCTGTGGCGTAGTTGATCTCCCGCTCGGAGAGTCAAATACCTAAATTTGCGTAACGCCGAAATGTAAGAGGGCTCTTAAGAAAATGACTCGTTAGTAGTAAAAAGGTTCTTCAATTGTTGTTATTCACCATGCGAAAAACAGCAGTAGTATGCTAGTATTCCACGCTAGTTATTCCGTGTATATGTAGCTCCACATTGGGTATGTGTATGTGTGCGTGTGCGTGTAGTTGTGCGTGTATGCGATACCTGGTCGAGCGGCAGGTGGTGTGATTGTGCGTGCGGGCTGCCACCGCACACTGTTTGTGTATGTGTGCGTGTGCATGTAGCTGTGCGTGTGTGCGGTATCTGGTCGAGCGGCAGGTGGTGTGATTGTGCGCGCGGGCTGCCGCCACACATTGTGTATGTGTATGTGTATGTGTGCGTGTGTGCGATACCTGGTCGAGCGGCAGGTGGTGTGATTGTGCGTGCGGGCTGCCACCGCACACTGTTTGTGTATGTGTGCGTGTGCGTGTGCATGTAGCTGTGCGTGTGTGCGGTATCTGGTCAAGCGGCAGGTGGTGTGATTGTGCGCGCGGGCTGCCGCCACACATTGTGTATGTGTATGTGTATGTGTGCGTGTGTGCGATACCTGGTCGAGCGGCAGGTGGTGTGATTGTGCGTGCGGGCTGCCACCGCACACTGTTTGTGTATGTGTGCGTGTGCGTGTGCATGTAGCTGTGCGTGTGTGCGGTATCTGGTCAAGCGGCAGGTGGTGTGATTGTGCGCGCGGGCTGCCGCCACACATTGTGTATGTGTATGTGTATGTGTATGTGTGCGTGTGTGCGATACCTGGTCGAGCGGCAGGTGGTGTGATTGTGCGTGCGGGCTGCCACCGCACACTGTTTGTGTATGTGTGCGTGTGCGTGTGCATGTAGCTGTGCGTGTGTGCGGTATCTGGTCAAGCGGCAGGTGGTGTGATTGTGCGCTCGGGCTGCCGCCACACATTGTGTATGTGTATGTGTATGTGTGCGTGTGTGCGATACCTGGTCGAGCGGCAGGTGGTGTGATTGTGCGTGCGGGCTGCCACCGCACACTGTTTGTGTATGTGTGCGTGTGCCTGTGCATGTAGCTGTGCGTGTGTGCGGTATCTGGTCAAGCGGCAGGTGGTGTGAATGTGCGCGCGGGCTGCCGCCACACATTGTGTATGTGTATGTGTATGTGTATGTGTGCGTGTGTGCGATACCTGGTCGAGCGGCAGGTGGTGTGATTGTGCGTGCGGGCTGCCACCGCACACTGTATGTGTATGTGTGCGTGTGCGTGTGCATGTAGCTGTGCGTGTGTGCGGTATCTGGTCAAGCGGCAGGTGGTGTGAATGTGCGCGCGGGCTGCCGCCACACATTGTGTATGTGTATGTGTATGTGTATGTGTGCGTGTGTGCGATACCTGGTCGAGCGGCAGGTGGTGTGATTGTGCGTGCGGGCTGCCACCGCACACTGTTTGTGTATGTGTGCGTGTGCGTGTGCATGTAGCTGTGCGTGTGTGCGGTATCTGGTCGAGCGGCAGGTGGTGTGATTGTGCGCGCGGGCTGCCGCCACACATTGTGTATGTGTATGTGTATGTGTGCGTGTGTGCGATACCTGGTCGAGCGGCAGGTGGTGTGATTGTGCGTGCGGGCTGCCACCGCACACTGTTTGTGTATGTGTGCGTGTGCGTGTGCATGTAGCTGTGCGTGTGTGCGGTATCTGGTCAAGCGGCAGGTGGTGTGATTGTGCGCGCGGGCTGCCGCCACACATTGTGTATGTGTATGTGTATGTGTGCGTGTGTGCGATACCTGGTCGAGCGGCAGGTGGTGTGATTGTGCGTGCGGGCTGCCACCGCACACTGTTTGTGTATGTGTGCGTGTGCGTGTGCATGTAGCTGTGCGTGTGTGCGGTATCTGGTCGAGCGGCAGGTGGTGTGATTGTGCGCGCGGGCTGCCGCCACACATTGTGTATGTGTATGTGTATGTGTGCGTGTGTGCGATACCTGGTCGAGCGGCAGGTGGTGTGATTGTGCGTGCGGGCTGCCACCGCACACTGTTTGTGTATGTGTGCGTGTGCGTGTGCATGTAGCTGTGCGTGTGTGCGGTATCTGGTCAAGCGGCAGGTGGTGTGATTATGCGCGCGGGCTGCCGCTACACATTGTGTATGTGTATGTGTATGTGTGCGTGTGTGCGATACCTGGTCGAGCGGCAGGTGGTGTGATTGTGCGTGCGGGCTGCCACCGCACACTGTATGTGTATGTGTGCGTGTGCGTGTGCATGTAGCTGTGCGTGTGTGCGGTATCTGGTCGAGCAGCAGGTGGTGTGATTGTGCGCGCGGGCTGCCGCCACATATCGTGTATGTGTATGTGTATGTGTGCGTGTGTGCGATACCTGGTCGAGCGGCAGGTGGTGTGATTGTGCGTGCGGGCTGCCACCGCACACTGTATGTGTATGTGTGCGTGTGCGTGTGCATGTAGCTGTGCGTGTGTGCAGTATCTGGTCGAGCGGCAGGTGGTGTGATTGTGCGCGCGGGCTGCCGCCACACATTGTGTATGTGTATGTGTATGTGTGCGTGTGTGCGATACCTGGTCGAGCGGCAGGTGGTGTGATTGTGCGTGCGGGCTGCCACCGCACACTGTTTGTGTATGTGTGCGTGTGCGTGTGCATGTAGCTGTGCGTGTGCGCGGTATCTGGTCAAGCGGCAGGTGGTGTGATTGTGCGCGCGGGCTGCCGCCACACATTGTGTATGTGTATGTGTATGTGTGCGTGTGTGCGATACCTGGTCGAGCGGCAGATGGTGTGATTGTGCGTGCGGGCTGCCACCGCACACTGTATGTGTATGTGTGCGTGTGCGTGTGCATGTAGCTGTGCGTGTGTGCGGTATCTGGTCGAGCGGCAGGTGGTGTGATTGTGCGCGCGGGCTGCCGCCACATATCGTGTATGTGTATGTGTATGTGTGCGTGTGTGCGATACCTGGTCGAGCGGCAGGTGGTGTGATTGTGCGTGCGGGCTGCCACTGCACACTGTATGTGTATGTGTGCGTGTGCGTGTGCATGTAGCTGTGCGTGTGTGCGGTATCTGGTCGAGCGGCAGGTGGTGTGATTGTGCGTGCGGGCTGCCGCCACACATTGTGTATGTGTTTGTGTATGTGTGCGTGTGTGCGATACCTGGTCGAGCGGTAGGTAGTGTGATTGTGCGCGCGGGCTGCCGCCGCACATTGTGTATGTGTATGTGTATGTGTGCGTGTGTGCGATACCTGGTCGAGCGGCAGGTGGTGTGATTGTGCGTGCCGGCTGCCGCCGCACATTGTGTATGTGTTTGTGTATGTGTGCGTGTGCATGTAGCTGTGCGTGTGTGCGGTATCTGGTCGAGCGGTAGGTGGTGTGATTGTGCGCGCGGGCTGCCGCCGCACATTGTGTATGTGTATGTGCGCGTGTGTGCGATACCTGGTCGAGCGGCAAGTGGTGTCGTTATGCGCGCGGGCTGCCGCCGCACATTGTGTATGTGTATGTGTATGTGTGCGTTTGTGAGATACCTGGTCGAGCGGCAAGTGGTATCTTTGTGCGTGCGGGCTGCCACCGCACACTGTGTATGTGATGTGTGCTTGTGCGTGTGCACGTAGCTATGCGTGTGTGCGGTATCTGGTCGAGCGGCAGGTGGTGTGATTGTGCGCGCGGGCTGCCGCCACACATTGTGTATGTGTATGTGTATGTGTGCGTGTGTGCGATACCTGGTCGAGCGGCAGGTGGTGTGATTGTGCGTGCGGGCTGCCACCGCACACTGTATGTGTATGTGTGCGTGTGCGTATGCATGTAGCTGTGCGTGTGTGCGGTATCTGGTCAAGCGGCAGGTGGTGTGAATGTGCGCGCGGGCTGCCGCCACACATTGTGTATGTGTATGTGTATGTGTGCGTGTGTGCGATACCTGGTCGAGCGGCAGGTGGTGTGATTGTGCGTGCTGGCTGCCACCGCACACTGTTTGTGTATGTGTGCGTGTGCGTGTGCATGTAGCTGTGCGTGTGTGCGGTATCTGGTCAAGCGGCAGGTGGTGTGATTGTGCGCGCGGGCTGCCGCCACACATTGAGTATGTGTATGTGTATGTGTGCGTGTGTGCGATACCTGGTCGAGCGGCAGGTGGTGTGATTGTGCGTGCGGGCTGCCACCGCACACTGTATGTGTATGTGTGCGTGTGCGTGTGCATGTAGCTGTGCGTGTGTGCGGTATCTGGTCGAGCGGCAGGTGGTGTGATTGTGCGCGCGGGCTGCCGCCACACATTGTGTATGTGTATGTGTATGTGTGCGTGTGTGCGATACCTGGTCGAGCGGCAGGTGGTGTGATTGTGCGTGCGGGCTGCCACCGCACACTGTTTGTGTATGTGTGCGTGTGCGTGTGCATGTAGGTGTGCGTGTGTGCGGTATCTGGTCAAGCGGCAGGTGGTGTGATTATGCGCGCGGGCTGCCGCTACACATTGTGTATGTGTATGTGTATGTGTGCGTGTGTGCGATACCTGGTCGAGCGGCAGGTGGTGTGATTGTGCGTGCGGGCTGCCACCGCACACTGTTTGTGTATGTGTGCGTGTGCGTGTGCATGTAGCTGTGCGTGTATGCGGTATCTGGTCGAGCGGCAGGTGGTGTGATTGTGCGCGCGGGCTGCCGCCACACATTGTGTATGTGTATGTGTATGTGTGCGTGCGTGCGATACCTGGTCGAGCGGCAGGTGGTGTGATTGTGCGTGCGGGCTGCCAACGCACACTGTTTGTGTATGTGTGCGTGTGCGTGTGCATGTAGCTGTGCGTGTGTGCGGTATCTGGTCAAGCGGCAGGTGGTGTGATTATGCGCGCGGGCTGCCGCTACACATTGTGTATGTGTATGTGTATGTGTGCGTGTGTGCGATACCTGGTCGAGCGGCAGGTGGTGTGATTGTGCGTGCGGGCTGCCACCGCACACTGTATGTGTATGTGTGCGTGTGCATGTAGCTGTGCGTGTGTGCGGTATCTGGTCGAGCGGCAGGTGGTGTGATTGTGCGTGCGGGCTGCCGCCACACATTGTGTATGTGTTTGTGTATGTGTGCGTGTGTGCGATACCTGGTCGAGCGGTAGGTAGTGTGATTGTGCGCGCGGGCTGCCGCCGCACATTGTGTATGTGTATGTGTATGTGTGCGTGTGTGCGATACCTGGTCGAGCGGCAGGTGGTGTGATTGTGCGTGCCGGCTGCCGCCGCACATTGTGTATGTGTTTGTGTATGTGTGCGTGTGCATGTAGCTGTGCGTGTGTGCGGTATCTGGTCGAGCGGTAGGTGGTGTGATTGTGCGCGCGGGCTGCCGCCGCACATTGTGTATGTGTATGTGCGCGTGTGTGCGATACCTGGTCGAGCGGCAAGTGGTGTCGTTATGCGCGCGGGCTGCCGCCGCACATTGTGTATGTGTATGTGTATGTGTGCGTTTGTGAGATACCTGGTCGAGCGGCAAGTGGTATCTTTGTGCGTGCGGGCTGCCACCGCACACTGTGTATGTGATGTGTGCTTGTGCGTGTGCACGTAGCTATGCGTGTGTGCGGTATCTGGTCGAGCGGCAGGTGGTGTGATTGTGCGCGCGGGCTGCCGCCACACATTGTGTATGTGTATGTGTATGTGTGCGTGTGTGCGATACCTGGTCGAGCGGCAGGTGGTGTGATTGTGCGTGCGGGCTGCCACCGCACACTGTATGTGTATGTGTGCGTGTGCGTATGCATGTAGCTGTGCGTGTGTGCGGTATCTGGTCAAGCGGCAGGTGGTGTGAATGTGCGCGCGGGCTGCCGCCACACATTGTGTATGTGTATGTGTATGTGTGCGTGTGTGCGATACCTGGTCGAGCGGCAGGTGGTGTGATTGTGCGTGCTGGCTGCCACCGCACACTGTTTGTGTATGTGTGCGTGTGCGTGTGCATGTAGCTGTGCGTGTGTGCGGTATCTGGTCAAGCGGCAGGTGGTGTGATTGTGCGCGCGGGCTGCCGCCACACATTGAGTATGTGTATGTGTATGTGTGCGTGTGTGCGATACCTGGTCGAGCGGCAGGTGGTGTGATTGTGCGTGCGGGCTGCCACCGCACACTGTATGTGTATGTGTGCGTGTGCGTGTGCATGTAGCTGTGCGTGTGTGCGGTATCTGGTCGAGCGGCAGGTGGTGTGATTGTGCGCGCGGGCTGCCGCCACACATTGTGTATGTGTATGTGTATGTGTGCGTGTGTGCGATACCTGGTCGAGCGGCAGGTGGTGTGATTGTGCGTGCGGGCTGCCACCGCACACTGTTTGTGTATGTGTGCGTGTGCGTGTGCATGTAGGTGTGCGTGTGTGCGGTATCTGGTCAAGCGGCAGGTGGTGTGATTATGCGCGCGGGCTGCCGCTACACATTGTGTATGTGTATGTGTATGTGTGCGTGTGTGCGATACCTGGTCGAGCGGCAGGTGGTGTGATTGTGCGTGCGGGCTGCCACCGCACACTGTTTGTGTATGTGTGCGTGTGCGTGTGCATGTAGCTGTGCGTGTATGCGGTATCTGGTCGAGCGGCAGGTGGTGTGATTGTGCGCGCGGGCTGCCGCCACACATTGTGTATGTGTATGTGTATGTGTGCGTGTGTGCGATACCTGGTCGAGCGACAGGTGGTGTGATTGTGCGTGCGGGCTGCCAACGCACACTGTTTGTGTATGTGTGCGTGTGCGTGTGCATGTAGCTGTGCGTGTGTGCGGTATCTGGTCAAGCGGCAGGTGGTGTGATTATGCGCGCGGGCTGCCGCTACACATTGTGTATGTGTATGTGTATGTGTGCGTGTGTGCGATACCTGGTCGAGCGGCAGGTGGTGTGATTGTGCGTGCGGGCTGCCACCGCACACTGTATGTGTATGTGTGCGTGTGCATGTAGCTGTGCGTGTGTGCGGTATCTGGTTGAGCAGCAGGTGGTGTGATTGTGCGCGCGGGCTGCCGCCACATATCGTGTATGTGTATGTGTGCGTGTGTGCGATACCTGGTCGAGCGGCAGGTGGTGTGATTGTGCGTGCGGGCTGCCACCGCACACTGTATGTGTATGTGTGCGTGTGCGTGTGCATGTAGCTGTGCGTGTGTGCAGTATCTGGTCGAGCGGCAGGTGGTGTGATTGTGCGCGCGGGCTGCCGCCACACATTGTGTATGTGTATGTGTATGTGTGCGTGTGTGCGATACCTGGTCGAGCGGCAGGTGGTGTGATTGTGCGTGCGGGCTGCCACCGCACACTGTTTGTGTATGTGTGCGTGTGCGTGTGCATGTAGCTGTGCGTGTGCGCGGTATCTGGTCAAGCGGCAGGTGGTGTGATTGTGCGCGCGGGCTGCCGCCACACATTGTGTATGTGTATGTGTATGTGTGCGTGTGTGCGATACCTGGTCGAGCGGCAGATGGTGTGATTGTGCGTGCGGGCTGCCACCGCACACTGTATGTGTATGTGTGCGTGTGCGTGTGCATGTAGCTGTGCGTGTGTGCGGTATCTGGTCGAGCGGCAGGTGGTGTGATTGTGCGCGCGGGCTGCCGCCACATATCGTGTATGTGTATGTGTATGTGTGCGTGTGTGCGATACCTGGTCGAGCGGCAGGTGGTGTGATTGTGCGTGCGGGCTGCCACCGCACACTGTATGTGTATGTGTGCGTGTGCGTGTGCATGTAGCTGTGCGTGTGTGCGGTATCTGGTCGAGCGGCAGGTGGTGTGATTGTGCGTGCGGGCTGCCGCCACACATTGTGTTTGTGTATGTGTGCGTGTGTGCGATACCTGGTCGAGCGGTAGGTAGTGTGATTGTGCGCGCGGGCTGCCGCCGCACATTGTGTATGTGTATGTGTATGTGTGCGTGTGTGCGATACCTGGTCGAGCGGCAGGTGGTGTGATTGTGCGTGCCGGCTGCCGCCGCACATTGTGTATGTGTTTGTGTATGTGTGCGTGTGCATGTAGCTGTGCGTGTGTGCGGTATCTGGTCGAGCGGTAGGTGGTGTGATTGTGCGCGCGGGCTGCCGCCGCACATTGTGTATGTGTATGTGCGCGTGTGTGCGATACCTGGTCGAGCGGCAAGTGGTGTCGTTATGCGCGCGGGCTGCCGCCGCACATTGTGTATGTGTATGTGTATGTGTGCGTGTGTGAGATACCTGGTCGAGCGGCAAGTGGTATCTTTGTGCGTGCGGGCTGCCACCGCACACTGTGTATGTGATGTGTGCTTGTGCGTGTGCACGTAGCTATGCGTGTGTGCGGTATCTGGTCGAGCGGCAGGTGGTGTGATTGTGCGCGCGGGCTGCCGCCACACATTGTGTATGTGTATGTGTATGTGTGCGTGTGTGCGATACCTGGTCGAGCGGCAGGTGGTGTGATTGTGCGTGCGGGCTGCCACCGCACACTGTATGTGTATGTGTGCGTGTGCGTATGCATGTAGCTGTGCGTGTGTGCGGTATCTGGTCAAGCGGCAGGTGGTGTGAATGTGCGCGCGGGCTGCCGCCACACATTGTGTATGTGTATGTGTATGTGTGCGTGTGTGCGATACCTGGTCGAGCGGCAGGTGGTGTGATTGTGCGTGCGGGCTGCCACCGCACACTGTTTGTGTATGTGTGCGTGTGCGTGTGCATGTAGCTGTGCGTGTGTGCGGTATCTGGTCAAGCGGCAGGTGGTGTGATTGTGCGCGCGGGCTGCCGCCACACATTGAGTATGTGTATGTGTATGTGTGCGTGTGTGCGATACCTGGTCGAGCGTTAGGTGGTGTGATTGTGCGTGCGGGCTGCCACCGCACACTGTATGTGTATGTGTGCGTGTGCGTGTGCATGTAGCTGTGCGTGTGTGCGGTATCTGGTCGAGCGGCAGGTGGTGTGATTGTGCGCGCGGGCTGCCGCCACACATTGTGTATGTGTATGTGTATGTGTGCGTGTGTGCGATACCTGGTCGAGCGGCAGGTGGTGTGATTGTGCGTGCGGGCTGCCACCGCACACTGTTTGTGTATGTGTGCGTGTGCGTGTGCATGTAGGTGTGCGTGTGTGCGGTATCTGGTCAAGCGGCAGGTGGTGTGATTATGCGCGCGGGCTGCCGCTACACATTGTGTATGTGTATGTGTATGTGTGCGTGTGTGCGATACCTGGTCGAGCGGCAGGTGGTGTGATTGTGCGTGCGGGATGCCACCGCACACTGTATGTGTATGTGTGCGTGTGCGTATGCATGTAGCTGTGCGTGTGTGCGGTATCTGGTCGAGCGGCAGGTGGTGTGATTGTGCGCGCGGGCTGCCGCCGCACATTGTGTGTGTGTATGTGTGCGTGTGTGCGATACCTGGTCGAGCGGCAGGTGGTGTCGTTGTGCGTGCGGGCTGCCGCTGCACACTGTGTATGTGTATGTGTGCGTTTGCGTGTAGCTGTGCGTGTGTGTGGTACCTAGTCGAGCGGCAGGTGGTGTCGTAGTGCGCGTGGGATGCCGCCACACAGTGTATGTGTATGTGTACGTGTGTGTGTGTGTGTGCGTATAGCAGTGCGCGTATACGGTACCTGGACTAGCGGCAGGTGGTTTCGTTGTGCACGCGGACTGCCACCGCACAGTGTACATTATATGTGCACATATGCGTGTGCGTGTAGCAGTGCGTGTGTGCGGTACCTGTTCGAGCGGCAGGTGGTGTCGTAGTGCGCGCGGGATGCCGCCGCACAGTGTATGTGTATGTGTACATATGCGTGTGCGTGCATCAGTGCGTGTGTGCGGTACCTGGTCAAGCGGCAGGTGGTGCCGCTGGGCGCGCGGGCTGCCGCCGCACACGCTGTGCCGCCGCGCTCCGCGCACCCCACTCCCGCCACCGCCACCGCGGCCCGCACGCACAGGAAACAATCTGCCGAAAAGTCATAACACACAACACAATAAAACAACATTTTGCCACGAACTTTACCACAAGCGAATTGTTACTCCATATAACCATTAAATTAATAATACTACTTATAATCAATAAGTAACTTTAATCCCGGTCAGCTCAGATATCTGAAATGACCTAATAGCCTGGCCACGGGACATTCGCCGTAGCGACAATTCGCGCGGCGCAAACGGCGAGGCGTCTAGCGGCGAAAACAAATGTATAGAAATGCACGGATCAAGCCACGCGTAGCGGCGAGTGGCGAAGCGATCGGCGAATTTTACCGGGCGAATCACGCGGGCGACTGGCGGCGCGGCGGGCGACTGAAACAAATGTATGAATCAGTACGGTTTAAGCCACGGAGTCGGGCGGCAGACGCGGCGAATAGTCATCATCATCATCATCATCATTACAGCCCTTCACAAGTGTTCGCGACGGCCTAACAACATTAAGAAACGAAGTAATAAAGAATATTGTTTTTTGTATTAATAATGAAATTACCGACTAAACTGAGTGAAAACGTGTATTAATATAGTTATTTAGCACGTTTATAACTCTTAGTATATTTGTATAGAGTGTCGTTTTGATAACAAGTAATATAAACTACTTTTATTATATACCAAAAAATCGACCAATCACAGCGCGTCTTATCGTGGAAAGTTTTTAATTAACTGCGTAATAGTTCATACTAAAATAAGGAAAATAATTTTATGTTCTAAAAGAGTTATAAATATGACATTCAATTAGCATATGGCTTATAGATTAAAGAAGTATAGGGATATTTTTGTATAATTAAACGCATTTCGTAGTTATAGAAAAATCAAAGAATCAATGTACCCAAATATTATGAAAATTTTGGACATTGCGTTTAATAACTTTTTACATTGTTAATATTTTGAGTAACCTTTATGATATAGTAATAAAGTACCAGACTACCGATTTAATGATGTATAGCATGTTAGTGTAGCAATTAGTATTGTATAGAAAATATTGCAATTTTTATATTTGTATAGTGAAAAGTTTATGCAATAAAGAGGCAAACGGAAAATGGCGAGCGGCTCACTGCAAAGTATTGCCCAAGTCTACCTTAGGGGCTCGGGACCCAGTACCAGTAGTAGTGTGAAGAACTACCAGTGACAGTGAAGTGAAGTGAGTGGTATCCGGTGGTAGTTGAAGTGACTAGTAGCAGTATATAGTGAATAGTGAAAGTGTTAGCTAGCCGAAAAAGGTCGTAACTGACATTCGCAGTTACATATCGTGAAAGTGTTAGCTAGCCTAAAAAGGTCGTAACTGACATTCGCAGTTACATATCGTGAAAGTGTTAGCTAGCCGAAAAAGGTCGTAGCTGATATTCGCAGTTACATATAGTGATAGTGTTAGCTAGCCGAAAAAGGTCGTAACTGATATTCGCAGTTACACATAGTGAAAGTGTTAGCTAGCCGAAAAAGGTCGTAACTGATATTCGCAGTTACATATTATAGTAAAAGTGGTAACTGATATCCGCAGTTACACAAGTGATAAAATCAGCTAGTTTAGTTGATAATAGCTGCTAGTCAGTAGTGTTAGAAAACCAGCTACTACCAATAGATCTTTGATACCACCGTACAATTTAAAGAAATCTTTTGAAATATACAGTGACCAACCAATAGTGAACAACCGAAGTTTAATAGTTATAGTTATAAAATTTCGCGACTAATCAATCAGTCGAACCGCTGGCCACTACCTTGCTATTTGTATTTGTTAATCGTGCATTTTGATTTGAACCACAGTCCACAATACCTCAGCGGCACCCACAAAGACGGCGGTGAAAATACCCACCGGAACCTATAGGTGTAGGACGTGAGCGACTCGCGAAGTATCTTCGACAACATTTACTCCGGAGAGTTTCGCCCGTCCGGCACATTCGTTGGTCCTTCGAGCCGGATATATCCGTTTGTATTTCGGAACCGGGTAAATAGTCACCACCGTATTAAAACCGCAGATTTTTCAGATTCGAGATGCCGATCACCCGTTCGCAAGGAAGGGAAGCCAAGGCGTGGACCGTCGGTCTGGAAGGAGGTTCGTCGGCCAGTAACACCGCCGTCCACCACCAGATGCCACCACGCTCACCGTCAACGATAGAGGGCGCTGAGGCGCCATGCTGCCCCCCCGAGGGGGGATACCCCTGCCCGCGCCGACCACTACGGCCCGCACAACGAAGCAGAGGGAACATATAGAAGGCAACGATGACTTTAGCCGTGCATCATCGCCAACAGCCCGGGAAGACACCCACACCGAAGAGCCACCGAGGGGCCACACCGTATGCAGTACGAAGTCAAAGAAGACTGTTCGGCCCAATAGAAGAATTTTGAAGGCTCGTGAAGAAGTATTGAAGATCAAACTAGAACTTGCGCAGATCTCTTTACAGATGGCTGAAGAAGCAGACGAATCAGACGACAATGATGAAGATGGTCACTCCAAAAGTGAGTACGTTCGATCTTGGCTCGAAAACTCTGTAGCCAAACAAAAGTCAAATCAAGGCGCAACCACCAGAGGGAAGGCCCCATTTAATAAAACTGTCACAAAGCCAACCCCGGACGTTGTCGACCTCAGTGAGCCCCAAAAGGAGCTCACGAACCAGGATTCCTATCCAGAAGACGTACAAAAGGATCCCATGCCACAGAAGCTCAGCCAGGAACCCACCGTTAATGAAGACAGGGGGCTCCTACCGATTGTATCAGAGCTCACCAACCAGGATTCCTATCCAGAAGATCTACAAAAGGATCCCAAACCAAATAAAGCTAGCCAGGAACCTGTCATAAGTGAAGACAGGGGGCTCCGTCCATTTATATCGGAGCTCACATCCGCTATAGCCGCACTCGCTGACAAATCAAAATTAGAGAGTGCGCCACTATCGTCGCATACTTTCGCAGCGTCGAAAGCTATAATGACACTGCCAAGCTTTAGCGGAGCACATACCGAGTGGCTTTCATTCCGTGCCATTTACGAAACAACCCGAGGCTACTTCAATGACATTGAAAACACAGCTAGACTAAGACGAAGTCTACAAGGAAGAGCCTTGGAAACAGTTAGTTCTGAACTTATTGGGCATGCTAAGCCAGATGAGATTATGAGAGAACTGGAGCTACAATTTGGGCGTCCAGATTCAATCGCGCAAGCAGAAACCGAGAAGTTGCGAGGATTAGCACGCTGTACAGAAGCGCCCAGAGACATTTGCACATTCGCGAGTAAAGTGAGGGGAAGCGTCGTCACTCTTCGAGCCCTAAAGCGAGATCATTACCTCGTCAACGCAGAGCTGCTACGACACCTCACCGACAAACTGCCAAACTCTATACGTGCCCAGTGGTATAGAATCTACACTGAAAAATATGACTCTAGACCAGACCTCGGCTGCTTCAGCGATTTTATTACCGAGCAAGCTCGCTTCTGCAGTGCATTTGCGCCTCCAGAAATTATCAACGAAGCACAAAGCAATCGTACAGTACATAGAGCACACGCGGCTACTACTAAGCCATCTCCGAAATGCAGAGTGTGCGAAAAAGAGGGTCACTACGGATCCGAATGTAAAACATTCAAGGAAGCAAATATCAACAAAAGATGGGAAATCGCAAAGCAAAATAATTTATGTTTCCGCTGTTTACGCTATAGAAATCAGACACACAAATGCAAAACAAATAAGTGTGGAATAGAAGGATGCACCGCGACACACAATCGACTTCTCCATAGTAATACAAAGGAGAAGACTGAGGTCAAACAAAAAGAACCTCAAGAAACTGTTGCTAACTCATTCGGTGTGTCAAAGCATCAAGCCTATTTAAAAATAATTCCAGTGCGAGTAATTGGACCGGCGGGAGCTGTAAACACACACGCCCTGCTGGATGATGGGTCAACAGTTTCACTAATGGATGAAGAGATCGCCAAACAAATTGGAGCTAAAGGGCGGTTCGACCCGTTTAAGATCACTGCTATCGGAAACACTACCCTCGATTCACCGGAATCTCGAAGAATCAAAGTATCGCTGAAGAGTCTCCACAGCAAAAGGGTGCCATTCAGAGCACGCACGGTCGCAAGCCTAAACTTGGGGCCACAGACTGTGCGTGCGGTAGACATAGCCAAGTGCAAACACTTGAAAGACCTAAAGGAGCAGCTAATATATGACTCCGGCAACCCAAGGATCCTAATAGGACAGGACAATTGGAGACTTCTGATAGCCACTCAAATCCGAAGAGGTCCGCCGCACCAGCCAATCGCCTCGCTCACAGAATTAGGATGGGTGCTACACGGGGCACACACTAAAGCCCCGTATCAGCGCGTCCACGCGGCCAATGAGCTGCACAAGAGCGAGGAAACTATAGATGACCAACTCCGCGAATATTTCGCGCTGGAATCTCTCATTATCAATCCGAGAAGACCAGACTCCGACCCAGAGAAGAAAGCTGAAGATATACTAAATAGCAGCACCCGTCAGTTACAAGACGGGTACATAGAAACAGCGCTTCTCTGGAAGGAAAAGGATATCGAGATGCCTGGTAATTATGAAACAGCAATAAAACGGCTCGTTTCCATTGAAAGAAAATTAGATCGAGACGAAGATCTAAAAAGGAAGTATGATGAACAAATGAATTCCCTTGTACAAAAAGGATACGCCGAGATAGCACCGAAAACTAGCACACCGGGAAGAACATGGTACCTACCCCATTTCGACGTCCATAACCCAATGAAGCCAGAGAAGTTTCGAATAGTACACGATGCCGCAGCCAAAACAAAGGGGGTGTCGTTGAACGACTTCCTGCTCACGGGTCCAGACCTACTGCAATCACTACCAGGGGTCATGATGCGTTTTCGCCGCCATAAAATCGCTGTCTCCGCGGACATAGCCGAAATGTTCATGCAGGTCAAAGTTAGACCCGAAGACAGAGATGCCTTAAGATATCTCTGGAGAGGGGATCGACGTAATGAAGCTCCACAGGAATATAGAATGACGTCGATCATTTTCGGTGCAGCCAGTTCACCCTGCACAGCCATATTCGCGAAGAACTGGAACGCTAAAAAATACAAAGACAAGTATCCAGAAGCCGTAGAAGCTATCATCCAAAACCACTATATGGATGACTATCTCGATAGTTTCCAGTCTCTGGAAGAGGCAAAGCGAATATCGAAGGAAGTACGCGACATACACAAAAACGCGCACTTCAACTTAAGAAAATGGGTTTCCAACGCACCAGAAGTTGTAAAAGAATTAGAACCTGACCATGAAGCATCTGAGTCAGTCGATCTGGGAAACAAAGGAACCAAGGAAAAGATACTCGGATTAATCTGGAAACCGGGTACCGATCAGCTGAGCTTCAACCTAAAGCTCGCCCGACTTCTTATCAATTTGCTGCACAAAACACCAACCAAGAGGGAACGTCTCATATGGTGCGTGAAGATGGCACT
Organism: Parnassius smintheus behrii; assembly: GCA_036936625.1. Classification (NCBI taxonomy): domain Eukaryota; kingdom Metazoa; phylum Arthropoda; class Insecta; order Lepidoptera; family Papilionidae; genus Parnassius; species Parnassius smintheus. Next base: position 56,964,521 of record JAUPFT010000007.1, read on the forward strand.
ATACACCATCCTTCATGAGAGACATCCGCATGAAGAAGTATTAGCTACGCTGCTCTGCGAGGTGGAGTACACAGTAAATAGCAGACCATTGACTCACATCTCTGTAGACAGCGACGATGACGAATTCATCACTCCAAATCACTTCCTTTTAGGAGGATCTGCGAGACTTCCGACACCTGGAGAATTTGATGAAAAGAATATGAATAGCAAAAGACACTGGCGACGCTCCCAGATACTCGCTGAATTGTTCTGGCAGCGTTGGGTCCGAGAGTATTTACCGGAACTTCAAAACCGGCGGGAGGCCTATGGGCGAGGTCCCAATCTCCAGGTGGGCGATCCAGTCCTCATAGCTGACGGCCAGTTACCTCGTAACACCTGGCCACGAGGGAGGGTGGAAGCTGTTTACCCTGGTGCGGACGGACAGATTCGCACTGTGGAGGTACGCACAGCAAACGGCCTAATCAAGAGACCAACCAGGAAACTCGTGCTGCTGCCGAAGTAGAAGCAACGTCGCTCACCGAAATGGATGCAGCACCGCTGTGAGAAAATCGTCGCGACGCTGCACGGCGGGAGAGATGTTCGCGACGGCCTAACAACATTAAGAAACGAAGTAATAAAGAATATTGTTTTTTGTATTAATAATGAAATTACCGACTAAACTGAGTGAAAACGTGTATTAATATAGTTATTTAGCACGTTTATAACTCTTAGTATATTTGTATAGAGTGTCGTTTTGATAACAAGTAATATAAACTACTTTTATTATATACCAAAAAATCGACCAATCACAGCGCGTCTTATCGTGGAAAGTTTTTAATTAACTGCGTAATAGTTCATACTAAAATAAGGAAAATAATTTTATGTTCTAAAAGAGTTATAAATATGACATTCAATTAGCATATGGCTTATAGATTAAAGAAGTATAGGGATATTTTTGTATAATTAAACGCATTTCGTAGTTATAGAAAAATCAAAGAATCAATGTACCCAAATATTATGAAAATTTTGGACATTGCGTTTAATAACTTTTTACATTGTTAATATTTTGAGTAACCTTTATGATATAGTAATAAAGTACTAGACTACCGATTTAATGATGTATAGCATGTTAGTGTAGCAATTAGTATTGTATAGAAAATATTGCAATTTTTATATTTGTATAGTGAAAAGTTTATGCAATAAAGAGGCAAACGGAAAATGGCGAGCGGCTCACTGCAAAGTATTGCCCAAGTCTACCTTAGGGGCTCGGGACCCAGTACCAGTAGTAGTGTGAAGAACTACCAGTGACAGTGAAGTGAAGTGAGTGGTATCCGGTGGTAGCTGAAGTGACTAGTAGCAGTATATAGTGAATAGTGAAAGTGTTAGCTAGCCGAAAAAGGTCGTAACTGACATTCGCAGTTACATATCGTGAAAGTGTTAGCTAGCCTAAAAAGGTCGTAACTGACATTCGCAGTTACATATCGTGAAAGTGTTAGCTAGCCGAAAAAGGTCGTAACTGATATTCGCAGTTACATATAGTGATAGTGTTAGCTAGCCGAAAAAGGTCGTAACTGATATTCGCAGTTACACATAGTGAAAGTGTTAGCTAGCCGAAAAAGGTCGTAACTGATATTCGCAGTTACATATTATAGTAAAAGTGGTAACTGATATCCGCAGTTACACAAGTGATAAAATCAGCTAGTTTAGTTGATAATAGCTGCTAGTCAGTAGTGTTAGAAAACCAGCTACTACCAATAGATCTTTGATACCACCGTACAATTTAAAGAAATCTTTTGAAATATACAGTGACCAACCAATAGTGAACAACCGAAGTTTAATAGTTATAGTTATAAAATTTCGCGACTAATCAATCAGTCGAACCGCTGGCCACTACCTTGCTATTTGTATTTGTTAATCGTGCATTTTGATTTGAACCACAGTCCACAATACCTCAGCGGCACCCACAAAGACAGCGGTGAAAATACCCACCGGAACCTATAGGTGTAGGACGTGAGCGACTCGCGAAGTATCTTCGACAACATTTACTCCGGAGAGTTTCGCCCGTCCGGCACAACAAGTCCACTGCTGAACATAGGCCTCCCCCAAGTAACGCCACAAAGCACTGTCCTGAGCCACATGCATCCATCTACTTCCTGCATGTCTTACCAGGTCGTCACTCCATTTAGTGGGGGGTCGCCCTACACTACGCCTACCGGTACGAGGCTACCACTCGAGAACCTTTCTTCCCCATCGGTTATCGGTTCTTCGAGCTGTATGGCCGGCCCATTGCCACTTCAGCTTACTAATCCGTTGGGCAATGTCGGTCACTCTGGTTTTACTGCGGATATCCTCATTTCTGAGTCTATCACGCAGAGAAACTCCGAGCATAGCCCTCTCCATAGCTCGCTGAGCAACCTTGAGCGTCCTCATACGGCCAGCAGTGAAGGGCCACGACTCTGATCCGTAAGTCATCACTGGCAACACGCACTGGTTGTACACTTTAGTTTTCAGAGATCGAGGTATACTTGACGAGAAGATGTGTCGTAATTTCCCGAACGCTGCCCAATCGAGTTGAATCCGTCGATTTACCTCTCGGTCGAATTTGGACTTACCTAGTCGGACTATTTGTCCCAGGTAAACGTACTCGTCAAAAACTTCGAGCATAGTACTCCCAACAACTACCGACATAGGTGAGACATGGACATTAAACATGACCTTTGTTTTGTCCATGTTCATCTTAAGACCTATCCGTTGGGAGACACCATTGAGGTCATTGAGCATAGTGCTAAGGTCCTCCAGCGATTCTGCCATAAGGACTATATCGTCGGCAAATCGAAGGTGAGTGATGTACTCGCCATTGATGTTAATACCGTATCCTTTCCAGTCCAGTAGCTTGAAAACGTCTCCCAATGCAGCGGTGAAGAGTTTCGGGGATATAACGTCACCCTGTCTTACACCTCTCTGCAGTTGGATAGGTTTCGAGCTCTGGTTCTGTACTCACAAACACTGTACTGTACAAACACTTCAGCACTTCGATATACCGACAGTCAACTTGGCACCGCTGAAGGGACTGTAGCACCGCCCAAATTTCGACGGAATCAAAGGCTTTCTCATAGTCGACATACGCGATGCAAAGTGGCAGATTGTACTCTTCGCTCTTCTGTACAATCTGCCGCAGGGTATGTATGTGGTCTATGATACTGAAGCCTTTTCGGAAACCGGCTTGTTCGGGAGGCTGGAAGTCGTCTAGTCTGCGTGCGAGACGATTCATAATGACTCTCGAAAACAGCACGTAGACGCGGCTCAGAAGGGAAATCGGTCTGTAGTTCTTCAAGAGAGCGTTGTCGCCTTTCTTAAAGAACAAGACCACCGCACTTCTGCTCCACGCCTCCGGAGTAGTGCCACCATTGAGGACGGAATTGAAGAGCTTCTGAAGGACTTTAAGTACCGGTGTTCCACCCGCTTTCAGAAGCACCGCTGTAATTCCATCTTCGCCTGGGGCCTTGCCGTTTTTAAGGTGCTGGAGAGCCATTCGAATCTCGCTCAGACTGACGTCCGGGATATCATCGGAATAGTGTCGGGTAAGACTTGCTCTTGGATCGTTACTCACACTTGCGTGTGGCTCCAACGATGATGTGTACAGCTGCCCATAGAACCTCTCAATCTCACTCAAAATCTCAGGTGTCTCGGAAACGATGCTGCCACACTCAGTCTTCAGCTTTGACAGTTGGCTCTTTCTGGCAGATAGATCTCTGGCAAATACTTTGGAGCCCTGGTTCCGCTCGATCGCTTCTTTAATACGAGCAGTATTAAAGTTGCGTAAGTCTCGCCGCATGCATTTGGAGATCTGTCTGTTCAGCTGCCTGTATTCTGTCAAATCTGTTGACGATTGCAGCCTCATCTTCCGTCTAACAGCCATGAGATTAAGAGTTTGATCAGAGAGTTTTTGTGTTCTTCTGCGGCGGGTCTTGCAGAACTTAGCTCCGACCGCATGGACAGTTTCCATGAGCTTGTCATTCATATCGTCCACTGCATTGCAATCTTCTAGGCACTGAAAGCGGTTACGTAACTCGAGCTGAAAAGTCTCGGGATTCTGGATTAGAGCACGAGGGGGACGGAGCGTTGACTTCATAAGACGAGATCTCTCCAACGTTTAGGTTCAGTGTGCCTCTAACCATTCGGTGATCGCTGCCGGTTTTCACCCTTGCGATCGCTGAGACATCACTGAACAGTTGGCGTCTGGTCGCCATAATGAAGTCAATCTCATTTTTTGTCGAACCGTCGGGGCTCGACCAGGTCCACTTCCTGTGGGGCCGCTTCTGGAAGAAAGAGTTCATCATAAAGAGTCCCTCTTTCTCCATAAAGTCGGCCAGCTGCTGGCCCCTTCGGTTCCGTTGCCCTACTCCAAATTTCCCTAACTTCAGCTCACCGCCTTCTCTTGTGCCTAGTTTTGCGTTGAAGTCTCCCATCAACACCGTGTAGTGGGTTTTGGAGGAATGCATGGCTCTAGAAATATCCTCATACATTTCCTCCACCTCCTCATCGGGATGTGCCGAGGTTGGTGCGTAGACCTGTATGACCTTCAGCGAATACCGTTTGGTGATTCTGAGTATCAGGTACGCGACCTTCGTCGACACACTCCCAATCTTTTCAACGTTGTTGACGAGAGACTTGTGGACGATAAATCCAACACCTCCTTGGGACAGATGGTCGCCCTCCCAGTGATAGAACAAGTTGCCGGACTCGAGGATTACCGTGTCCTCCCCCTCTCTTCGGACCTCAGATAATCCAATAATATGCCAGCGCAACTTGTCTACCTCTTCTTCCAGCTCCAGTATCTTCTCGTCAGTCCTCAGGGTGCGTGAGTTATACGTTGCCAGGTCGAGTCGTCGTAGGTGACAACCGAACCTCCACCGGAGATTCTTAGCACCCCCTGCCCCGCCGTTACCATGGTCGCCACCGTAGCCAGGAATAGCGGGGCCGCCGGGGGCTGGGGGCCGTTTATTTGCGTCGTTTCTCATGGGGGGATATTTGCCATAGTTGCCACGCTTGGCGAGCGGGTTCGCAACCGCAGTGTTTTATTATGTTATTGTTGTTATTAGGAAGATGCTTCTGCCCATCTCCTTTCTGTGTCCCTCTGTCACCTCTTACGAAACCCACGGGAAGATATGGGGTAGTGGATATTCTCAACCGCCACTACACGGCGAATAGTATAGGGAACAAAATATTTTAGTTGATTTTGCCGCGAAAAATGATAAAACTCTATCCGCTTTTTTATCTTCAATTCTGGTTGAATATAATCGGAGGTTTCGACACTCTATCTGGTATTTACCCGAAATTTTTTTTCTAGATGCATTCTATTTGTTATGGAATTCTCCATCTATAACCCGATTCCTATTCGAATCATGTACTCTACAATCGCTTCCAAATATTATGTATTGAATCAAAAAAAACATAATGATTTCTTATATTTACGCGAACACTACACATGATTAAAACTACTTTTACGGATTTTATCGCGTTTATTTTTAAATCTAAAAAAATAAAATCCGTAAAAGTAGTTTTAATCAAAAAAAAAACAATTACGTTCTAAGCAATGCCGAGATAACTTTGACAAATACATTTCACTCTCGGCATATCTGGGCGCGGCGGCAAACGTGACTTCCGGTGGTCCACAAATCGCGCCGCGCGAATTGTGGCCACGCCTGTCGCTTCGCCGTTCGCGCCGCCGCGCCGATTCCCGTGGCCAGGCCGTAAAAGGGTCAATTTGAGGCGATTGGGACTTCGTGGCGGGCCGCTTCGGGTTCATGCCACCAAATCAATCAATGCAAAAGGCGGGCTCCTGGGCACCGGCTGCATCTTCCGCTGTCCATTTTGATTTATTAATGTACTTTTATCTGTTTTACTAAATTATTAAAAATTTTGTATGTATATTTATCGCTTTCTTTTATATATTTATGCAGCCCAACCAGACTACTATTATACCAATCAATAACTTAATTGGGGGTCATTGTAGAAGCGTGCTCGTCGCGACCCCTGCCAGCCCTTTTCAGGGCTGCAATTCTACACAGCTGCGCACCCATGCGAACGAGGGTTAGGGCGTCCCCCCAAGGCGACGCACACCAGCTCGTCCCCGTTGGTGTGGAATGCAGCGCGCAAAGCGGCGATGGGGACCGCCACCCGTCACGCACAGCCCGACACGGCGGAAGGTGGAGGACGGAGTGCAGAGTTGGCACGTGGAATGTTAGAGGAGGCATGAGAGATAAGACGAATGAGTTGATCGAAATAATGAAAGAAAGAGAATTAGATGTCGTGTGTATGTCGGAGACCAAACGGAAAGGCAGTGGTATTGAAGAGCTCCCTGGCGGGACGTTAGCTATATGGTCCGGAGTCCCGGAAAGCGAGAACGCCTGCCAAGGAGTGGGAGTGCTGTTGTCGTCCCGGTTGGTCGATCTTATGACTGAGTACAAGGTTGTGAACTCAAGACTTCTCTGGGTTCGCTTCAAAATGGGACTGACGAAGTTATTCCTTTTGGCTGTTTATGCGCCGGTAGCTTCGTCGTCCAGGGCTGAGCTGGAGGAGTTTTGGGAGAATGTAAGAGAAGTTCTAGATTTGGTTAAGGGAAACGAAAGAACTGTTGTATGTGGTGATTTGAATGGATGGGTAGGTATCGCTCGACCAGGATACGAGTCGGTGCTTGGAAAGTTTGGCGATAAAAGGGTTAATGATGCTGGCAAGCTTATACTGGCTGTATGCAAGGAAAAGGGTCTTCTTGTGACAAACACTATGTTTAATCACAGGAAGATCCATATGTACACTAGAGAAAGAAAGAATGAGAGAAGTATGATTGATTTGTTCCTGGTGGATGACCGACTGCGAAAACAGGTGATGGATACACGAGTGTTCAGGGGTGCTGACCTGGGAACGGATCATTATCTAGTAATTACTAGATTTAGGGGTTTGTTCGCGGGTTGGCGCCACCGGACGGCGGTAACAGAACCACAGTCGGTCTGTCGCATCCGAAGCTGGAAGCTTCAGGAAGCGGATACTAGGGACAAATATCACATGAGGGTAGCCGAAAAGCTTGACACCATCGATGGCAGGAAAGAATGTGTGGAGAGAACATGGCAGAACCTTAGGGATGGAATGGTAAGTGCAGCGGAAGAAGTATGTGGTACGACAAAAAGAGGTAGTAGTAAAAGAAGAGATGCATGGTGGAATGATGAAGTGAAAGAAGCTGTAAAAAAGAAGAAAAAAGCATGGTTAGACTACTTGGCCTCTAGTAACGATGAGCATATGAGAGAGAAGATGAAAGAAAGATTTTTTTTTGCGAAAACATTGATTGAGGAAGTACGTGAAAGGTGTAGAATAGAAGCGGACGAGAGGTTGTCGCACAACTTTAGGGAAAACTCCAAACTCTTCTGGAAAGAGGTTGGAAGGTCCCGGAGTGGTGCGACAGCTTTAAGAATGAACAAAGTGCTTTCGAGAACCAATGACGTCCTCTCAGAAAAATCGGACGTCATGCAGCGATGGAGTGAATTTTATAGAGAATTGTATGCGTGTCATGATCTTAGTGAAGGATCCGGGGGTGACGCCGTGACTGGCACGCCAGACACGGACCTCGATGACACTGAGGTCATCAGCATGAAAGAGATTGAACGTGCGATTCGAAGTTAGAAATGTGGTAAGGCTGCGGGACTAGACAGAGTTACTGCTGAAATGGTCAAGTACGGTGGGCCTCGCGTCTGGGACAGCTTTCATCTGCTGTGCAATTTGTGCTGGCGGACGGGAGATGTCCCGGATGATTGGCGATCCGCGGTCATTGTGCCTTTATATAAAGGTAAAGGTTCACATTTTGACTGTGGGTGCTATCGGGCGATCAGCTTGACCAGTTTAGCAAGTAAAGTTTATTCGAAGGTTTTGACACGCAGGATGCAAGAGAAATCGGAAAGATTCTTATGGGAGGCACAATGCGGATTTAGACCTGGAAGAGGATGCACGGATCAAATGTTTTCTCTCCGCATGATCACGGAGAAGCTTCTGAGTGTTAACCAGAGGATTTTCTGTGCTTTTGTGGATCTGGAGAAAGCATTTGATAAGGTTATAAGGAAGAAAATGTGGGAACTGTTGCCGGGATATGGTGTGGATGGTCGATTGTTAAGGGCTGTGCAGTCACTTTACTATGACTGTAAAGCCTGTGTGCGGGTAGGGCATGACCTGTCACCCATGTTTAGCGTCCAAGCGGGCGTAAAACAGGGTTGTGTCATGTCTTCCTGGCTGTTCATACTGTATCTCGACAGCTGTTTACAGAAGCTGAAAGATAGCTGTTTGGGTGTGAAATTGGGTGACATAAAAGTTAATTGTCTGCTGTATGCTGATGATGCAGTGCTTATTGCACCATCAGAAGCAGAACTGCAGGCATTAGTCACGTGTATGAAAGAGGAATGTGAAATTAAAGGTCTCCGTTTGAATGCTAATAAAACTAAGGTTCTGGTATTTGAAAAGGACGAAGAGAGAACGAAATGTGAAATATGGGTAAATCAGGAATGTCTAGAACAGGTAAATGAAATTGTATACTTGGGAAGTGCTTTCAGCCGGGATGGAAGATGTGATTTAGATGTGGATAGGCGTGTCGCTGCCGGAAACAAAGTCAATGGTGCCCTGAATGCATTAGTAAAAAGGCAAGGCGTGGTGAAGAGTGCACGCCTTGCAATACATAACGCAGTGTTGGTACCGACTTTGTTATATGGCAGCGAAACCTGGGTATGCCAGAAGAAGCATAAAAGCAAGTTGAATGCAGTGGAGATGCGATCTCTTCGTAAAATGTGTGGCGTTACCATAGCCGACCGAAAGCGAAACGAAGAGATTCGCAATATGGCAGGATTGAAAGATGACCTTATCACAAAAATTGATAGGGGCGTACTCCAATGGTTTGGGCACGTTGAACGAATGAGTGAAGACCGAATGGTGAAGAAAATATATAGAGCGAAAGTAAATATTAAAAGGTGTCGAGGTAGACCGAGACTAACTTTCGAAGACCATGTGAGCAAATTGCTCGAAGAGGGGAGGGTCAAGAGTTCTCGGATACCTAGACGTGCATGTATGAAGAAGTTAATGAACCTGAAAGAAGCGAAAGAGGTATGTAAGGATCGTGACACTTGGCGATCTGTTCTCTCTGGCTACCCCGTTAGGGATTGTGCGTGACGATAAGTAAGTAAGTAAGTAATAACTTAATTAACAACTTCCCCGTTCGCAAAAAAACAATAGTTACATCATCGAAATGTTCATATATACAGAGTTATTTTGCAATATACGGCCAAAGTCGCAGAGAATGTTTAGAATTAGTAATATAGGCGAATGTTGAATAAAAATTAATTTAAAAAATCTCAAAAAATGTTCTTTTTGTCTATGAAATCAGAATGCGTGATAATGCATTATGTTACCTTATTTTCATTCATAAATTTACAACTCCCACTATTTTACTACGCACGCACACATTCGTATAGGTCACTTGATTACAAAATTTAAGTACCTTGTCGCGCGTGTTCCCGCGTACGCTACTTCCACCAGCTTCCAGCTTCCAGCTACGTCCACCGTATGGCGCGGAATCACATTTTAAGCAATGGAAGTTGACGCAAAGATTATACGAAAGAGAGTCTTTACTGCGTCAAGAAATTAAAATACATGTACCTACTAATCGAAGAACAATTGACAGCTAATCAAACTATTCAAGTGCAGTGAGCGATAATTTAAATGAATATAAAAATAGTCGCCGGATCGTTCCCCGCTTGAGCTTTTATTTGAGGCGTGAAATAAAGAGTCGCGTTTACGTCAAAGATGCCCAAAGTTTATGAAGACCAACACGGTAACATTATTGTTGCGTTCTAGGAAATTGAAAGTGCTTAAGCACAAGTAATAAATGTAATATTTTAAATCATCAGCCGTAAGTATTTCTGTACGTCACCAAAATGGACTTTTATTAAATCTCATATTATCATCATCACTATAAAATGAAGCATTTTGCTATATATATATCCTACTGTCCCGTTGACCTATGTAGGTTTTTCTGTTTCTATCTGTATATACTATCACAATCAAGTAATTATTATGTTATTTGGGTGAATAAACGCTATTCGACCTACGCTATACTATTCAACCCTGACATTCATGATACCCTCACACATTGGTTAGTTACTAACACAAACTTAAGCATGTTCACGTACGTGAAACTGCGGTTGCACAAATTCACTTTTTATTGCTTTGTCTTTTTTAATTATGAACAGAATTTTCTCAAAGTTCAACTTTTTTAACACAATGCATACTGTGATTGTTTATAACTATAAAAGCAGTCATGTAAAATTTATAAGACCGTAATATAACCAAACATTCATTGTTGTTTCTTCTGTTGGCAATCCAAATAAATAAAAAGGGCCAAAAATAAAAGTTCTTGACGAAGATTCAGGCATTTGTTTAAAACATCATTCAAACATACGTTGTTCGATGTTTTTCCGGATGCATTAAATACTACTCTTAGTGACGTAGTTAAAGAGTCAAAAGTTAAAGAGCGTTTAAATGTGTGATGCAACATGTAATACATTCGATTGATGTATTCATTCATAAATTGCTAGTAATTATTGGCTAGTTTTTAATTTTTTCAAGCTTCTTTCGAGCTGATGAAATTGTGTGCAAACTTTAGGTTTATATAATCCTAACTTTTCTTCCGCGTCAGGCTGTAGTGGAAGGCGCGCTACATATCTCCTATCAGGTTGGCGAAAAGTAATCTCTTGGTACTTTTGAAGGCAATACCTTTCGAGTCTTCGGATGACAACTCCTCATTGTCATTGATATCTTCGTTCGGCCATTTATGTATGATGTCGATATCTACAATAATCACGTTACAGTTGTACGATTTCACGTTTCCGCATAAAATCCAGTCAAACCGGTTTTGCTGCGCAATAGGCATGGCGTCATTTTTTTAATGATTCTTCCCACGAGTAAGAATTACAGATATCCTAGTAACAAATCTATTGTTCTGCTACGACAGAATTCAGGGTCCGCTAAATGGATTGTTTCTATAAATACCAATGACGGTTTTCCGAATGATTTGTTTGGTAGGTTGTTTACCGCGTTTTTCATTATAAAGACGTCAAGATTTATGCTAAACGTGTTATATTAAGATGAAAAAGCGATGTTCATAACACCCTTGCAGCTGTTCTCGCGCCATTCCTAATATCACTCCTTTGCGATGCGTTCGAGGTAGTCCTAATCTTTGAGCGCAGTTTTCGGTAATAATCGATGTTTGGGATCCTTGGTAGATAAGTGCTCTCATGCAGCGAAGGGGAACTATCAACAGCCTGAACGCTGATTAGAGCAGTTGCCAAAAAAATCTCTTGAGAGTTCTTCGTTCGTTTGACACCATGCGGTCGGTCATTGCACTCAACTTTGCAGCGTTTGCTGATACGGCAAAGGCTTCGTCAATCACTGCATGATGATTGCTTGGGCTCTTGCGACTTTAGGCCTGTAAATTTCACATTCCAAAAGTGTAGTAATTCTTTTAAAGTCGGCAAATCTCTTGCGTGTTTCAGTGACTGAATGTAGTCGTTATGTGTGTCTTCGTCTAATTTCTGAATAATTAATTAAACAACCAGGGTCCTAGTTCTGTATGTTGACTCCCAGATTTTTGGTAGCGTTCAAGCATTCGTTGGTGGTATGGACTGAGATGTAATGATTCGCTTGTAGTAAAAAGGGTCTCCGGTACATTACTCTCACCATACGAAACATAACAGCACTAAGCTGCTATTTTACGCTGGTGTTGTTTGAGAGCGGGTCCTGCCCCGGTCGGCCGACTCATTCGTGCTACAACCATAATACAGCTGCAGCGCTACCACGTATTAAAGATGCATGAATGCAGACCTGACGCTGTCGAGGTGCAAGTGCGTGGGCGAGGCGGGCGGCGACAGCGGCTCGCTGTCGTCTGAAGAGGACGCGCCCGCTTCCGCTTCCGCCTCTGCTTCCGCTTGTGCACTGACTGCCGCCTCCACCGCCGCGCCCGCCTCCTCCTCCACCTGCAGCTCGTTCTCCTTCTCGCTCTTATCGTCTATCACCATGCGCGGCACGTTCACCTCGTATCTGTGACCAATTACAAATAGAAACTTTTTACAATATAAGTTATAAATAATACTTATTGAAATTCACTCTTATGGTTTGTTTATCATTGGTTAGGAAAATACCTCTGTCCTAGGAAGAACCAGCAAGAAACGGAGAGAGAATTTTTTTTTGAAAAAATAATTTTACAATTAATTAAGTTACACAGTAATAAATACAAAACCAAATTAGAAATAGCTTGTTAGCAATCACCTCGTCCCCAAGGGTTATTGTCTATTGTACTTGTACTTAGTCGGGTCATAAGTTCTGTCAAAACCTCACTATTTAAAATTTTTGTCTACCATTTTTTTCTCATTTTTGACCGGCCCATTGCTACTTCGTTTACTGATCAGATATATTGTTTAGTCTAACACACAGAAAAACTCTGAGTATAGCCCTCTTCACAGCTCACTGAGCGACCTTAAGCTTCCTCATACGGCCAGTATTGAACACGTCTCAGATCCATATGTCACCACTGACAAGACGCTATAGTTGTACATTCTTGTTTTCAAGTTTTGAGGTATACATGATGAGAAGTGAACAAGTGAGAAGGGGTAACTCTGCTAGTCTGCTGTAAGGAGCCTATCTTACTGGACCGCAATACTTAAGCTAAGCACTGATCTGATTTGGAACTGGCATCCTGTGGCCTGATGGAATCGAACTGCTTAACCAATTTACACAATGCACTCTAGTCTGTCCGCGCCTAGGTACCTAGATAGATTTAGTTTCGCTTAGCACCACTGGGGTACTGAACCCCGGTTCGATCCCCACCGGCACCAATAAAATTGTTTGTTGATTTACTTACGTGCTTGGCGGTGAAGGGAAACATCGTGAGAGAACCTGCATGTCTGAGAAATAAAAAAAATATTTCGAAGACATGTGAAGTTCACGCCGCCGCATTTTGTAGTTCCTTCGCTCCGGATACGGAGGGCAACCTAGTCACCCTAACCATTTAGTGACCATCCGTTTCCAGATTCGAACCCAGGAACTATTAGCGTCACTAGGCGGCAAATAAATTTAATGGGAAACTATAAAAACGTGTGCACTCCGGACATAGATTCGGTGATAACGTTTGTTTACACTTACGTGTGCAAATGTTCAGTTCAAATGAAATTTTGTTATTATACTTTATCTTTTAAATGTTAATGCCATGTTGTTATATGTGTGTTATTTAATAATTGTATAAAATAATATATTGTAAATTAACTTTATTTAATAGAAATGTCCCACTGGGTTGCTTGCTGGTTCTGCCCAGGATAGAGGTTTTCTGCGAACTAGTGGTAGAAACACCATATTGAATAAAAATGATTCTATTCTATTCTAAAGCTTTTTCTTGGAACCCTTCATTTAATTATAAATTATTCAATAAAATCATATAATATTTCAAAGCTTTTTCATGTGAACATTCTTGTGAACTCTACATTTTAATAGAAGTGTCTCTAATATCAGAAGTGGAATTAGTTAAAGCTTTCAATTTGAACTCTAGATTTTAATAAAACTAATATATGCGACATATTTTGTTAATTGATGACGGCTGAAGACTAGCGCAATTGAGTAAAATTAACCGAAGATATATATGATGGCGGTTAAGAATATCCACGTTTTAAAGATTGGGAGTGTATCGACGAGGGTCGCGTACCTGATACTCAGAATCATCAAACGGTATTCGAAGGTGGTACAGGTCTGAAGGTCATACAGGTTTACGCGCCAACGTCGGAACATCCCGATGAGGAGGTGGAGGAAATGTATGAGGATATTTCTAGAGCCATGCTTTCCTCCAAAACGCACTACACGGTGTTGATGGGAGACTTCAACGCAAAACTGGGCACAAGAAAGAACGGTGAGCTGAAGGTAGGGAAATTTGGGATAGGGCAACGAAACCCAGGGGGCCAGCAGCTGGCCGACTTCATGGAGAAAGAGGGACTTTTTATGATGAACTCTTTCTTCCAGAAGCGGCCCCACAGAAAGTGGACCTCGTCAAGCCCCGACGGTTTGACAAAAAATGAGATTGACTTCATTATGACGATCAGACGCCAACTGTTCAGTGTGAGAGTTTATATGTGGTAAAGCCATGCTGCAGTTATATTAGTAGTATAGTTGTAGTACGATTTGTCACACATCATACCGCTCACAGAATACCTGTTGTGTTTCGTATGGTGAGTGTAGAGAACCGGAGACCCTTTTACTGGAAACGAGGCATTCCATCTTAGTCCTCACGGGTGACAACGCATCTGCATTTTGATGAGATTCTTAATCGAGGATGGATGTAGATGTCTATGGGCCACAACAACCACTTACCATCAGGTGGGCTGCGTGCTCGTTTGTCACCCTATCCTATAAAAAAAATGTCTCAGTGATCGCAAGGGTGAAAACCGGCAGCGATCACCGAATGGTCACTGAACCTAAACGTTAAGTTGGAGAGGTCTCGTCTAATGAAGTCAACGCTCCGTCCCCCTTGTGCTCTAATCTAGAATCCCGAAACCTTTCAGCACGATTTACGTAACCGCTTTCAGTGCCTAAAAGATTGCAGTGCAGTGGACGACATGACAAGCTCGTGGAAACTGTCCATGCGGTCGGAGCTAAGTTCTACAAGACCCGCCGCAGAAGAACACAAAAACTCTCCGATCACACTCTTAATCTCATGGCTGTTAGACGGGAGATGAGGCTGCAATCGTCAACAGATTTGACAGCATACAGGCAACTGAACAGACAGATCAACAAATGCATGCGGCGAGACTTACGCAACTTTAATACTGCTCGTATTAAAGAAACGATCGAGCGGAACCAGGGCTTCAAAGTATTTTCCAGAGATCTGTCTGCCAGAAAGTGCCAACAGTCAAAGCTGAAGACTGAGTGTGGCAGAATCGTTTCCGGAACACCTGAGATTTTGAGTGAGATTGAGAGGTTTTACGTGCAGCTGTACACATCATCGTTGTAGCCACACGCAAGTGTGAGTAACGATCCAAGAGCAAGTCTTATCCGACACTATTCCGATGATATTCCGGACGCCAGTCCGAGCGAGATTACAATGGCTCTCCAGCGCCTTAAAAACGGCAGACGAGGATGGAATTACAGCGGAGCTTCTGAAAGCGGTGGAACACCGGTATTTAAAGTCCTTCAGAGCTCTTCAATTCCGTCCTCCATGGTGGCACTACTCCGGAGGCGTGGAGCAGAAGTGCGGTGGTCTTGTTCTTCAAGAAAGGCGACAACGCTCTCTTGAAGAACTACAGACCGATTTCCCTTCTGAGCCGCGTCTAAGTGCTGTTTTCGAGCGTCATTACGAATCGTCTCGCACGCAGACTCGACGACTTCCAGCCTCCTGAACAAACCGATTTCCGAAAAGGCTTCAGTACCATAGACCACATACATACCCTGCGGCAGATTGTACAGAAGACCGAAGACCTGGCGTATGTGGACTATGAGAAAGCCTTTGATTCCGTAATTTATTTTTAATTCCGAAACTAAAGTACGTGTTGCCAGTGATGACTTACAGTGCGTGCCAGTGATGCAACCAGTGCGTGTTGCCAGTGATGACTTACAGATCTGAGAGGTGGTCCTTCACTGCTAGTCGTATGAGGACGCTCAGGGTCGCTCAGCGAGCTATGGAGAGGGTGATACTCAGAGTTTCTCTGCGTGATAGACTCAGAAATGAGGATATCCGCAGTAAAACCAGAGTGACCGACATAGCCCAACGGATTAGTAAGCTGAAGTGGCAATGGGCCGGCCATATAGCTCGAAGAACCGATAACCGATGGGAAAGAAAGATTCTCGAGTGGCAGCCTCGTACCGGTAGGCGTAGTGTAGGCGACCCCCACTAGATGGAGTGACGACCTGGTAAGACATGCAGGAAGTCGATGGATGCAGGTGGCTCAGGACCGTGCTTTGTGGCATTACTTGGGGGAGGCCTATGTTCAGCAGTTGACTTGTGAAGGGCTGTAATGGTGATGATGATGATATACGATGACAAGTGGATCCTCTACGACAATTGTAAGCGTTCGAGCACTGTATGCTTTGATCCAGTTGCCTAAGCCAAACACTGCCCGAAACGAAACATTAGCCTGATGAAGCTTATGATGAGTTTGGTAGTCTACTGTTCATCATCGGCCTGCCATCCTACGCCACGTTAACTGCTGACCGTAATTGTAAAGAATTGGAAATGATGGTGGAGAAGCTGGCACACTTAAACAACCTAGATTGGTGAACTGCTCTTCGCCATTGCTTCTTCATGACAATGCCCGGCCACATACTGCACAACAGACCTTGGACAAAGCACCAAAAGTAGAGAGGCGGGACCAAAACTAGAGACCCTTTCTCATTCACCATATTTTCCAGAACTTTTCCAAACAAACTTACGCTAATTTCTAAAATTAGATAAGTTTTACATAGGCAAAATTTTAATTCTGAGGAGGTAGTAAAAACGCCTTTAAAGAGTTCATCCATTCTCGTGCATCTAATGAAGCTTAACGTCAACACTAATTTCAAGAAGTGATATCCACAATAGTGGCACTGAAAGTTCTTAGAAAATTAAAAACTGAACAAACTAGCAAGTTACTTATTAGTTTTGTTATATATTTTCAAAATAGTGTTCATTTAGGTACATCAAAACATCGCTGCATTCGATGGAACCACTGAGAAAATCATTTTGCTCACTCGTCCTTAGGGGTCTCTTCGACGGCATTTCGAAACGCAGCCACTGCTTCCTCGGCGTCCATAAAACGTTTTCATCGAAGCTTTCTTTTATTTTCGGAAATAAATAAAAATCCAAAAATCCATGGATATAGGACGGGTAACCCAGTAATTCCACATCTGTCGCCAAGTAGTCAATTGTTTGCTTGGCGCAGGTCGAAACGCAGGTCGGCGGCAAGTTGCGGCGCGCGTAGTACTGTACCTGTGCAGGCGCAGGTCAGCGGCCAGTGGCGGCGCGCGGCGAGCCGCAGCACGAGCACGTGCAGGCGCGTGCAAGGGCGGGGTGCGCGCGGGCCGCAGCGCAGCGCCGCGCCGGCGCAGGCGCAGCGTTAGCTCGCCGCTGGGCGCCGCGGCCGCCACGCGCGCGCACAGCCGCTCTACAGCCTCGCCTCCCCACCCGATCACGCACTGCCCGCCCACCTGCCCACCAATAATTTAACATTTATGTTGTTCACACGCGGTAGAAGTGAATCCTTCAAATGAAATATACTTAATAAAAATATTCGCCGCCGAAACGGATGTGCGCGCAGAACGCAGAACTACAGCACCTCGAATTGTAAGTGAGAGCGCGAGTGAACCTGAACAATCTCGTCCGCATCGTGAACTGCTCCCGAAGCATGCGCGGGCGAGCCGAAGCGGATGTGCGCGAGCTGGTGGTGTCCGCAGAACGACGGCAGCACCTCAAAGCCCAGCGGCCGCGAGCCCTGGCGCAACGTCACCGTATCCAGGGACGCGGGCTGCAGGATCGTGGGGTCCGACACATCCTGCCCACGACATGGATAACGATGTTTGCATAAATATCATGAAATGTGTAATTAAGATAATTAAAATAATAACAACAATAATTTTTCATAAATATACTATATAAATTTAATTTCATGTATTTAAATAGACGTTTATTCACATAACATTGAAATATACACAATATTAAAAAACTTTAAGAAGAAAACTAAAACTGAAAACCTATATTAAGATTAAGGGTACAGGTCTGTAACATAACCCAAAATTAAATTATAAACTATTTTATTATTATTCTATCTTTTTTACGATTTTTTTTATAGAACAAGGGTGACAAACGAGCACACAGTCCATCTAATGATAAGTGGATGTTGTAACAGAAACGGAAACTTTTTATTCAATAAGATTATAAATAACGATTATTGAACGTTACTTTTTAACTTCCCGCTAAGAAAATTGAAAATTTTCAAAAATAGAGAATGTATTGATTGAAATAATACTCGTTTTTACGGAATTTATCGCGTATATTTAACTTTTTAATACCCGACGTTTCGAGAGCTTTACAGCACCCATGGTCACGGGAAGGACTGAGATGTTTAACGTCCAGATGTCATAGTTAACCGCGGTTACCATAGATTAAAATTTAACTTTTGTTCCGATCTACACAGTATGAACTTATGGTATCATGAAGCCTTGCAGTTGTATGCTTGGGTTGGGATTTAATTTTATTTATTATAGGATCCCAAGCAGATGGTAGCACCCAGCCATCTTCTCTATTGAAATTAGGGTGTTTTTTGATTTCAATAGCCTCGCGAATCATCCTTGGAAGGAATCGGTGTTCTTTAGCGAGGATTTGTGGTCTATCAAATCTGATGTAGTGACGGGGGCGATCCTGTACATGTTCACAGACTGCAGACTTCCTGCAGTCCTCCTGAATACAACCCAAGCATACAACTGCAAGGCTTCATGATACCATAAGTTCATACTGTGTAGATCGGAACAAAAGTTAAATTTTAATCTATGGTAACCGCGGTTAACTATGACATCTGGACGTTAAACATCTCAGTCCTTCCCGTGACCATGGGTGCTGTAAAGCTCTCGAAACGTCGGGTATTAAAAAGTTAAATATACGCGATAAATTCCGTAAAAACGAGTATTATTTCAATGTGTAGTGTTCGCGTAAATATAAGAAATCATTAAGTTATTGATTCATAGATATTCACCCCGATTTTCGAAAATCGAGTTTTCATCAGATTTTGACGTATTGAGATCCCAGGAAGCTATTCTATTTTCACGTGGACGTCCGTACGGATGTATGTATGTATGTGTGCATGGTTGTAAGTATGTAAACCTTTAATAACTTTTGAACGTCTTGATCGATTGAGATGCGGTTACGGAGCAAAGACGGCGTTCTAAATATCTTAATGTGGAATAGATTTGGTGATAATATGAACTGATTCGGACGAGTAGATTTTGAGAAATCTCAAAAATAAAAATTATGGAAAACCATTTTTTTGTGATAACTTTTAAAGGTCGATCGATTTTAAAAACTAATCAGCTCTTAACTTCAAAAAAATGACTTCGAATGCTGTTTGGAAAATAAAAATCGGTTCATTTGTTCGTGAGATATCGAAGGAGAAAGAATTTGGAAAAAAAAGTTTTTTTTAACATAACTTCGAGATTTCACAACCGAGCAAGTTTATGCTTTCTACATTATTTGTAGAACTTAAAAAACTGCGTCGAATGCCGTTTTGAACATGAAAATCGATTTATCCGATCATGAGATACCCAAGAAAATTTTGAAAAAAAAAACGTTTTTTTTTAACATACTTCCCCGCCAAGTTTAAGCGTTTTGAGTTCGAAAAGCTCAAAACGCCTAAGCTTAGCAGGAAGTTTCAGGGATGGTATGTAGGGTCAACCAATATTTTCTTTTACCACTGGTTCTGAAAAAACCTCTGCCCTGGGAAGAACCAACAAGACTCAAGCGGGACTTTTTTTTAAATATAACAACTTACAATCATGTATCTTACACAATTAACAACACAAAATAAATTAGAAATAGCTTCGTAGCGATCACCTTTCCCAGGGTTTATTTTTAATCGTAAATTCCTTAATATTATAATAACCCTTTTTATACAAACCTGCTCGGGGTTTCTCTGCATGATAAACTTAGAAATGAGGATATCCGCAGTAGAACCAGAGTAACCGACATAGCCCAACGGATTAGTAAGCTGAAGTGGCAATGGGCCGGCCATATAGCTCGAAGAACCGACAACTGTTGGGCAAAAAAGGTTCTCGAGTCTCCCCTCTAGATGGAGTGACGACCCGGTAAGACATGCAGGAAGTCGATGGATGCAGGTGGCTCAGGACCGTGCTTTGTGGCATACCTTGGGGGAGGTCTATGTTTAGCAAGGGACTTGTGAAGGGCTGTTATGATGATGATGATGATACAAACTTTTTCACCGAGAGTCATCGAGAAAAGTCCACACTCCTGATGGAATCATTTAACTGACTATTATCACCAGTGGGTATCCATTCAATGATTTGTATTGCGAAGCAATTCATACCAATCGAACCTTGTCAAACACCCAGAAAATGTAATTTCATATAAAGACCTGCATATCAGTTCGGAAAACTATCAAGTTTTTTGGAATTTGTTGAATCATCGATACAATAATAAAAAACATATTTTGTGTATATGTATAAACAAATTAGATGCTGAAACTCACTAAGATTACATCGAATCCCTAAAGAATTCTAAGTATTTGCCCACTTTAACAGATTTTTTTAAATATTGTGGTAAAAAAAATTACGTCACTCGACGCAACAAGACTCCACAGCAAAGTCGCTTGAAACATTTCATCAAAAGGAGCCTAAATTTTTTAAATCATTCACCAGCAAGAAATCAAGTCACTAATTATGCACCGAAAAACACACAAACAGGACATTTCAAAAACAAAATAACAAAAAACACAGCATATTTCACTGCAGAAACTTTCTCAAATTACAACCAACAAAAAGGCGAAATACTATTGCGAAATTGAAATACTGCGTCCTTACGATCACTACGGCAAAAATTGCATATCGGAAAAAAGTTGCCGTGAGCGCCATAGCCGGCACAACACACTCATACACGAGGCATACTTCACGTATGATGCCTTTGACCTCAGGAACAAAACAACGTAAAAACGCTACCAACGTGTCACAAAACAATATAAATAAAACCCTCTTAGCAACGGCATTAGTAAAAGTACAGCGTGTTGATGGCACTTATATCAAAATTCCAGCGCTGAATTATCAGGCTTTCCAGACCTCCCTGGTTACTGAGAAGGCAGCTCAGATGTTACAACTTCCTCGACAGAGGTGCAAAGGTGTCATTTTCGGAGAAGGAGCAAAGGAAGACCACCGTAAAGATGCTATTAACATAACTTGCTCATCTGCTTACAGCGACAATTTTACAACACACGTGTTTATCATGAAACACTTTATGATCAATCTACCCAACAAGACATTCAACAAACCAGACTGGCTATATCTAGAATACATTCAACTCGCCGATCCTGAATTCAACGTGAGCCGCCCAGTAGACTTGTTGCTGAGGGACGTCTTCCATCATATTAGGCGGTATCATTTCATCAAAACAATCTCAACCTGTGGCACAGCAAACACGTCTCGAGTGAATTTTATATGGTAATGTAAAATCCTATCAACGCAACGTTATTATCAACAATATAGATGAGATTCAAAGTTTTTGGGACATAGAAAACATACCTGACGAACTCACAATGACCGAAAAAGATGCCTAATGCCTGGAGTATTTAAAAAACACTACAACAAGACAAGAAGACCTCATCATTGCGTTCAACGACTTGAGTCAACAACAACTTCGCTTTGACTAGTTTTTAACGGGGCGTCAAAAACTTCGACCGGTTAACGCTTGAATGACGTTATGCACTGATTATCACCTGGCGACAGTACCAATATGCCTACACCTCATGTCATGCCATGTCAGCACATCAGAAAATATTTCATTCTCATTTACGAAGAAGATCAGAGACATAAAACATCATAATATGGAGCAATTCACCGACTGAAACTTTATTCGAATAAATAATTCAATTAGCTACTGTCATATATGGAACTAAGGCGGCACCATTTCTATCCATGGTGGTACTGAAACAGTTAGCCGAAGATGAAGGTTATAAGTATCAGGATAGCCCAGCAGGTAAGGTCCTGCAAGAACATTTTTATAGGGACTGCAGTGGGAACCATGAAATCGCTTCAGCTTAAAAGCTACAATCAGACTTAAAAAACGTATTAAAAGCAGGTGGATTTAATTTAAGAAAAATGGTCAGCCAATACATATACAATACGAACGATCAAACATATGACAAAACTGAAGTATCTACAAAAAATTTAGGCTTGCGATGACTTACGCAATTAGATCAGCTTACTTTTGTTGTAAGCGATTTATTTAGGTGAACATCATTTGCGGCATTTACTTTATTTTTTTAAGCAGTCACATTTTCATTCCGAACGCGGCGGACGCGTTCTATATTATTATCAATTTTGTATCAATATCATTATCAGTTTAAATAAATTTTTTTCTAATATCATATATCATTTAAATGTGTTCGGTACATATCGAGAGGCCAGACTAAAAAAATTGTCAGATCTTTTTTGATTTGTAATAGAGAAAGGAAATATTCGGTCTGGAGGACGTAACATGTAATGATAATAGAAGTGTGCGATGTTCTTGTGTTTAACGGCAGTAGTTTAGTAGCGTATGATATAGGGTTTTTCAACAAGAACTTTGTTTTCTAAAACAAAATAAAACAAAGAGTTTATAGATGAAGATGATTCAAATTTTTAATGTATTACGAAAAGAAAATTTTGGCAACTATGAATGAAAAATGATATCTGGCAAATGTCCACCACGACCACGCTGACAGATGTCGATTCTTTCATCAAAGTTTTTAATCACTTTTTGGCAAAATGGCGGGTCTATTTCATCACGTCACGGCTTTTGAGTTTTAAGGCCGCGGTCGATTCGATTGGCTCCGTATAGACTCTGTCCTTAACATAGCCCCACAAAAAATAATCCAGTGATGTTAAATCACACGATCTGGCTGGCTATTTAACAGCTGAATTTCGTGAAATTATGCGATCGGGAAATTCGGTTTGCAATAAATTGATCGTTTCGTTGGCTGTGTGACATGTGGCACCGTGTTGTTGAAACCACATGTTTGTGATATCGATGTCATCAATAATAGGCCAAAATTGAGATGTTAACATCTCGCCATAGCGTGATCCATTGACCGTTACCGCAATTCCAGCCTCATCTTCGAAAAAACGGCCCAATCACGCCTACAGACCACATAGCGCACCATACAGTGACACGTTGAGCATGCAAAGGCTTCTCAATAATCGCTTTAGGATTTTCAGAAGCCCAAAGGCGGCAATTTTGCTTGTTGACGTACCCTGACAAGTGAAAATGGGCTTCGTCTGAAAAAATGATTTTTTCAGAAAAACCAGCGGGCTGTTCCTGAATGAATTGAGCGAATCTACGGCGATGTGAATGGTCGGTCAGCTTCAATTCCTGCACCAGTTGAACCTTGTAAGGATTCAAAGCCAAATCCTTACGCAAAATTCGCCATGTGGTGGTTTTGGATAACCCCAAATTAAAAAGATCTTCTTCAACTTCAATGTGCCAACACCAACACGCGTTGGTGTTGGCACATTTTGTACCGAGCCTGTCGATTCAAATTTAGCGACCAAATTCTTAATAGCGGTCTCAGAAGGACGATTATGTTGTCCGAAAATATCACGAATTTTACGAAACGTAACTTTAACAGAACCACCATTTTCATAGTGGATTTTAATTATTTTAATGTGATTTTCGAGCGAAATTGAATTCATTGTAGCAATTGCCAAAGCATCTACTACGAATAGGTCAAAAAACTAAATGTCAAAATTGTCATGTTGTTGGTGTTGCCCCAATTGAAAAACAAAGTTCTTGTTGAAAAAACCATTATAAGACGGCTGCTCCTACGGTGCAACACTAGTTTTATAACGCAGTACGCAACACGTATCACGCATCACATATCACGCAACACGTATCACAAAGCACGCATCACGCAGCACACATCACGCATCACGCAGCACGGAGCACGCAACACATCACACAGCACGCAGCACGTATCACACAGCATGCAGCACGGAGCACGCAGCAGTTATTACACAGCAAACAGCACACATCACACAGCACGTATTATACAACGCATGTCACACAGCATGTATCACACATCACGCAGCACACAGCACGGAGCACGCATCACATAGCACGGAGCATGCATCATACAGCACTGAGCACGCTACAAATATCACACCGCACTCAACACGTATCACATAGTACGCAACACGCAGCACACGTTACGCATCACGCAGCACGGAGCACGCAACACACACAGCACATATCACGCAGCGCGCACCTGTATGATGTAGTCGGCGAGCTGCGCAGCGGCGGCGGCGGCGGCGGCTACGGCGCGCGCCGGCTGCTCGGCGAAGCGATCGCGCTGCGCGCACGTGGCCGCCTCCAGCGCCAGCTGCAGAAGCGCCGCGCGCCGCGGGCCCAGCGCCGCACCCGCACACGCCCACCTACGCACGCACGCACGTTAGATGTGCACACACGGCACACGGTACACGGCAGTAAGCAGCAGAGCACTCGCCTGTCGAGCCAGCAGACGAGCGGCTTGACGGCGCGCACGGTGGCGGCCACGTCTGCCAGCGAGTGCGTCTCGAGGCGCGCGTCGGCGTGGTGGCGTAGCGCCCGTGCCAGCGACGTAGCCGCACCCGACACGCGCAGCGCCAGCTGCTGCACGCACTCGCGCGACAACTCGTATTGCTGCCGGGGTCACACACACAATTTTGTTTATATTACTGTAATATATGTGTATTTTAGGGTAGTTAGTTTTAAGTAGCTCTCTCGGATTAAACCGCTAAGCTGAACAGACGTGTATTATGTGTGGTGGTCGGATCCCCTGTCGACATAACAATTACTTTATAACATTAACACGTCTGTAGAGATAACATTTTTACTTGTGGTTAAACCCAGCTGCAGCTATATTATGGTTTTAGCGTGAACAGATCGGCTCGATTAAAGAAGGACCACATTATCATCCTCATCATTACAGCCCTTCACAAGAACACTGCTAAGCATCGAGACCCCCCCCCCCCTCCTCAAAGAATACCCCAAAACACGGTCCTGAGTCAACTGCATCCATTGACTTCATGGATGTCTTACCAATTTGTCACTCCATCTAGTGGGGAGCCACCCGACACTGCTTACCAGTACAAGGCTGCCACTCGCGAACCTTTCTTCTCCATCAGTTGTCAGCTTTTACTATATGGCCCGCTAATTACCATTTCAGCTTACTAACCCATTGGGCTATATGTAGGACCGAAAATGTAATAAAAAATATTAATTTAAATAAAATAAAATATTAAAATTATAATATAAATAAAATTTTAATATTTGGTCCTGCAAAGGTGCAAACAAAAATTATAATTTCAAACTGAAAGTAGTTGTGGTTAACTGTGACATTTCTACAGTGGGGGGGGGGGGGTAAAGCCCTAATAGTCAGACTTGTTGCCATAATGAGAGCATGTCTGGCTCTTAAATATGTTCCTAGGGGATGGAGGGAAGTGAAAGTCACTTTCATACCCAAACCAGGTAAGAACGACTATACAGAACCTAAATCCTACAGACCCATTAGCCTCACATCCTTTCTCCTAAAGACGATGGAGAGGATGTGTGAACGAACGGGAGTTGAGAGGGTCGGCGCTAATTAAATTACCGCTACACGAAAAACAACATGCCTATAGTTAGGTAAATCGACAGAATTCACCATGTAATAACAAAGATTGAAGAGGTCATCCAAAAGAAAGTAATAAGTCTAGGCTCCTTCATAGAAATAGAAGGTGCATTTGACAAAACAAACTTCTTCAGAATAAAAGGTGCACTAAGTAGACATAATGTTGAACCGGCACTGATTGACTGGATAGTAAACATGCTCAGTACATGAACAATAAAGATTGCTGGTGAATCTCAGACAATTCAGATCATGAAAAGATGCCCCCTGCCTGCAGGGTGGGGTTCTTTCACATCTCCTGTGGAATATGGTCATTAATGAACTCATCAGCAAATTAAATGCTAATCATTTCTACACAGTCAGTTATGCAGATGATCGTACAATACTGGTCTCTGGAAAGACAGCAAGATGGTGCAGGGAATATGACCTACCCTTAATCCAAACAAAACGGTTCTAGTAATGTTCACACAAAAACGAATGCTGAATAACTATCATCTCCCAAGTTTTTTCAGCACAAAACTCCAGCTATCCTCCGAGGTAAAATACTTAGGTCTTACCTTGGACAGTAAACTTAACTGGAATAAACACACAGAAAACAAAATCAACAACTGCTAGTTTAACTTTCTGGCAATGCAGAAACATGATTGGCAAATTATGTAGTTTAACGCCAAAAATTATACTGTGGCTGTACAACACTGTAATTCAGCCCATGATCACATACGGCTCTCTGGTATGGTGGACCAAAACTAACGAAGCCACCACCATATGAAAGATTGGCTTGTATGGCTGCCATGGGCTGCATAAGAACTACATCAACAGCAGCTTTAGAGGCTATACTGGAACTAACAACACTTCATCTACATATACAACAATTCATACAGTGTTAACTGCCATTAGACTTAAGACTTTTCACCAGATCTTTTAAGTAAGAGTAGAGTCCTCCATAATTGATAGATTTTACACATTTTATACACAC
Organism: Parnassius smintheus behrii; assembly: GCA_036936625.1. Taxonomy (NCBI): domain Eukaryota; kingdom Metazoa; phylum Arthropoda; class Insecta; order Lepidoptera; family Papilionidae; genus Parnassius; species Parnassius smintheus. The sequence goes on from JAUPFT010000007.1 coordinate 56,990,915, forward strand.
TGCTGGGTACCCATAACACAGTCTTCCAGGCTGAATGCATGGGTATCATCCAAGCGGCTATAGCAATAGATGTTAGGAATGTGAAAGACTTCTCCATCAGAATACTGACCGACATGGCGGTACTACAAGCTCTGAGTTGTAATGTGGCGAACTCGGGACTGATATATGAGTGCCACCAACAATTCGATAAGGTATGTAATCAGAACAATGTGACTCTGCAATGGATCAAAGGACACAGTGGATCTAGAGGCAATGATGCGACAGATAAACTGGCCAGAAGGGGATCGGCTTTGGCCACTATATGGCCGGAACCTATAATACCAATCCCCTTTGGTTATGTTTGTTCACTGGTACGTAGATACTTCTATAATTTACACGCTCAGCTTTGGAAAATTTTTGTAGACTGTAGACAAACTAGGGTGGCCCTGCCTGAAGTAAACAGCTGTCTAACCAAGGTTCTAATGAGACTGAACAAGCCACAGACCAGAATGTTAACCAGCGCTATCACAGGATATGGCTCTTTTAACAAACATTTGTTTAACATAGGTGTTACTGATAGCCCCCTGTGCAGGGCATGCATGGGAGAGGAAGAAACGGCGGCTCACATGTCCAGAAGTCGCTTCATACAGTGTTAAACATCTCTGCATGCCGGGATTGCTCTCCGAAGTTGCTAGCAACATCAAAGGACTGTTGACCTTCTTCAGGGGGATATCATGGCTCGAATAATCACATTATTCCTGCCCACAGACAAAACACACGCTTAGACATGGAGTTGTGGAAAACAGCCCATCGTAAACTAAACTAAACTATGACATTGGGTCATAAAATACAACAAATAAATTACTTTAAAAGCAATCAATTCTTTATGGAACATTGCATTAAATAACTTCTGACTTCGGATTTTAGTTTTCTAATATTATGATTTTCTTACATAGTCTATTTCTTCTTTGTTTTCTTGCCTTATCTTTTTAAATAAGAGCATTTATGGATTTAGTGTAAAGTATTATGTTTTAAGACAAAACTTATTATTGAGAATTTGAATTGTCCACTGTGCCTTTGCCTAAAAATCTACCTGCTTAATAACCGAAATGCTAATCTATATCGAAGACCAAGACATAAAAAGATCAAGGATTTATTGTAATAATGATAAATGATCCATCGAACCTATCCATTCTATCCACATGAACATGTAAATTTTGTGTAGTTTCATCATAAAAAACTTTTTTTAAAAATTTTTATTCAATGTAGATCATAACAATACTTATTGAAAGTCACTTTTTTAATTTACCACTGGTTCGCAAAAAAACCTCTGCCCTAGGAAGAACCAGCAAGAAACCCAGCGGGACTATTTTTTTTCCAATAATAGCTTACAATCATATTTACAATTAACAACACAAGATAAATTAGAAATAGCTTGGTAGCAATCACCCTTCCCAGGGGTTATTAAAGTAAAAAGTAAAGTAAAGTTACAGCCTATATACGTCCCACTGCTGGGCTCAGGCCTCCCCTCATTTTCTGAGAGGGTTTTAGGGCAAGGAAGTGTCTGCTGCGCTGCCCGAATGCGTGTTGACGAACTTCACATGTCTTCAAAATATTTTTTTTTCTTATTCCTAAGACATGCAGGTTTCCTCACAGTGTTTTCCTTCACCGCCGAGCATGTGGTAAATCAGCACTTAAAATTGCAATTACCAATTTCATTGGTGCCGGCGGGGATCGAACCCGGGTAATTCGGTTCTGTTATATTTACAGCGAGCGTTAACCACTGAGCTACCACGGCTCTCAGGGGTTATTATCATCCATAAATTCCTTAATATTATAATAACCCTTTTTATACAAACTTTGTTTAATAACATTTTTGAACTTTGTGTATGACAAATTTTGTATATTTTCTGGGCTTTTGTTGTAAAAGTTTATACATCGCCCCAAGAATGAATTACTGACTTGGTGGAGTCGAGTAACTGGTACTACTAGCTTGTGTCTGCTCCTAGTATTTACAGAATTAATATCACGTATTTTCGTAAAACTACTTTTATTTTTGTGTATGTACATTATATTTTCATAAATGTATTGAGAGGCCAGAGTTAATGTATTGATTTCCTTAAATTTTTGTCTCAATGACTCTTTTGGTTTTAAATTATATATTGCTCTAATGGCCCTCTTCTGCAAAATAAATATAATTTCAGTGTGTCGCATGTCCCCATAGTAAAACACCATATGACATAATGCTATGGAAATAACTAAAGTAAAGTATTCTAGCTGTTTGAACACTGGTTAGAGTTCTAATCTTTTTTACAGCATATGCTGCAGAACTAAGTCTGCTTTCTAGTTTTGATATATGGGGGAGCCATTAAAGCTTTGCGTCTAGTGTGATCCCAAGAAAAATGGTAGGAACAAGACTCAGTTCCTCCTCATTGAAAATTACATTAGTAATGACATGTTTAATATTAGGAGTGACGAATTTCATACATTTAGTTTTAGTTCCATTCAAATGCAAATTATTAACATTAAACCAATTGACTAACTTAGCTATAGCATTATTTACTCCGTCGTAATTCAATAACTGTCGTTTTAATTTGAAAATTAATGAAGTATCATCAGCAAATAATACTATATCAAGTAATACTATATCAAAGCTCCGGCTTATCCACTCACAGACTAGCAGTGGGCTATTACCGCGCTGATATTGTGCAAATACAGATATTTATAAACTTAACAAGAGCTACTTCACTGCCAACCTTCTCAGTATTTACCATTCATGTCAATCTATACTTTTAATTGGTTACACAACTTTCACTGAACAAAGACCAAGTTTTATAATTACATCTGAAATAAAATGTACCCTAACCATTTACTTGATGTTTGTTCAAACATTTAAAATGGCAAAAAACAAAATTTATATTGCTGGTATAACATACTTTGGTCAGAACATTGTACATTCAAATAATTACGTAAGGGTTAAGTTTATATAAGCTGTAGTTTTACATAAGTAAACCCAATTGCTATAATTACAGTTTTGTGATTTAAAAAAAAATCATTCATATTCACTGCTGAATATAGGATTCGCCCATAGATAGCATCATATGGGGATTTTGCTATAGTTGCTATGGTTGGAAGTTTTTTTTAGTAATTTCCCTCTATCACCTTTTATGACACCCACAGGATGATAGGGGAAAAAAAATACCAAAAATATTTTACACTTAATACCTTTTACAGAACATAATCTTCATACAGAGATACAGACGTTTGATACAGATCAAAATTTCTAAATTGTTATCATCATCTTCTTAGAGATCAGCTTATAAAAGTCTAGTGCTGTACATTAACCTCGACAATTGCAGGGCAGACTTGACTTGTCACACATGACGGGTGGTTAAATGATTGCCGTACTAGATGTTTCACATCTATAACACTACTGCCCATCAACAGACTGTGATTTTAATATTGCACCACCATCCTAGGAAGTTTTAATGTCTACACATCCATCACTATTGGTTGCAAAGATAAAATTACATAATACATACTCAACTAGCATCAAATAAATATTTGCCCTCATAACATAAAGTGAATGTGTCTAGTTGTTCAACTGAATCGGAAGTTACGTACAAAGTTTCGCAAATGTTCGACTGCTTCCAGTAGCAGTTCCTGATGACCAATGATATGGATTCCGAGGTACTCGAGATCATCACAGCGGAGCGTAAGTAATTTCGAACCGTTCAGGCCGCGTTGCCGCAGCGCCGGCACATAGCCAGCCACCGTCGGCCCCAATCCTGTACAGATACTCTGTGACTCACCGCACAAAAACAATTGAATCAAATCACAATACCATTTACCAACCCGACAACCACTCAGCCACCTGGTCCGGAGACCACTCAGCAATGTTTAAACTTCCCATTAAGACTATGTTAACTGTTTACTAATAAATTTATCACAGTTCATTTTATAAAAACACAAATTGTCTAACAAAATATTATCAGCCGACAGAGAAGAGCTGATGTTTATTGTCAGTAGAGATGTGCCCCTCACTCATGAGGTGCCTCGTTTGAGGTACTCGTGATCGCAAATTGAAAGAGTTACTCGATTTTCAACATTGAACCACCTCACTCGTTCCCGCGTCCTCACTTAAAAATTGACATAGACATTATTGACACGAGTACTCGAGACTCGCGAGCATCGCGATTGAGTGAGCTTAGTGAGCGAATGAACCGACTTAGAAATTCATATTTACAGTACAGAATAAATTAGAGAATGAGTGAGGTGAGGAATCGAAATTTTGAAAACATTAAACACTATGATTGTGTTATGTACTTAATGAAATAATGATGTTTGGTGTGTGTAGTGTGTGTGATACTGATGTTTGGTAGGATGTTATTTAAATTAAGAAGAGATACAAAAAATTGTGTAAAATGAGTTGCAGGGTAAATAAAACACACGAAGCAAAAAAACTGAGTGTATTAATTGAGATCAAGGATAAAAAGTAAAAAAACAATCGTATTGGAATAAATGCGTTTTTCACAATCACAACAATATCAACAATTACTTCACCACACGTGCACCTCCAAGGTCAACATAGTTAAAGTAACATTATTAGGTACTCAAAACTAATTAATAGAAAAAAATATTTTTATTTCTGCTATTAATATGAATCTCTAAACGTTAACTATGAACTCTAAAAACATAAGCATTAGATTGTTATTTAAGTGTCATTGATTCGTTTATTTTGGCGGAATTCATGAGCGAAAGAAAATTACGTGTGTGAGGGAGACGTAAAAATCGGAATCGTGAGTACTCGTGAGTCGACGCTCCCGTCCGCCTCGCTTGCCGCGGCCTCGGACAATCTGAGTCGGTTCGAGCTCGGGCTCGGCTCGTGAGGTGAATTGAATACACTGACGTACGATACCTCGCCTCAAATGAGGGGTCCCTCGTGAGGACCTCGCGAGGTAAAATGAGGTGCTCCCTCAACCTCATATAAAAATGATGAGTTACCCATCACTAATTGTCAGACTCAGACGTCAGAGTCAGACATTGTCACTTGTCAGAAGGGAACTCTGTTGCCACCAAAATTAACTTATTTTATACCACTTAGTTCTTGAAATTATACAAAACAGAGTATTAAATCGGCGGGTAAAACGGAATCGCAAGTCATACCCCTCTGTCAAAGGTACGAGAGACCGAGAGTCCAACTCATACCCGTTATATAAAACTAGTTGTTCCGCGTCGTGCGCTATTCCACGAGTGATCGTGACAGTCAATCGAGTTCCAACAAAAATGCTATATTGCAATGTATTTTCATACAAAAAACAGTAAAAACGTCAAATCTCCAAAAGTACAACGTAACATTTCATCTACAAATATTTTGAACATAATATTATCCTTATAATTCATATTTTCATAAAATTCCAAGTGCTACCATCACAGTGCATGATGAATAAAATAAATATAATTTAGGTACAACACTTATAAATATATTAATGAAATTTCATTTCATATCAACTATGTCAGTTTGTGATATATAATAATCATTACATTAAGATGTGTAGTGGATTTTGTCAAAATGTCAAATGATTTAAATATTCAGATCAATCTCAACACGATTCTGAATTTAATATAATCGATATCCAGTATTTATCAAAATATTACCTTTACAAAATAAAGGCCAAATGAGTCGAATCGACACTTGCCACATCGAATCGTAGAAAAATTATGCAATTTTTATAAAATAAACTGGTATCACTGCAACCCAACGTGCTGCAGTGTAGTGATGTACGCCAAAACTTTAGCTATCGATAAGTTAATTAGCTCTTCGGGTTTAACTGCCGAACTGGTTTTTATTTTTGTTTAGATTTTATAATATTGTATTGTATTATTTATTTATTTATTTAACTTCATATACACAGATGTATATAGGCGGACTTAATGCCTGAGGCATTATCTACCAGTCTACCTTAGAGTAGTGCAGCACGGCTAACTACGAACGCTAAGTTGATTCTGGCATTTTATTGACGAGCAGTTCTCGCACTTTAGATTTGAACGAAATTCGGTTTTCGGCACTCCTGATTTTGGAAGGAAGAGCGTTCCAAAGTAGAACTGATTGAACAAAGAACGATGATTGTACAAAGTTAGTACAAAAAGGGGGTATTACAAAAAACAGTAATTTTTTATTGTTGATTTGATTTCACATATTTCCAAGAGATCCTCTTGGATAGCAGACTTGGACTGCAGCTTGTAGAAATCATGAAACTTGGATTCCTTAACGGACTAGCACCATTTGTATACTTAATAAAGTATATTTCATAAAGTATATTTCAATTACTAAAATACTAAAAATCTACAAAGACCACAAATTTTCGATTTTGAATGAATGAATGAATGAATATACTTTATTGCACACCACAAACAAATTTACAAAGATTATAACAGAGAGCAGATTACATGTACAATTTGGCGGCCTTATCGCTACATAGCGATCTCTTCCAGGCAACCAAAGGTGTAAAGGAATAAAACAGTGAGTACTAGGTAGGTGGTGCAATATAAATATACCTAATATAATATCAAGACATGCAATAAAATAACATATAAATAACTAATACCTTAAAAAATATGAAACACATATACATAAACATACACACCCACATATATACATATATATATACATATACATACACACATACATACACATACATATATATACATATATACACACATATATATATATATATATATATATATATATATATATATACATATCCACACATATACATATACATACATTTATCTTCAAATATATACCAATAAACAAATAAATACACAACTACATAATCACATAATTTATCCTAATGATTTTCGAACGATTGAGACAAGTAATGCTCTTTAAGAAGTCGCTTAAAGACTACAATAGTCTGAGCTTCGCGTATATACAAAGGTAGAGCATTTCAGAGCTTAATAGACTGTACAGTAAAAGATTTATTAAAGAAAGATGTATTGTGAGTTGGTACCCTTAAAATGAGTTTTCTTGAAGAGCGTAAAGGTTCCCCTGGAAGCCCAACAAAACTAAATTTCTCCTTAAGATAAGGAGGAGTAGAAGGGTGAAATAAGACACAGTACAGAATAGAAAGAATATGCATGTTCCGGCGAAATTGGATAGGTAACCACTTGAGACGTGAGCGAAATTGGGAAATGTGGTCAAATTTGCGCAATCCAAATATGAACCGAATACTAGTATTTTGAAATCTCTCAAGCTTAGTTAGCTGGTCTTTAGTTATGTCTACATAGCTTGCGTCAGCATAGTCAAGAATCGGAAGGAGAAGAGATTGTGCGAGCATAATTTTTGTAGGAATGGGAAGAAATGATCGAAGGCGACGCAGTGAACTAAGAGCGACAAAGGTTTTCTTACTTACCTCATTCAGTTGACGTTTCCAATTTAAGGAACTATCAAGGTAAACACCAAGATTTTTGACATTGTTAAAGTAAGCGATCACAACCCCATCGAATACAACAGGTGGTATGGAGAACCAGTCAATTCTTGAGATAAAGCTCTGACTACAAAAAATGATAGCCTGTGACTTTTTAGGATTGACATTTAGGCCATATGATTGACTCCACTCATGAATCATATTTAAGTCATTGTTTAATGTAGCGATTGCATTCGGCAAATTCTCAAGAGTTGACTGGGTGTAAATCTGGACATCATCCGCATACATGTGGTAGAGAGAAGAAATTTTATGAGTAATTGAATTAATGAAAATGGAAAAGAGTAAAGGTGACAACACGCCACCCTGCGGCACGCCTGCTGTAATATCACACCAAGATGAGTGAGTTTCATCAACATGAATACACTGCCGACGGCCACAGAGATAACTTTGAAACCAGTCAATTACTGATGGAGATATGTTAAGGGAATACAACTGACCCAACAGTATATCGAAATCAACAGTATTGAACGCATTACTGAAATCTAGCAAGGTCATGACTGTGAGTTGTTTATTATCCATACCCCACCGTATGTCATCAGTAACTTTAATTAAGGCAGTAGCCGTACTATGACCGGGACGGAAACCGGATTGTAAAGAATTCAACAAATTGTGCTTATTAAGGAAAAGTGTCAGCTGTTGGCAAATAAGTTTTTCAAGGACTTTAGAAAGGAAAGGTAAAATCGAAATGGGACGGAATTCAGTGAGGTTGACGGGATTAGATTTCTTCGGAAGGGGTATAACATAAGCACTCTTCCAGGCTTGAGGGAATTTAGAGGAAGATGCACATGCGTTAAGCAAATGAGTGATAATGGGAGTGATAACATCAAGGAGAGGAACGATCATATTACGGCTAATGCTGTCGCTACCGACAGCATTTGAGGAGATGGATAATATGATTCTCTTAACATCACATACAGTAAATTGACTAAAAACGAACGGAGAATAATTAGGAGTCGGACGTACAGAAAGAGAACGAAGTGTTTGCAGTTTATGTTCACTATCAAAAGGGTTAGAAGGATTAGAAAAATGTTGATTTAATAGTTCAACATCAACACTGGAAGGTGAAGTATTAAGAGAGTTTCTACCAACTCCAACAGTTTTAAGAAATTTCCACACCCTAGATGAGTCGCCGTTCTCGACTGATGAATGAATATGGCGTCGTGTTGCATCTCTACACAATGTGTTGCAGCGATTCCGGATTTTAGTGTATTTTGTAAGGTTTTCCTCTGTTTTGTTCCTCTTAAGCTTTGACAATGCCGCATTCTTCTTCAAAATTAGCCTTTTCAGATCATCAGAGAGCCATGGAGCAGGTAAGTGCTTGATTTTAACATAATGCATTGGCGCGTGTACGTCATATAGCTGAGTGAGAAGGGAGTTGAAAAGTTCCACTTTATCGTCAATGCATGGTGCTCTCTCAATCACTGACCAGTCAATATTATGAGTATCTTCGCAAAGTTGTTCAATATCCATTCCTCCAAAATTACGTCGCAGAACTAATTTAGGTTTGATTTTAGGAGGGCGTAGTTTATACGAAAGGAAAAGTAAATCGTGATAAGAGAATGCATCAGCAGGACACTGTCCATGCTTGAAAACTAGGTTTGAAGATGACACGATAATTAAGTCCAGAAGGGATGGAGTACAGTTAGGAAATTTGTGAGTAGCAGCAAGGGGTAGGATTTGCATATTACACGCTTCCATTATAGACTCAAGTTTTATAGCCCGATTGTCGCCTTTAAGTAAACAGGTGTTAAAGTCACCCATCAAAATAGTATGACTATATGTAGGGACTAGTGATTCTAAAAGAGATGCAAAAGAAGTAAAATAGTTTATAGAAAGAGAGGGACTGTAGAAAACTCCAAGTAGGATTTTATTCTGAGACAGGGAGACCTCAACTAGCAAATGCTCAGCAGAATCACCAGGAGGCGGTTGACATGACGAACTAACAATTTTAAATGGAAAGTAGGATCTTAGATAGATCGCCACGCCCCCACCACCTCTATTACTGGGGTCATTTCTAATTAGATGAAACCCAGGCAAAAAGTAAGAAGTAGAAGGCAAACAGGGTTTTAGCCAAGATTCTGAAACTAAAATGGCATGAATATTTCGGGATTCAAATGACGCAAGCATGTCGGGATAATGAGCCGGAATGCTTTGGGCATTAATATGAATAGCATTGAAATTATTCACACAGTCTGAGAAACAAGAATTTAAGGTGACGTTGAGTGAAGGAGAAGCAGTTGTACCGTGATAACTAACATCACTAAGTGTCTCATCATCCGAAGACAACGACAGAAACAAATCACTATCGTTACAAATGTTTGAGGATAACATAAAAACTAATTAAATATACAAATAGATACTAATATACAATAAAAAATAAAATATAAAAAATAAAATGCAAGATAAATGCAAGATCGAACGGTACCCAAACAATTACAACCACCAGCAGCATGAAAGAGAAAGCATATAACACAACAACAACTTAAATAAATAAAACAATAAGTTTAATATTAAAATTCCCAAAACAAAACAAAAAAAAACTTGTAGTCTAACACCAATAAATTGTAAAAAATTATAAACGTCGGACTAGGCAGTATGGTTATAGATGCCTTTGCCAAGCTAGTAAAATATAAAAAGTAAAAATAAATCTTAGAATTCTCTGTCTACGTCCAAGAATGCTTCTGTCAGCCTCTGTGGTTACAGTACTCTAGTGACTCTAGTATTGAAACAGTAATCTATGGGTGCGTTTGGCAGAAAAAAGCGCTAGCAAGCGCTTGTAAGGAAAATGGCGATCGTAAGCGGTAAGCGCTGTCAAATCGTAAATAGCTATTTTCCTCCAGGACACGATGTTGTTTGTAATTTAAATATATGTTTGTAAATTATTCATATTAAACACTTACCAATTATGAATTTTTAATAACATGTATATGTCTATTCATGTCATTATATTACTTAAAACTAATATTGCAAAAAACAACTTATAAACTCTACTTCAAACAAACAAATTAAATATGCAAAATGGCGGATTGTGTCAGCGCTACTGAAGTAGCAATCGTGTCCTGGCCGAAAAATATTTTAGCGCTAGTAAGCGCTTGCTAGCGCTTTTTTCTGCCAAACGCACCCTATGGTTACAGGTAACAACTGTCAGTCTTAAAGTAAACAATAAAAATAAAAAAACACAAAAGAAGAAATTAGGATAAACAATTAATCTAAATACCTGTAATGTGGAATAATTAAAATAATTTGAGAAACAGTCTTCAAACTAGTGCAACCAATTAGAAATGATGTCATTGAAATATATGGCAAAGAATTCTAAACCTGATAACCAAAAGTTACTAAAAATACATGAATTGAGCTGCTGGAGTACATGAGTAAAAGCCAAACTACAAGAAAAACACGCCACCTTCATTTTTTAGTCGTCTTCCTAGCCCTAGCAGTAGTAACACAGGGCTTAGGAGCAGAAGATGCCGCCGCAGCTGTCGTCGCCGCCGTCGTCGCAGTCAAAGATGAGGTAGTAGGAACACCACACGCTACATCAGGAATGGCGATCACCTCAGCCACGGTGTACACCCTGTGCTTCGTGCCATCGGACCCAAGCACCACGACATATCCATTTTGTGACCAACACTGGGATACGCCAAAGCGCTTCCGAGCAGCAACGAGCGCCTCATGACGGCCCTTAGTCAAGAACTCGGATAGAGTAACTCCGCTACACTTTAATTTGGTTTTAGAAAACCAGACTTTGTCACGGAGATCCTGATCTCGAAACTTCACAAGCAGCGCACGAGGCTTGTCGCCACGGGGTTGCCCTAAGCGATGGCATCTAGTGATAGAGCTCACAGTAATTTCAGGGATATTCAATCGCCCCGATAATATCTTACTTGTGCAAAGAACTGGGGTTTCATCTCGGGCTTCAGGCACGCCATGCACAAGCAACATCTTCCTCCTGGTCCTTACCTCCATTTCATCTTGATTCCTAGAGAGAAGCTGGAGCTGAAGTTGCAAATTTTCTAGTGCTGACAAAACAAAGGCTAAGCTTTCCATTGACGTCCGTCGAGTTGGGGGTTGATATTTTTTTTACAGAAAGGTTACATTAATATAAGCACACACGTAAAGTTTCAACATGCGGAAAAGCGTACTTTACGAGTAAAAAATTATTGAAAATCAATTATTTTTGCAATATTTATGTCAATCCCTATCTCAGATTATATATTTTTTTTTTACAGAAAGGTTACACTATTGTAAACACACACGCAAAATTTCAACATGCAGAAACGCGTACTTTTTGAGAAAAAAATTATTGAAAATCAATTATTTTTATAATATTTACGTCAATCCTTACCACAGATTATATCGAATTCTCGCCGTTGAACGTTCGTTTTCCGTACAGTTAAGTTGTCATACGTTCGGTAGCATTTTATTGTACATTTTACGTAAATGATTATATTTTGTACTCATTTAAATAGTTTTCATGCATACACATATATTTAACAGTTTATATTTAAATTACAAAATTATTATCATTATGAGCTATTAAAATTAAAATGTGTAGTGTTTACCGTTTTTTACCGGCTTGTGGAACGTAACGTAAAACTGACGATTTCTAAGAATTAATTAAAGCAATATGTGTATAAAATTGTATAAAACATGTGTATCACACATGTATCTCACAGTGCCCACCTATCAGGGCAGATAACAAATAAAATAGGTTAGGTTCAACTTATGTCAAGGAACCGAATTAATAGACCCCGACTCCACGTGGTACGAGTCTGTCCTACCCCTAGAGTGGTTTTATAGAGCCGGAGGCGCGTAGGGAGAGCAGCCTCCGCCTGCTGTAACAAATCGTAGGCATCGGACGAGCCGGAGCGGCTGAGGCTGGTCGCCGAAGGCGACCAACAAGCCGAAGCTGCGGAGGCGAGGCTGGATGCCCGCGATTTGTTACGCAAAGGCGTAGAGGCTGCTCTTCCCGCAGCGCCGGAGACGTTGCGGTCTCGAAATAGATACAGAAATCCCTCTGAATGAGTCCCTCTATTTTTGGTGAAGGGGTTCCCCCTTCCTTAGGGGGTAACCCCTTCCCCCCCAAGAGGTCCCCATGGTTTTTTACACTTAATATTTATCCATAAAAAATAAAATTTCCTCAAAATTAAAATTCAAAAAAGTCAAAAAGGGGGGGGCTCCGCAACTTTTCCTTTCAAGGGGGAGTAGTACACCTCCCCCCGCCCTCCCCCCACCCCCTTCCCACCTCCAATTCGACGGACGTCAATGGAAAGTCGTACCAAAACAAATCCCCTAAAGGCGTTAAATTGTGCATTAATGTTGGAAGTAGGGCTTGTTGCAGGGATGGATGTTCTGACCTCCCTCTGGAACTCATCCATACGTGTAGTGAAATTCAGTGTTAGCTCTTCAATTGACTTCTTACTTTGAAGCAAATCCATTATGAATATTCAATTCAAGGTTATTCAAAGGTCAATGTCAGGTAACAGTGAAGTGGCAATAATAAGATTTAAGTTGTGCAGTTATTATTAATAAACAAAATAAGTTATTAATAAACAATGCTGGTGGATTTATGTACTTACAGGTACATTTATATACTTGATTATCCTAGATTTACTATATTTTCACATTAAAATCTCAGGAACAATTTTAAATATGTCAATACACTTGGCACCTACCCACCAAAAAAGATTTTGAATATCTTACCCAAGTCACAAGCGTTTTTTAAAAGTGTATGCTGCCTGAAATTATTGACTCGAGATAACTTACGTCAATGACGTTGCGGCAAATATTTTTATAATAAAGAAATATAATAATTGACTGTAAGTACTGATTAAAAAATATTAGTAACAGTTGGTTATTTTATTTATTACAAAAGGTTGCAACCGTACTATTTATTTATTTATACCACTATGCTACCGTTAGTAGATAGAATCGATTATTAACCAACATCGGTTAGTAATCGATTACTGCTAAACAATTTAAATATTTATGTGCACTTATTTCAACACTAAGGTTCATAAATAAAATATATCAAATAAATAAATTAATTAGATAACATAAAAATGACACAACAAAAATTTTCCATTCACTGAAGTCCACCCTAAGAAAACTTGTTTTATGGAAGATCAAAATCGTTTAGTCGCTATACTCACAGCATCATAGTCTGAGCGAGTGAATAGATATGAAATAAAGTATCGCTCGCGTAGGTTGCCGCCCTCTTCGTGCTTAAAATACATAAATTTGCGTAACGCCGAAATGTAAGAGAGCTCTTAAGAAATGTTCAATATATCAATATTTATTTTCAAATATAGTTTGTTTGTGCTTTATTTTTGAGATGAGACCTTACCAGGTCGTCACGTAATCTAGTGGGGGTCGCCCTACACTTTGCCTACCGCTACGAAGCTGTCACTCGACAATCTTTTTCCCCATCTCTGGTCGGTTCTTCGAGCTATACAGCCGGCCCCTTCTCACTTCAGCTTACTAATCCGTTGGCCTACGTCGGTCGCTCTGTTTCTATTGCGGATATCCTCATTTCTTAGTTATCACGCAGAGAAACCACAAGCATAGGCCTCTTCATAGCTCACTGGGTGACCGTGAGCGTCCTCACACGGCTAGCAGTGAAGCACCAAGGCTCTGATCCGTAAGTTATCATCGGCAACACGTACTGGTTGTACAATCTCGTTTTCAGGTTTTGAGGTATACCTGACGAAAAAATGTGTCGTGATTTCTCGAACGCTACCCAGCCGACTTGAATCCGTCGATTTACCTTTCGGTCAAAGTTTGACTTACCTAGTCGGACTATTTGTCCCAGCTTAGTGCTCCCAACAACTACCTGCATATGTGTGAGATAGACGTTACACATGACTTTTGTTTTGTACATCTTCATCTTAAGACCTTGTAGTGGTTATGCTACTTACATATCATTTTACACTATTTTAAATTTATTTTTCTTTTCTGTTTTTGATTTTCTGTATTCACCTCAAAACTGGATATTTTGCATCACCTTTATTTCCATAGGATCCTGTAAAGTTTTTAAACCATAAGAACACAATAACAAATCATTTTCACTTCGTACTTCCACGCTATCAGCACTTTTTAAATCGGTGTCGATGGAGTCTACCTTTTTCGATCTTTTATTTAGTTCTCCGTAACTCTGCAATTTCGGGCTTCGTGCGCGCTGTTGCGCTACCTTTCTTCCTATATAATAATATCTCATTTTTCACTTAAATCTTGCCGTTTCTCTATTACGAGCCTAAAACCAAAATTTGACAGGTTTTGACATCGTTGTTTATCTGGTTGTCATGGCAATTTTTATTCAAATTCGTTACCGGTCTGATGTTTTTACTTCAATACTTCCACATAAATACTCTTTTCCTCTTGGCCATTTACAAAAATTTACTTTTAATTTAAATAATTTCCCGTTCTTATCCCAGATCCGTCAAAAAGTATAAAAGCCGAACAATCGGCCAATAAAGGAAAGTCTCGCTTCAGCTTTCAAATTAGAAGCATCTCCTAAAGGCCTTATCCCGGAGCCGCACTGCCCCGGGATCCTGCAAGCCTCTGTCTTCACGTGAAGTCGCCTAGCCACGCCTACGCCTCCACCTACTAGTGCCTACTCGAGGTGCTGTGTGTGCCTACTTCAAGCGCTGCGTTGCGTGTACCTACTCCAGACGCTGCGTGTGCCTACTCCGGGCGCTGTGTGTGCCTACTCCGGGCGCTGTGTGTGCCTACTTCAAGCGCTGCGTGTGCCTACTCCGGGCGCTGTGTGTGCCTACTCCGGGCGCTGTGTGTGCCTACTTCAAGCGCTGCGTGTACCTACTCCAGACGCTGCGTTTATCTACTCCGGGCGCTGTGTGTGCCTAGTCCGGGCGCTGTGTGTGCCTACTTCAAGCTCTGCGTGTGCCTACTCCAGACGCTGCGTGTGCCTAGATCAGGCGCTGTGCACCTACCACAGGCATAGCCTGTGCATACTCCGTGAGCGGTGAGCACCACTGCCAAGTGCAGTGTGCCACTTTGGTCTTCGGGCTCCGTTTCAGTACTCGTTTACCTTTATTATTTTTTTTAAAAAGAAATAATTGTAAGTCACGTCACCCATCATCATCTTCATACCTTTTTTTATATAAAACTGTAAATATCTTTTAAAATTTTAAATAAATTATTCGTTTTTGTTCTATTTTTGTTGTTTCGTTGTTTTTAGGTTAGTTTTTTTGTTTTTAATTGTCGCTTCACAACACACCTATCCATTTGGAGACACTATTGAGGTCATTGAGCATAGTGCTTAAGTCATCCAGCGATTCTTCCATAAGGACTATAATTATCGTCAGCAAATTTAAGGTGAGTGTAATCGCTATTGATGCTGATACAATATCCTTAGCAGTCCAGTTGCTAGAAAACGTCTTCCAATACAGAGGTGAAGTTTTTCGGAGATATATCGTTATCCTGTCTTACACCTCTCTGCAGTTGGATAATTTCGATACTCGGATAGCCATCGTTGCCCCACTGTACAAACACGTCAGCACTTCAATGTACCGACAGTCAACTTGGCACTGCTGAAGGTACTGCACCACCGAAATTCCGTCTAAATTAAAGGCTTTCTCATAGTTCACATACGAACGACATAGTGATAGATTAAACTCCTTGGTCTTCTGTAGAATTTGCCGAAGAGTATGTATGTGGTCTGTGGTGCTTAAGCCTTTTCAGAAAACTAGCTTGTTCGGGAGGCTGGAAGTCATCGATTCCGCGTGCGAGGCAATTCATAATAGGTCTCGAAAACAGCACGTATATGTGGCTCTGAAGGGAAATCGGCCTATAATTCTTCAAGAGAGCGTTGTCGCCTTTCTTGAAGAACAAGACCACTGCACTTCTATTCCATGCCTCCGGACTAGTGCCACTATGGAGGGCGGAATTAAAGAGCTTCTGAAGGACTTGAAGCACCGGTTTTGCAGCTTTTAGAAGCTCCGTTGTAATTCCATCATCGCCTGGGGATTTTTGGTTAAAGTTTGCATTCTAACCTTGTTTGGACTAATGCCCAGAATATCATCGAAATAGTGTCGGATAAGACTTGCTCTCGGATCGTTACTCACACTTGCGTATGACTCCAACGAAGATGAGTACGGCTGCTAATAGATCCTCTCAATCTCATTAAAAATTTCTTATGTCCCAGAAACAATGCCTACATTCGACCTTCAGCTTTGACAGTTGGCTCTTACTGGGAGACAGATCTCTGGCAAAGACTTTGGAGCCTTGGTTTTGCTCGACCGCGTTTTTGTTGTATTGAAAACGGCATATTACATATATATATATATATATATATATATATATATATATATATATATATATATAAGCGCTGAATCAAACAAGAATGAGAGCGATAGGGATACCTCTGGTATCGCTTCTTGCAAAGTTAGACAGTGATTGCGAGAGAATATGTTCCTTACTTGATGGAGCTTATATTAGAAAGTGCTGAAGTTACCTCACAAAAATTATTTACGCTATTAATCAATGCCTTCGGAAATGAACCAAGTACACCTTTAACAACTTCTCTTGAGAAAGAAAACAATGCTATAGTCTCATTCCGTCGGCGACAGTGTTTCTTTTGTGGAGGATGAATACATCCCCGCAAAAATTGTCTAGCAGAGGATGCTACCTGTCAGTTATGCAATTAAAAAGGGGCACTAGGCAAACGTCTGCCGAAGTAAAGGTACCTACAGCAATGCTGATATTGATTAAAACCACTATTACGGATTTTATCACGTTTAATTTTAAATGATTTTTAATTTCCGATGTTTCGGGTGCTTTCCAGCACCTACGGTCACGGGGGACTGAGGTGGGACTTGGACGTCAGCCCAATGTCAATGTCGGAATACCTTCAGCTTTTTAATTATTATTGTTGACAGTCCGATCTATGCGGAATGAACTTGCAACTTGAAAATACTAATAATTATAAACAAGATTATAGGTCGCTCCACGAAAGATGAAATTAAATAGAGTTCACTGCGCATGTACAATCAAGCAGAAAAATAAAAATTTTATTATGGCATATTTGACATATTTTATTAATATGTAAAAAGTCAAAGGTCAACGTTATAAGTACACATCAAAGTCTCCACGAAAACGGAACTATATATTTATATATCATCTTTAGGTTTTAACTGCTTCTAAATAATATTCTGCATTTTGTGTACACTTAGTTAAAGAAATAAAATATTTTTATTTGTATTTTTGTATTTGTAATTGCTGTTTAAACTATACTGTGCGATAGCCTTCGATTATAAAGATATTTTACATGCAATAAATTGCATAAAAGTCATCTTGTAGAAAATAACAAAATATTTACAACTTTATACAATAATATTACGAATGACGCTATTTTAAATAATCCCCAAATAATTTATAAAGTAATAAATATTTGCACACTATTTGAAAATATTATAGAACAATATTTTTAAAAGTAGAAAAATAATCGCAAAATTTAAATTTTATAACAGGTAGTCGCTAACACTTTCGATATCGATAGTACACAATACGACACGAGAAGGTGCGCGGGCGACGGGACGCAGGAAGAAACTTCTTGGGAGTAGCGCGTCGCCCGTTGCTATGGTTTCGCTTCCCCGTACCTCACACCTCACCGTGTCGACACCTATTTTTCGCTTCTGCGCACTTCCATGACTCGTGGCGTTGCCTATACCCGATATGTATTGTCGAATCAACATAAAGCAAAGCAACAGTCCCTGAGTATATTATAAAAGGAATAAGACCAGAGACCCTTGTGGATACTGAAAGCTCTATATTTTTATCAGCGCCATCTTCAGTAAGCTATGTAACCTTAAAAGTAAGCCTAGCAAACAAACAATATTAATGGTATCCTTAATCCATACAGAGAAAAAATATATTAAAATATCACAATCGTTAACCACGCTTATGAAAACATTAATTTACTTATTGTCCAGAATTGTGCTGATCTTATAATCATTTTTCATAATGTCTTGTCTAAGCACACTTGATTTTTACTTTAGTGGACTAAAGAAGCGTTACTTAATTGTAATATTGCAGAAGCATCGGTTCCAACTGTTCCGTTATTTGCTAACTACTGACTTTAAAGCAAGTGCTATCAAATCAAGAAAGCTTAGCCGTGAAGACAAAAGAAAAAAAATTAGCAAACTATTGGCTGATAGAATTATTGAAGAACTAGCTAGGAGCTACATGTTGTGAAGTAGTGAAACTAATCAGATTAGATGTTAAATAGCTATCTTATATGGACATAAGAAAAACACTTAAAACAGTTCTTAATAATCCATTTTATAGCACGGTTATAGAAATATGTCTATCGTGTTAACAATTAGACAATATTGTGAAGGTATCTGACGGTAATGACACAATGATTATTATTGATAAAATAATGTTCCTGTGATATTTTAATAGCAACGAATAGCAGTAATGAGCATTAACATATCCCCCCTCCCCCATTGGAAGACCTGGGCTTTTAATCTCGAAGGTCTTCTTGATTTGGAAGGGGATATAGGCGCACTAAAGGTTGGCGAATGCATCCTATTGTTGTATTGATATCTGCTACTCTCGAAATGCCATCTGCACCCGGAAAAAGTTTTGCTACACGTCCCAGACACCAGCATAATGGTGGTAGCGAATCTGCTCTGATAAGAACCAGGTCTCCAACTTTACGTTTGCCTTTACTAGTTTTCCACTTTGTCCTTAGCAGCAATTCGGATATATATTCATTTGGCCACCTTTGCCAAAAATGTTGCCGAATTGGTTCTAATCTTGCGTGTCTTTGTAGAGCAGTTTCCTTTGCATTGAGAAGATTTGTAGATGGCAACGCATTTAGTTGTCTTCCTATGAGAAAGTGCCCTGGGGAGGGGCAAAGGTAATCGAGAAGAGAATAGTGGATTGCCTGTGATGCATCACTGAATGCATGAATTTCAACAGATATTGAGGCATCACAAATAACTGCTCTTGGAATCTAGGATAAGTAGCGAATCGACAAAGCCTCGTCAAATCGAATTGATGTTTGATGGAACTGGATCATCCCAGTCTCGCTTAAGCTGCCAAATTTTTTGTATAAAAATTTTAGGCACAACGACACATGGACTTAGTAGACTCAAAGGATCAAAGATCTTAAATTCATTGGACTGGTGTGTAAGTTTGTATTGGGAAGGGCTATAGTAAAGTGAAATCATCATTATAGCGATTTCACCCCAATCCGAGAAATAGAAATAGAAATAGAAATAGAAATAGAAACTTTTTTATTCAATGTAGATTATAAAAATACTTATTGAACGTCACTTTTTTAATTTACCACTGGTTCGCAAAAAAAAAACCTCTGTCCTGGGAAGAACCAGCAAGAAACCCAGCGGGACTTTTTTTTTAATAATAGCTTACAATCATGTTTACAATCAACAACACAAGATAAATTAGAAATAGCTTGGTAGCGATCACCCTTCCCAGGGGTTATTATCATCTATAAATTCCTTAATATTATAATAACCCTTTTTATACAAACTTAGTTTAATAACATTTTTGAACTTTGTGTATGACAAATTTTGTATATTTTCTGGGATTTTGTTGTAAAAGCGTATACATCGCCCCAAGAATGAATTACTGACTCGGTGGAGTCGAGTAACAGGTACTACCAGCTTGTGTCTGTTCCTAGTATTTACAGAATGAATATCACTTATTTTCGCAAAACTACTTTTATTTTTGTGTACGTACATTACATTTTCATAAATGTATTGAGAGGCCAGAGTTAATATATTAATTTCTTTAAATTTTTGTCTCAGTGACTCTTTTGGTTTTAAATTATATATTGCTCGAATGGCCCTCTTCTGTAAAATAAATATAATTTCAGTGTCAGTCGCGTGTCCCCATAGCAAAATACCATACGACATAATGCTATGGAAATAACTGAAGTAAACTATTCTAGCTGTTTCAACACTGGTAAGAGTTCTAATCTTTTTTACAGCATATGCTGCAGAACTAAGTCTGCTAGCTAGTTTTGATATATGGGGGAGCCATTGAAGCTTTGCGTCCAGTGTGATTCCAAGAAAAATGGTGGTATCGACAAGACTCAGCTCCTCCCCATTTAAAATTACATTAGTATTGACATGTTTAACATTAGGAGTTACGAATTTCATACATTTAGTTTTAGTTCCATTCAAATGCAAATTATTAACATTAAACCAATTGACTAACTTAGCTATAGCATTATTTACTTCGTCGTAATTTAATAACTGTCGTTTTAATTTGAAAATTAATGAAGTATCATCAGCAAATAATACTATATCATGGTTATCCCCTACTATGTAAGGTAAGTCATTAATATATACAAGAAACAGAAAGGGGCCAAGAATTGAGCCCTGAGGAACGCCCATTTGTACAATCGACCCGGAAGAACTCATACTATTAATAACAACTTTTTGTGTTCTGTCACTTAAATATGAAATAATTAATTTAAGAGCATCATTTCTTACACCGTAGTGTTGAAGTTTCCTGATTAATGTTTCATGGTGAACACAATCAAAGGCCTTGGATAGGTCACAGAACAAACCCAAAGCATCCTGTGAATTCTCCCATGCATTAAATATATATTTAATCAGCTCAACACCAGCATCAGTTGTCGAGCGACCCCTTGTGAAACCAAATTGATTTTTATGAAGTAATTTATTTACATTAAAAAAAATTACAGAAGACTGAAGAGTACAATCTGCCACTTTGCCTGGCGTATGTGGACTATGAGAAAGCCTTTGATTCCGTCGAAATTTGGGCGGTGCTACAGTCCCTTCAGCGGTGCCAAGTTGACTGTCGGTATATCGAAGTGCTGAAGTGTTTGTACAGTAGGGCTACGATGGCTATCCGAGTACAGAACCAGAGCTCGAAACCTATCCAACTGCAGAGAGGTGTAAGACAGGGTGACGTTATATCCCCGAAACTCTTCACCGCTGCATTGGAAGACGTTTTCAAGCTACTGGACTGGAAAGGATACGGTATTGACATCAATGGCGAGTACATCACTCACCTTCGATTTGCCGACGATATAGTCCTTATGGCAGAATCGCTGGAGGACTTAAGCACTATGCTCAATGACCTCAATAGTGCCTCCCAACGGATAGGTCTTAAGATGAACATGGACAAAACAAAGATCATGTTCAATGTCCATGTCACACCTATGCCGGTAGTTGTTGGGAGCACTATGCTCGAAGTTGTTGACGAGTACGTTTACCTGGGACAAATAGTCCGACTAGGTAAGTCCAACTTCGACCGAGAGGTCAATCGACGGATTCAACTCGGCTGGGCAGCGTTCGGGAAATTACGACATATCTTTTCGTCAGGTATACCTCAATCTCTAAAAACTAGATTGTACAACCAGTGCGTGTTGCCAGTGATGACTTATGGATCTGAGACGTGGTCCTTCACTGCTGGCCGTATGAGGACGCTTAAGGTCGCTCAGCGAGCTATGGAGAGGGCTATGCTCGGAGTTTCTCTGCGTGATAGACTCAGAAATGAGGATATCCGCAGTAAAACCAGAGTGACCGACATAGCCCAACGGATTAGTAAGCTGAAGTGGCAATGGGCCGGCCATATAGCTCGAAGAACCGATAACCGATGGGGAAGAAAGGTTCTCGAGTGGCAGCCTCGTACCGGTAGGCGTAGTGTAGGGCGACCCCCCACTAGATGGAGTGACGACCTGGTAAGACATGCAGGAAGTCGATGGATGCAGGTGGCTCAGGACCGTGCTTTGTGGCATTGCTTGGGGGAGGCCTATGTTCAGCAGTGGACTTGTGAAAGGCTGTAATGATGATGACGATGATAAAAAAAATTAACAATTGATCAAGAATAATTTTTTCAAAAATTTTACTAAGTGTTGGCAGTACAGAAATAGGTCTAAAATTAGAGGGGTCCAATGTACTACCAGATTTAAATAAAGGTATTACTTTACTATGCTTCATTAAATCAGGAAACACACCAGATTTGATACTACAAATATAGTAGAGAGTGTTTGAAGATTCACTAATCGTCAAATTTTCATTACCCTTAAGTTCAGAATTGTCGGTGGCAGGCAAATTTGTTTTGTATTTTCTTAAATGAAAACTTACTTCTTTAACTTAATGTTTAATTGAGCTCGCTTGAAACTGTTTCTTGAATATATTTTGTTTGTCACAGCTGGAACTAGTTATCAAATCATCGATATAAAATCTTTGTGTATAATAGTCCCTATAACTTCATCTTTGCATTCCTCACCCACCTGCCAAACACATCGTGAACTCAAATAACTCGCATTTACAGTATCGTATTTAAGCACAATGTTTTATAGGTTGAGACTCATCTTGCCTCCATAAGATAAGTTGAAGGTTGCGATCTTCCCCAGCAACATATATCTGACGGTACATTTTTTCGATATCAGCTGTAAGGAGATATTTGTATTGGCGGGCTCTTACAAGAATAGAAAAGAGAGAGCCCTGGACGGTAGGGCCCAAGAATGTCGTTTAATGAGAAGCCCGAGGAAGTGGGAGCTGATCCATCAAACAGTATTATAATTTTGGTCGATTCGCTATCTGCCTTAAAAACCGCATGATGATAAAGATAGTAGTTAATAATAGACCTTGACCCTGGCGATAAAGAGAGATGACCTAAATCTGCATACTCTTGTATGAATCTTCAATGTTGTGGTTTGATAATTGTATCTTTTCTAAATCGTTTCTCTAAGTTATACAACCGTTTTTTGGCCAAAATGTATGAGATTCTAAGACAATCTGGCGAGTCAATTAGAGGCTATTTATCCCAAAACCTACCATCAGAGAGTCTTGTTGTATTTTTTTAAAGTGTTGTTCGCATTCGTATTCTGATTTACTACAGTTAGGGATTGGAGGCAGCTCTTCAAGTTCCCAGAATTTTCGGAGCAGTTCATCGTTAATTTCATGCAATAGCGTGAAGCCTTTATTTTGATTTGTGCTCGTAGTTATATGATTGCATTGAGTTTTATTGATTTTTGCCTTTGCTCCATAGAATTTAATGGTATAGGTATAGGACCGGCAATCAACCAAAACACCTAAGGTTCTTTGCTCACTTTTCAAAATGTCCCAAAAGATGTCAGCTCCGATGGAAGATGGCTGATCAAAAGACGGGCCTGCCAATAGAATATGTGTTGGAAGGTTTAATTGTTTTCTATCAATAGGGCACCTGGGTAGATCGCTCGTTATTTCATTAATAACATTACATGAAAGTTGAATATTATACGTGTTGTGCATTGATTGTATTTTAGCAACACAAGATTCCTGAACAGTACTTATTGAACTGTTTCCAATGCCAATGGCATTCAACTGAATAGAGTTAGAGTGCAATAATAGCTTATTTTGTAATTGCTTAGTTATAAAGGATTACTGACTACCACAGTATAACAGACCTCGAATCGTCTCAAATTTATTCGTCATTGGATTGATTACCTTGATCAACGCTGCTGTTGACAAAAGTATATGATGGATGTCAGGATTGCAAACATAGACCATAGATTCATTGTGTGTATTATCGTTATCGTCGTTCTGTGTATTATTGACAGAAGTGTTGTTAGTATTGTTATTGTTTGTTGAAGCATAGTGATTAGTAATGGATTTTGGAGTATGGAGAAGAGTATTATGTTTCTTCTTACATAGTCAACAGGGACACATCCGGCATTCGCTTGAATTTTAAACATAGATTATGTTTCGCAGCATCCGAAATTCTTTCCTGAACATTCTTTGCCTTAAATAAAATGCAATCATAAATTCTATGTTGTTCGCTACAAATAATACATGGATAAAAAATTTTATTGCGCGTTGGGGCCTTCTCTTCACTAGAAGATGTAAATGCCTTAATTACTGTATCTTTGTATTATGTTTATTTTACAAGTTTGACGGATTTTGTGTAGTCTTATTGCTGTTGTCTGATTTGTTACGATAGATTTATTCAAGAACGTCAGCGCAATCGATTAAAAATTTGTTGAATAGTTGCAAAGTTAGAACTTCGTGACTGTCCATGTTGCTACGTTGTTCCTCCCGTTTAGTAAGTGTACGGTTATCCAACTTCGTCGTCAACATATATATTATCAGACTGTCCCAATTATGTGTAGGTTGTCCTAAATTGGACAACGCACGTAAATTTTTTGATACGTAATCAACCATGAATCTTAAAGCATGCTTAGACTCCAGCGTTAGAGTATTAATGTTAAATAATGATTTTAGATGATGGTTTATTAAGAGTCTTTTGTTGTTGTAACGATTACATACTAACTTCCAGGCATCTTCATAATTAGCGGAGCATACTTCAAGGTTGGATATAATTCGCGCTGCGCTGCCTTCTAAGTAGGATAATAGTTATTGAAATTTTTGAATTGGTGATAATCGATTATTGTTATGAATAGATTTGTTAAACGAATCACGGAATTCAAGCCAGCGGAAAAATGAGCCGTCAAATTTAGCAATATTTAACTGTGGTAAATTAATCGGTAAATCACAATGATTTTGACGTTTATCCCTTTCTATTGCGGGCATTTGTTGATCAATAAATTCTTTGGCAGTAGCCAAACATAGTATCAAATCCTGTTCAATAACCTCCCTGTCATCCATCTCCTCATCCAAAGAATTTTTTTTCTCTTTATTAGGTTCACCAACAATTGATAACACTAACACGTCAAATTAATACAATTACTTAAAAGTATTAACACAAGTGCAACAATTACTTAAAGGTAAACTCCGCATGCATATAACTTTATAAAAAAAAAAACTGAAAAAACAATAAGTTGTTCCTCAACTAAAATTAAATACATATTTATTGGTAAGATTAGTGCTGCATAAACTAAAAAAAAAACTTTAAAAAAAACTAAGCAATCTATTTTAATTTACGCTATTAACTTATACATTAACGGAGACACTTTGATAATGTTTTGGGTGAGTCAAAGTGAATGTTGATTTGATCGCTATATCTATTAATAACTTTGCAGAACCTGGCATAAGGTGAATTCTTTCCCATGACAGTTCTTCTTAATGTTGGACTAAGTGGTGCAATAGAGCTGCGAGGTAATCTCGAAGGTACACGAAACTTAAAAATTCCATTAAACTGGGGCAATTAAATGTAGAATTAAATATTTTATGTACAAAAACTGCATCGATTAAAACTACTTTTACGGATTTTATCGCGTTTTATTTATATTAATTTTAATACCCTAGGTTTCGGATGCTTTCCAGCACCCATGGTCACGGGGGGCTGAGGTGACTGACGTACCGATGTCAAAGTTAACCCGGAGTACCTTCAGCTTTTTAATTATTGTCTTTGGTCCGATCTACGCAGAATGAACTAACTGTGTTTTGAAGTCTTGCAGTGGTATGCTTGGGTTTAGTTTTAATTTTATTAATTATAGGATCCCAAGCAGGTGGTAGTAGCCAGCCTCCTTCTCTATTGAAATTAGGATGTTTTTTTAATTTCAATAGCCTCACGTATCATTCTTGGTAGGAATCGATGTTCTTTCGCCAGGATTTGTGGTTTATCAAATCTGATGTAATGGTTGGGGCCATCTAGGATATGATCGCAAACTGCAGACTTCCCGGAACGTTGATGCTTCACGTCAGCTATGTGTTCTTTTACACGAGTTCTAATTGATCTCTTTGTTTGCCCTATATATGAGAGACCACAATCACAATCAAGCTTGTACACTCCTGCATCCTGTAGAGGAATATGACACTTGACGGATGGTAAGAACTGACTAATCTTCTTCGGCGGCTTGTAGAATGTTCTAATAGAAGCTCGCTTCTATTAGGTAGAACATTCTACAAGTCAACAGCGTTGATCAAGGTAATCAATCCAATGACGAATAAATTTGAGACGATTCGAGGTCTGTTATACTGTGGTAGTCAGTAATCCTTTATAACTAAGCAATTACAAAATAAGCTATTATTGCACTCTAACTCTATTCATTGAATGCCATTGGCATTGGAAACAGTTCAATAAGTACTGTTCAGGAATCTTGTGTTGCTAAAATACAATCAATGCACAACACGTATAATATTCAACTTTCATGTAATGTTATTAATGAAATAACGAGCGATCTACCCAGGTGCCCTATTGATAGAAAATAAGGTTTTTTATGAGTAAGCAAGAGATTGTCAGACCCTTCAGTTCGCAGCCCAGATGTTACTATAAGATAGTCGTCTAGGGTTCTAGCTGGACATATGCTTGGGTTCTCCACGAAATAAGGCAGGAATAATACTGGTTGCTCTCGATTTGGTGCTGAAGTTTTTATTATGTCAGTTATAAAAATCTTAGCACCTGACGGGGATCTTATGATATCAGAAGTTCTTATTAGAGAGAGAGTTTGTACGCGGTGAGAAGTACACAAAGCAAAAAGTATTGTTATTTTCTTTGTGAGTTTTGTTAGGCTTATATTGCTATTTGGATACCATTTAGATAAATAATCAAGCACAGTTTTCGGATCCCATGTAGTTGTGTATTTGGGAAGGGAAGGTTTTTGTCTATAAATACCCTTTAATAACCGCTTAATTCGTTCGTCTGACCCTATATTATTACCGAGGAGTAGTGATAGGGCAGAGCGATAACTATTGATGGATCCATATGATGTTCCATTTTTGTACAGATCCACTAAAAATGATATTACACACACAGTCTGTATGTACTAGAATATTGTTTGTGGAGTGTTTAGTCTCTTAAATGCTGCCCTGAGAGCGTCGCGGCCGCCAGGGAAAGGCTGGCACGAAGTCGGTCACGTAACCCGTAACGACCACGCAAAAGGTCTCTATTGGGTTTAAAGAAAATAATCTCTGAGATGAGCATTCTTTTGAGCAGTGGAAACCAAGCTTGTCCAGGCCAGTAAGGAAATATTAATATACCGGTGGCTTTGTCACTAATAATTTTTCGTAAACATCTTAGTATTAATGCGAAGGTGGAAATGCGTAGAAGAACGACGAGTTCCAGTTAACTGTAAAAGCGTCAATTGTCATTGCGTTGGGGTCAGGTTTCCATGAGATATATTGAAGGCATTTTGCATTGGTACGAGAAGCGAAAAGATCAATTTCAGGTTCTCCCAGACTTTGAACAATTGTTGCGAACGCACGTTCCGATAATTCCCACTCCGTATCTACGTTTACTTTTCGTGATTCTTCATCAGCTTCGCCGTTGCCGTGTGTGTTAATGTAGGATGCAAATAAGAAGATATTTCGCTTCTCGCACCACTGCCAAATAGTTTTGGTCAAATTATTTAAATGTGGAAACCGTATCCCGCCCATACGATTTTTGTAGCATATGGCAGTTGTGTTGTCCACGCGGAGTAAAATAGAGCAATTAGAGTGAGCAATAGCAAAGCATTTCAAGCCAAGGAAAACGGCTAGTAGTTCTAGGTAATTAATGTGAAAGGATAATTCATCGTCCTTCCATCTACCGTTTACTCTTTTATCACCACAAACAGCCCCCCAGCCTGTATTGGACGCGTCAGTATATATTTCTAAAGCAAACTTTTTGTTTGGCCTCAGTGAATTGCTAGTGGAAAATATATTTTGTTTCCACCATTGCAGGTCGGGTAAAATAATGACTGAAGGCTTGATTTTTTTTCAAAATCGTTGTATTTTAGTGGTAAGTATTCCTATTAGTTGTGACAACGTCCTGATAGAGCATTTGGGGAGTAAGGCAAATGTTTTGACATACTGTGTGATAACTTGTCGTTTGTCATTTGGCAAATTTAATGACATATCAACTGAATTATATATAAAACCAAGCAATCCACATATCTGTTTTGGTTCAAGGAAACTTTTTTCGTAATTGATGACAAATCCTAAGCATTTGAGCAATGACAACGTTTTACTTACGTTAGTGGAGCACTCTTCGTAAGTGTCGCCTATGCATAGTATATCATCCAGATATATTACCGACCTGTATCCTCGTTGTCGTAGATAGTTAATAGGTTCTTTCATTAACTTAGTGAAAACCCAAGGGGCACGGACAGTCCATATGGCAGAGCGTTAAATTCAAAGCATTTTTTATTAAATTGAAAACGTAAGTACTTACGATGTTTTTTTTGCTATTGGAACCAAAAGGTAAGCCTCTTTTATATCAATATTTGCCATGAAGCCGCATTTAGGTAAAAGTCTAGCCGCAGTCCTATGGTCTTCCATTTTGAAATGGGTGGTTGAAATAAACCTATTTAGAGTTCTAAGATTTAAGATAAATCTTTTTGCTCCGTTAGATTTCGGACCTAGAAATACATTGGAAACATAGTCGTCCATCGATCTGCGACAGGGTGAAATAGCACCAAGATCCAATAAAGATTTGATAGAATTTAACATATGCGGGTCATAACTGAGTACAGAATTACGTGGAACTGAAATTCGTCTTACTTTGCTACAAAACGGTATGGAATACCCTTCTGAGATCCACGTAAGTATTTGAGAATTTTTAGTTATGTTAAACCAGCAGTTATAAAAATGCTGAATTCTTCCTGCATGTACCTTTACTGTTGTTGAGCTGTGGCACGGTGTTTGCTCTGCGCCGACGGCTTCGGTTGGAAGCTGGTGCCTGGTGGCGCTCTGCGACTTGCTAGTGTATTCTTTACTGTTGTTGAGCTGTGGCACGGTGCTTGCTCTGCGCCGACGGCTTCGGTTGGAAGCTGGTGCCTGGTGGCGCTCTGCGACTTGCTAGTGTATTCTTTACTGTTGTTGAGCTGTGGCACGGTGCTTGCTCTGCGCCGACGGCTTCGGTTGGAAGCTGGTGCCTGGTGGCGCTCTGCGACTTGCTAGTGTATTCTTCTTCGGCCCTACCCTCCCCCATCTGTTTGACGAGGAGAGAGGAGGTCCTCTCCAGTTTCCCTGGCGGCGTGACCGGCTCGTTGATGGTTGATGTGACGAGTAAGAAGTTTTCAAATTTTGGAGAGGTTTCTTGATTTGTAAACCGTGTTTCTCGATCACTCTTGTGGCTTTTATTTTTTCTGAAAGCTTACTTCCAAAGAGCAGGTTATCGCGATCCACTTCCTGCATAAAATTTATAAAGGATTTATCCAATCCTGGGGTCACGAATTTCTTCCTTGCTTCCGTTTCTACAAAGTGTAGATCACATAGTATTCTACAGCTGTCACTGAGAAACTTGACGGCTTGAAGTCTGTCTTTGCCATCCTCTAAGAGGAGTTCGAGACCTTTGTTAAGAGCTGATATCACCTACCCTAATTGTTGCTGTACGGCCTCGACTCTCTTGTCTCGAGTCCTGGTGCCCTCAGAAACAGCAGTCGAAATCTCAGGGTTTAATTTTGGCGCTTGAAATAACGAGCAGTTTTCCGGTATGAGGTACTCTTTGAGTAATTTCCCTTTCGCCTCTTTATGTATACCTTTTCGAAGTATAGGTAGCCATAGCTGAGCTAACTTTTCATGGAGTTTCGGGCCCAACTTCGGTGTCTCTTCCGTGGTCTCACCTAAGGCAGTAAGGATGTCAGGCTCTAATTCTGACACTACCGGTTCTTGGTCAGAGTCATATTTTGTCTCCCCATTATTTAAAGCACTATTTTTGCCGCTTGGATACTCTGAATTCAAGGGTTCTATATCGGCGTTATCAAGGTTTTCATTATCACAACATTTAATCTACTGGCCATGTTGCAC
This sequence comes from Parnassius smintheus behrii, assembly GCA_036936625.1. Lineage (NCBI taxonomy): Eukaryota > Metazoa > Arthropoda > Insecta > Lepidoptera > Papilionidae > Parnassius > Parnassius smintheus. The sequence goes on from JAUPFT010000007.1 coordinate 57,021,015, forward strand.
ATGGCCAGTAGATTAAATGTTACTATTCGAGCAGTAATTTATTTGCCTTTGGTTCGAATATCTACCCTCAATAACAATTATTGTTTTAGATAATGAAAACCTTGATAACGCCGATATAGAACCCTTGAATTCAGAGTATCCAAGCGGCAAAAATAGTGCTTTAAATAATGGGGAGACAAAATATGACTCTGACCAAGAACCGGTAGTGTCAGAATTAGAGCCTGACATCCTTACTGCCTTAGGTGAGACCACGGAAGAGACACCGAAGTTGGGCCCGAAACTCCATGAAAAGTTAGCTCAGCTATGGCTACCTATACTTCGAAAAGGTATACATAAAGAGGCGAAAGGGAAATTACTCAAAGAGTACCTCATACCGGAAAACTGCTCGTTATTTCAAGCGCCAAAATTAAACCCTGAGATTTCGACTGCTGTTTCTGAGGGCACCAGGACTCGAGACAAGAGAGTCGAGGCCGTACAGCAACAATTAGGGTAGGTGATATCAGCTCTTAACAAAGGTCTCGAACTCCTCTTAGAGGATGGCAAAGACAGACTTCAAGCCGTCAAGTTTCTCAGTGACAGCTGTAGAATACTATGTGATCTACACTTTGTAGAAACGGAAGCAAGGAAGAAATTCGTGACCCCAGGATTGGATAAATCCTTTATAAATTTTATGCAGGAAGTGGATCGCGATAACCTGCTCTTTGGAAGTAAGCTTTCAGAAAAAATAAAAGCCACAAGAGTGATCGAGAAACACGGTTTACAAATCAAGAAACCTCTCCAAAATTTGAAAACTTCTTACTCGTCACATCAACCATCAACGAGCCGGTCACGCCGCCAGGGAAACTGGAGAGGACCTCCTCTCTCCTCGTCAAACAGATGGGGGAGGGTAGGGCCGAAGAAGAATACACTAGCAAGTCGCAGAGCGCCACCAGGCACCAGCTTCCAACCGAAGCCGTCGGCGCAGAGCAAGCACCGTGCCACAGCTCAACAACAGTAAAGAATACACTAGCAAGTCGCAGAGCGCCACCAGGCACCAGCTTCCAACCGAAGCCGTCGGCGCAGAGCAAGCACCGTGCCACAGCTCAACAACAGTAAAGAATACACTAGCAAGTCGCAGAGCGCCACCAGGCACCAGCTTCCAACCGAAGCCGTCGGCGCAGAGCAAACACCGTGCCACAGCTCAACAACAGTAAAGGTACATGCAGGAAGAATTCAGCATTTTTATAACTGCTGGTTTAACATAACTAAAAATTCTCAAATACTTACGTGGATCTCAGAAGGGTATTCCATACCGTTTTGTAGCAAAGTAAGACGAATTTCAGTTCCACGTAATTCTGTACTCAGTTATGACCCGCATATGTTAAATTCTATCAAATCTTTATTGGATCTTGGTGCTATTTCACCCTGTCGCAGATCGATGGACGACTATGTTTCCAATGTATTTCTAGGTCCGAAATCTAACGGAGCAAAAAGATTTATCTTAAATCTTAGAACTCTAAATAGGTTTATTTCAACCACCCATTTCAAAATGGAAGACCATAGGACTGCGGCTAGACTTTTACCTAAATGCGGCTTCATGGCAAATATTGATATAAAAGAGGCTTACCTTTTGGTTCCAATAGCAAAAAAAACATCGTAAGTACTTACGTTTTCAATTTAATAAAAAATGCTTTGAATTTAACGCTCTGCCATATGGACTGTCCGTGCCCCTTGGGTTTTCACTAAGTTAATGAAAGAACCTATTAACTATCTACGACAACGAGGATACAGGTCGGTAATATATCTGGATGATATACTATGCATAGGCGACACTTACGAAGAGTGCTCCACTAACGTAAGTAAAACGTTGTCATTGCTCAAATGCTTAGGATTTGTCATCAATTACGAAAAAAGTTTCCTTGAACCAAAACAGATATGTGGATTGCTTGGTTTTATATATAATTCAGTTGATATGTCATTAAATTTGCCAAATGACAAACGACAAGTTATCACACAGTATGTCAAAACATTTGCCTTACTCCCCAAATGCTCTATCAGGACGTTGTCACAACTAATAGGAATACTTACCACTAAAATACAACGATTTTGAAAAAAAATCAAGCCTTCAGTCATTATTTTACCCGACCTGCAATGGTGGAAACAAAATATATTTTCCACTAGCAATTCACTGAGGCCAAACAAAAAGTTTGCTTTAGAAATATATACTGACGCGTCCAATACAGGCTGGGGGGCTGTTTGTGGTGATAAAAGAGTAAACGGTAGATGGAAGGACGATGAATTATCCTTTCACATTAATTACCTAGAACTACTAGCCGTTTTCCTTGGCTTGAAATGCTTTGCTATTGCTCACTCTAATTGCTCTATTTTACTCCGCGTGGACAACACAACTGCCATATGCTACAAAAATCGTATGGGCGGGATACGGTTTCCACATTTAAATAATTTGACCAAAACTATTTGGCAGTGGTGCGAGAAGCGAAATATCTTCTTATTTGCATCCTACATTAACACACACGGCAACGGCGAAGCTGATGAAGAATCACGAAAAGTAAACGTAGATACGGAGTGGGAATTATCGGAACGTGCGTTCGCAACAATTGTTCAAAGTCTGGGAGAACCTGAAATTGATCTTTTCGCTTCTCGTACCAATGCAAAATGCCTTCAATATATCTCATGGAAACCTGACCCCAACGCAATGACAATTGACGCTTTTACAGTTAACTGGAACTCGTCGTTCTTCTACGCATTTCCACCTTCGCATTAATACTAAGATGTTTACGAAAAATTATTAGTGACAAAGCCACCGGTATATTAATATTTCCTTACTGGCCTGGACAAGCTTGGTTTCCACTGCTCAAAAGAATGCTCATCTCAGAGATTATTTTCTTTAAACCCAATAGAGACCTTTTGCGTGGTCGTTACGGGTTACGTGACCGACTTCGTGCCAGCCTTTCCCTGGCGGCCGCGACGCTCTCAGGGCAGCATTTAAGAGACTAAACACTCCACAAACAATATTCTAGTACATACAGACTGTGTGTGTAATATCATTTTTAGTGGATCTGTACAAAAATGGAACATCATATGGATCCATCAATAGTTATCGCTCTGCCCTATCACTACTCCTCGGTAATAATATAGGGTCAGACGAACGAATTAAGCGGTTATTAAAGGGTATTTATAGACAAAAACCTTCCCTTCCCAAATACACAACTACATGGGATCCGAAAACTGTGCTTGATTATTTATCTAAATGGTATCCAAATAGCAATATAAGCCTAACAAAACTCACAAAGAAAATAACAATACTTTTTGCTTTGTGTACTTCTCACCGCGTACAAACTCTCTCTCTAATAAGAACTTCTGATATCATAAGATCCCCGTCAGGTGCTAAGATTTTTATAACTGACATAATAAAAACTTCAGCACCAAATCGAGAGCAACCAGTATTATTCCTGCCTTATTTCGTGGAGAACCCAAGCATATGTCCAGCTAGAACCCTAGACGACTATCTTATAGTAACATCTGGGCTGCGAACTGAAGGGTCTGACAATCTCTTGCTTACTCATAAAAAACCTTACAAAAAGGCGTCGTCTCAAACTATACGCCGATGGATAAAGCAGACTTTAGCAGAGAGCGGTGTGGACGTGAGTATATTCACTGGACACAACACTCGTCACGCTTCTACTTCAGCAGCGGTCTCCGCCGGAGTTTGTATTCACACCATAATAAAAACGGCTGGATGATCTACCTCATCTATGACATTCGCTAAGTTCTATAATCGCCCAGTAATGGATGAAGGAGAATTTGCCCGATCCGTCTGTGCGATTAATGTTAATACTAATAAATAACAAGACAAATTATGTAATTGTTTGTTTAAATCATTAAGAAAAAGTTGGAAGTAGTATTATATTTTTGTTTACCCAAATTAAAGTTTTTTCCTAATACTATAAATGTTTTATTAACCTAAGAACATTTATCTCTGATTTTAACTACCTCTAAACATCTACCTAAAGCTAATTGTATCTGAAGAATGAAGCGACGAAATATAATATGATATCAAACGAACTTCTTGAAGTGAAGTTCGATCATTATTATATGAGTCGCCTCATTCGATTCGAAGACAAACATCAATTCGATTTGACGAGGTTTTGTCGATTCGCTACTTATCCTAGATTCCAAGAGCAGTTATTTGTGATGCCTCAATATCTGAATCGTCTTTCTTCTTTTTACCTTTTTTTTTTGAAAAATACAATTTTTGTTGAAATAAATACAAATTAGACTAGTTTTACTTATTTATTAATTAAATTGATTTTACTGACTTCGTTGTTTTATTTGCAGTAAAGAAAAAAACTGCTAGAAAAGAGTAAACACCACAACGACGTATTATAACGACATATTAAACGTTATTTAAGTAGTAGTAAGTAATTACATACTTAATCGTTTTTTGTGAACTAAGCTTAACAATTTCTCAGTTTCGTAACGTTACGCAATATAACGAAATTGATAATAAAATCTGAGAAATTATAACATCTATAACTATTTATACGTAAACCAAGTGTTGCACAAACAAACACCGAGTGTATTCGTTATGATATTACGAAAAATAATAAAAGGATTTAGTTAGGAAACAAAAATTATAATAAACTCTCCAAAATAATAGCTGTTTATCACCCTGAGATAGTTTTTGTGAATACCCACGTGATAACAAATCTTGAGTCCACGGTTGCGACTTAAACACAATGGCCGCGGCGGCAATAATTTTGACGTAGTTACTAGTGTTTCCGGAATAGAAAAACATATTTCTACCCTTTTAAATAAATGCGTTATTAATTTTACTACACGTTACGAAACCTGAATAACGCAACGTTATAATTTTGGGACATTATTAATTTAATTAAAATAAGTTATTTTTTAAATGACTTACGAATGAGTTAGGTCGAGTTTAATTGCTTGATTCAGCAGGAGTAATATGGCCATAGCCATGTTAAATAAAGCTTATTAATATTCGTAACAACTTGACTCTGAAAAAGTAAAATGGTCACTGGGACGCTAAAAAAATGTTCGTTAGCATTTTTACAAAAAGAATGATCTCAAAAAAAATTTTCCATTACTAAAAATTAAAGTTAAAATACCAAAAAATTCTACACATTAATATACTAATATAACAACAAGGGAATTGTTTTTTATAATATTTATAAAATTAGATATTTATTAAAGTATGAGTTCGCGGGAGAAGAAAAGATAGCAAATGTACATCTTTTCTGAGTATGACCCATATATGTATATGTTTGGGTTATATTTAGTAATTTTGTTTCTTTATACAGCAATTTGTTAGTGTGAAGAAATCATATTTTAACAATATTTTTATTTATTAATTTTGTGATCTTTGAGTGGTTCCAGATTTTTTCAGTCAACCAAAAAGAAGAGAAAAACGCAATCAAAGGCGGCTATGGCAGCCATACGCTTTTAAAACTGACCTTGTGTAATTTTAGAAGTACATTATATGTTATCAAAAACTGCTTGTTTGTCAAATAATACAATGTCACATATCACGTAATATACTCAATACGATTTAATATGTAACTGCAACAGACATTATGAGTTCATAATAGCAAATGATAATATCAACGTAAATAGTGGGATGTGCTGAAAATGTTTCCATAGCTTAATTCCGTAAAAAGACAAAAGACACACCGCCAAAACCAAACGTTAAATAAATAACGATTGTCTTGAATGGTGAGATTTCTCATGAAATTCATTTACCTAATTTAATGACGTTATGTCTTTATGCTTATATTCAAATCAAACATGCGTGAAATGTGGTATAAAAACAGGGTTCATATGATAACCAAATTATACAAAATCTGTAACCAATTGTACGATCTAGCAACCCTGAAAGAGAAGATATGACAGCTGTCACAGTCAGAACTACTTAGGGTTGCCGGTTACAAAAGAAGAAAGTACCCGAAAAACATAAAATACAATACAATACAAATACACTTTATTGTATAATTTATAAATAAACAAATATTGAAGGAAAACCAAAAGGCGTCTTATTGCTACATAGCAATCTCTTCCAAACAACCCAGATAAAGAATTAAATAATAATAGGAGAAAATTAAGAATAATTAAAAACTAAAATAATAAAGGTTACCAACTTATGCACTAAAAAGACAACATGCTTTAAGTAGGTCAAAGATCATAATTAAAAGGAGGACGAGAGATGAGTGAGGGTAGGAAAGTTCCGTTACATTTAATCGAATGGGGTAAGAAGTTTCAAAGCTTTACTCCAAGAACAGAGAATGATTTAGGTATCATTAAATGTAGAGGAGTCAACATAAATATTTTCCTTAGACCGTAAGGAAAAATTTGGACAGGAACTATGCAATTTAAAACATTCTTTTAGATAGGGAGGACTTAATATTTATATTAAATAAGACGCAGTAGAGGAAAGAAAAAATAGGTATAGTAAGTAATAGAAGAAAGTGCAAGTGGTTGGAGGACTAACCCGGGGAGGGTTAAGTGTACCCGGGGGGGGGGGTAAGTTAACCCCCTCTTAAGTGTAATTAAATACGAAACTACCCTAGAAAGGTACGAGCTACCCCACTTTTCCTGAGCGTGGGTCCTCAGGCTGCTTCTTTTCTGCAACATCAGGAGACTTCATTCGAACGTTAACAAAGTCCACCACCATGATGGCGAAGCTGGACTTACTCTTTCTAACCGAGACGCAGGTGTCGTCTTCGGGAGATACTTGTCTCCTACCCGGGGTACAAATTAGAACACCTTTGTGCCTTAGGCTGGAGTTTGCGTATACGTCAAAGACGACCATCCTCGCGTCTACGGGTGTTTCTATAGGTAATGTTGACTCAGACCAACTCATCGACCACGTCCAAATGGCTGCAGACTCCGTGCTACGTTAGTTTCTATCTGCAGAGATCGTGATCCTTAGTGATTTTAACGGCCACCACACTGAATGGCTTGGTTCTCGTTTAACCGATCATGCGGGAGAATCTGTTTATGACTTTGCCTTGGTATATGCTCCGACACAAAGAGTTACTTCGCCTATGCGAATTCAAGATATGGCTGATCGTGCATCTTCCCTGATGGACTTTGTGCTGACCTCTCATCCGATATCAGGTCTCCGTCAACATCCCTCTTGGCTCATTGATTGTTGAGAAGCACTTTGTGCCAAAGCCAATAAAAACCTTCGATTAGGTTCGCCACAAAGCGCTTCTTTCGAAGCTCTCTCTTCTTATGGGCTTCCCGAGAATTTGTGCAACTGGATCACCAGTTTTATTGCAGATTGGAGCAACCATGTCGTAGTAGAAGGTGCATACTCCATTTATAAGTCTGTTTATGCCGGTGTTCCACAAGGCTACGTGCATATACGTGTGTATCACTTAAAGCTGTTTCTTCTGCGTATCAATAATAAATTGCAAATCAGTAACATTCATCGCTGTGCGGACGACAGCACTGGTTATGCTTTACACACCAGCCGTGCCTATATTTCTCGGTAATACGTCGCGGAGTACCGGAAAAAACTTTTGTTTGAAGTCTAGTCTTTGCTGGATAAAGTCTCGGATTGGGGTGACTAAACCTAGTTCAGTTCAACTCCCAGAAGGCACAAATTTGCGCGTTTACCACTTAAAAGAACCCCTTTGTCGTAACTCATCAATTTCAGACCACTACCCTTGTTATCTCAGCCGGTATGGCCTTGGAATCCTTGGCGTTTACATATTGAATCACATGAAGTTTCGTGGTCACTTGGGAGGGAAGGCTAAATTGGTCTCTAAAAAAACTTAGCGTGCTTAGTGCAAAGCGGGACACTATTTCACGCCGTCCACACTGCTTGCAACTTTACAAGAGGCAGGTTCAACCTAATATGGAATACTGTTCTCATCCCTGGGCCGGGGCTCCCTAGTAGCAGCTCCTTCCACTTGACAGCATCCAACGCAGAGCGGTTTGAATAGTTGACGACCGAGTTCTCTTTGATCGGCTTGATTCACTGGTGCTACGAGGAGATGTATTTTTTTTTAACCTTACCTTTGCATTACCATGGTGAGTGTTCAGAGGAATTCTTCGGATTAATTCCAGCCACCAAATTTCACCAATACATTTTACAAATCCACATTATCGGCTTTTTAGCGGTCCACTACTGTCCGATTTACTAACAGTTTTCTTCCTCGCACGAGTTCTTTGAGGAATCGTTTACCACCGACGAATTTTCCGGACCGATACGACTTAGGGACCGTCGAGAAACAACCTTACTGCTTTATTAAAAGCAAATTTCAAGTTTCTACTAATCTAGGAATTGCCTATTTTTTTTGATAAATATGTCAGTGAATAATAAAAAATTCATAAAATTTGACATTTTATTCTTCCATGGTCCTTGTCACGTCCAAATTTGTAAGTGAATAAATTATAGATTTAATAGTTTTTTGGATATGGGGGATCCGGAAGAAGGCAGATTTTTCGAAATGGTTCGGGTAAATATATCTAACACTTACACGGCCGTTGCGTCGTCCATTTCGTACCTATCTGGAATTGGCTGACAAATTGTCACGTGCCTGGATTGTCTGAAGACTAGATCTTGTCCTCAGTATCTATAACTGAGGACAAGGTTAAGCAAAAAAGTGTTGAACGATATCAGATTATTTTCAGCTCCACAACCTCAACGAAATAAAAAGACCCTAGACCTGGCAGTGGCGTGTTTACTTATCGTTACTTGATCTTTATCATATACGAAATAATTTCTTAAAAGGACTGGCGGAAATGTGCGTTTTAAAATGTTGCCTGCCGTACAGTATTACCAGGATATGCATTTTTATTTTTGTATTTATTTATACTTGAACCTAAAACAAAGTAGTAGGTAGGTACATAAGATGGCTTAGTTAATACCATAGGACATTCTCTATCAGTTAACCGTTAGGCTAACCCATAACAAGGCAACCAACCAACTAGAGGTGGCGGTGAAGCAAAAAAAAAAAAACGTTGATAAAAGGTGAAATTACAAATATATACCTGTATAGGTATAGATACATAATTATGTCAATATTTACCTATACGTATAATATCTACTTAAATACTTTTGCGTGCCGTAGTTGATGCCGGTAAATGCCACTAACGCCATCTAGTATCAAGTAGCAGGCATTAGGAGAGCTTTCTAGAAAATGCCATACTATGACGTTCCCACTAGCACCATCTAGTATCGAGTGGCAGAACTAGGAGAGAACTTTCCACACTTCTTCGGTTGGGACCGGTATGTGCTCGAACATTCGGGATGTTTCAGTGGGAAAGGTCCTATATAAAGGCAGTTTTTATTGTCACGAACCCTAAGCTCGTAATAATTGGTGTCAGAAGTGGGATAAAATCATGCCGATTTTACATTAGGCTGACACGGAGGGTGTCCGTACCCAAAGTCAACGCCAACAGAAGACGGACCAGAGACGATTTGGTGGCGCAACGCCGCAGACGTCGAAGGGTCGGCCGCCGGTCATGGACGCCGGCCAGTCAATAGCTCCTGCATCTCCAGCACCTGTCTTAGGTGCTCTGATTGTAATGCTGCAGGAGCAGGCTCGCCGACAGAATGGAATTACAGCTCCCGTAGTAGCTACGATACCTTCGTTATGTGGATTCAAAGTGCCGCCGTTCGATGGGACTTATTCATGGCCGGCCTACAAAATCCTGTTTAAAGCTGTCATGGAGGCGAACGGCTGGAATAAAAGTCAGGCTATGACTGCACTCACCCTATGCTTGCACGAACAAGCCTTAAATGTTCTGGAAGCTCTCGGTAAGAAAGTGACTTTCGAGCAGCTCCTTGAGGCATTGGAGGCTAGATATGGCGACGCTCACCTGGAACACGTCTTTTGTGCGCAGCTTGGAGATCGCGTGCAACGCATCAACGAAACCCTGCAGCAGTGGGCCCTGGAGGTGGAGAACCTGGTTGGAAAAGCGTACTGATCTGTACCTGCGCTTATTGAAGAGAAGTTCATTAGTGGCCTCCGCGACCTGGAAGTCAGAGCTGCTGTGAGGCTCGGGCACCACGTGACGTTTAAGGGAGCCTTGGCTAATGCACTGGAGGTGGAATCCTTGCGGCTGGATCATCGTCCCCATCGCATCAAGGAGGTTGCAGCAACAACAGTTCGCGACCGCAATAAAGGATACAGCCCTAGATGCTATGGCTGTGCGGAAAGGGGCCATCTTTGATCCAGCTGCCCTAAGCGAACTGTAGAAAGGTAAGGTGATCGATCTCTAGAGGGTTGTGCAGTTAACAGCACCGGCCAGCAGCAGCAGAAATATGACTTTGTGATCGAACACCGTAGTGGGAAATCTTATGGCAATGCAAATGCATTGTCAAGAAGATCTTGTCCTCAAGAAGGCAAGCATTGTACTAGGCAAGAGGGTAAGAAAGTAGTATCCGTGAGGATGCTTAGAATAGACCACCTCAGCAGCGAGTGGAAGGACAGCCTACAACATGTGCAGCAAGAAGATTCGGACATCAAGCCGATTCTGGAATGGATGAAGGACAGTGCTCCCAAGCCCAAGTGGAGCGACGTCTCAACGATGAGTTCAACCACGAAAAGCTATTGGACCCAATGGGACAGATTGCTGCTTCAGGGTGGAGTTCTGTGCCGTAAATGGGAAAATGTTCGTTGAGACAGCTGTCATTTGCAAATGGTTGTCCCTAAAGCTAAAGTACCGGATGTTCTACAGCTGCCTGTACCGTAATGTTAGTTCAGGTTGTTCAGGAGTCCATCTGGGAGTTAAACAAACTCTACTGAAGATCCGAAAACGGTTTTACTGGGTCCATTGTCGTGACGATGTCGAGGATTGGTGTCGCAAATGTACATTTTATATAGAGTTATAGGTATTATTTTACTTAACCTAGTACTACCGCGTTCGGCTCGAAGCGGTTTAAGGTTTGTTTTAAAAACTTGTCACGCTGTGGCGCGACGACAACGCCGCCGCGCGAAACACATCGAAGCCTAAATCACGCTATCAAAGTTCCGAATCAAAAACAGTATATATATAGAATAGCTCCGAACTATCACACGGAGCGTTGACTGCTCCCCGGGCAAAACACTTTGCCCGGCGGGAGATCTCCCTTTTTCCTTCTACGGCTACAGTGGTGACCAACCGACGTGATCTGAACACGCAACCAACAACCTTCGGAAACTACGATTTCAAGTTTTCGTCATTATCCTCAGGAACCCCTACCATTCACTACTGAGAATCGTCTTCTGCAGTCTTCAGTTCCTGCAAGCCAGTCCAAGTTGTCTTTATCTCGACTCACCGCAGATTTATAAGGCAGGCTTCTGGCACTTGCTCCGGCACATCGTTTTCACCGGCATCACTTACCAGTGCGTAGTACAGCATGCATTACACATCGGCATTAAAGGACACATCGGCGATCGGACTGCACTATCGACCTCCGGTCTGAGCAGGGGGGTGATGTGGCGGCGCTAGCCTAAACCACGCTATCAAAGTTCCGAATCAAAAACAGTATATATAGAATAGCTTCGGAATATCACACGGAGCGTTGGCTGCTCCCCGGGCATAACACTTTGCCCGGCGGGAGATCTCCCCCTTTCCTTCTACGGCCACAACGCCTTAGTTCACAGCTGAGCGTCGGGAATCGAAATACCTAGGGTCGTGGGATTTATTAAATCCATTTTTGTCGTTCGTAACCAATAATCATTCTGTCTGTTTTGCGTTTAGATTATTTATGTTTTGTTGTGTACAAATTAGCAAGATATATACGCAGGCCACGATGTTTCTTTCAAAATTTATTGCAAAGCAGTAGTAGAAGAGAAAAGTAAATCATTCAGCTGTCATGTCACCGCTCTGTGTAGGCAGAGGCAACGGGGGCTTGGTGCCAGGGCCACAAGTGCACGTTCTTCCGGCCACTTATCTACCGTTATAGCCCATTAAAAGCTGTGTGCCACAGTTGCCACGCTTGGCAGACGGGTTGGCAACCACCGCTTAACATTTTAAGTTTTAAGACGCTGCTGCCCATCGCCTGTTCTCTTACCCTCTGCTGCCTCTTACGATAACCACGGTATAACACTGGGTACTAATAGATATTTTTATGGGTACCGCTACTACATACAAAGAATAAATAGGACTAAATGAATGTTCAATGCAAAACTAAATTTCGCTGGAATGGTCAGGCCAATCTTGATCAGCGCGCGGCTGGATTATACCAAGGTGGTGTCTTTACCCAACGGTGACTTGAACAATCTAATCTGCGAGTTCAACTAGGGATTCATTAAAGGCTGCATGACTTGCTTCATTGTAAGTAGAGTTTATGTGGATTATGTATGTATATGATTGACGCAGTGTTTTTGCAGATTGATTTCCGTACACTGAAGTACCTATGAAGAAAATTTCTGCCTGGAAGATAGAGAAGAATCTACTCTAATTTATACTAAATTTAAATTTGGGGCATTCCCCATAAATTCTAACGCCTCGTCGAGAGTTGTGGTAGCTCAGATGGTTAACGTTTGCTGTAAATATAACAGAACGAGTAACCGGGGTTCGATCCTCGCCGGCACCAATGAAATTGTCAATTGCAATTTTAAGTGCTGATTTACCACGTGCTCGGCGGTGAAGGAAAACATCGTGAGGAAACCTGCATGTCTGAGGAATAAGGAAAAAATATTTCTAAGACATGTGAAGTTCGCCAACACGCATTGGGACAGCGCGGCTGATACTTCCTTGCCCTAAAACCCTCTCAGAAATGAGGGGAGACTTGTGCCCAGCAATGGGACGTAGGTATATAGGCTGTAACTTTACTTTTACTTTTTTTCTAACGCCTACGAGGCCCATTTTTGACCCATCGGTGTATCATATTGCCGTGTGGTGGCGGTCGAGAATATCCACTGCCTCATATCTTGCCGTGGGTGCCGTAGAGGGCGACAGAGGGAAGCGGGCAGGAGCTAGGCAGCAGCACCTTCCTGATAACAGCAAATGTACAGAAAAAAAAACTGCGATAGCGAACCCGCTCGCTAAACGTGGCAACTATAGCACCAGAAAGAACGGTAACCTGAAGGTAGGAAAATTTGGGACATGGCAACGGAACCCAAGAGGCCAGCAGCTGGTCGACTTCATGGAGAAAGAGGGACTCTTTATGATTAAATCTTTCTTCTAGAAGCAGCCCCACAGAAAGTGGACCTGGTCGAGCCCCAACGGTTTGACAAAAAATTAGATTGACTTTATTATGACGACTAGACGGCAAATTTTCAGTGATTTCTCAGTGATCGCAAGGGTGAAAACTGGCAGCGATTACCGAATGGTTAGAGGCACACTGAACCTAAACTTTGCATGATGATCGCTTGGATGTTAGACGGGAGATAAGGCTGCAATCGTCAGGAGATTTGACACAGCATACAGGCAACTGAAAAGACATATCTCCAAATGTATGCGGCGAGACTTACGCAACTTTAATACTACTCGTATTGAAGAAGCGATCGACGGCATCAGGGCTCCAAAGTCTTTGCCAGAGATCTATCTGCCAGCATCTCAGAGAGAATTGCTTGGATTTATCTACTATTGGACCCGGCGGGTGGGGCTGTGGTCGAGTACGCAAATTACTAGCTCGAAGCCGGGGCGGATCGCTAGTACCTGGCTGCTTTATAAAACACAACGAATACCATTCTTAAAATCAGCATAGGTAGGTACCTAAACTAGAAATGATATTTTAATTCTGTGTGCCAGTTGAGTGCAAGCTGTAAATGGCAGCCGGCGCTGGCACTGACACAGATGCTGGAGCAGAAATAGAGCTACTGAGAGCCTCAAAAGCAACACTGGGGAGTCCGTACGCACGGTACGCCAACCGCGAGGCGCGGGATTCCAGCTATGAAGACCTGTTCCTTGTGTTCAATTCTCGGAATGTGTAGGTACATGTTTTCTTGACAGTCATTTATTACGTAACCTACTGACGTAAGCGCGAAATATCTTCAATAATATCACTACAGAAGTAATGTGAATAATCTAACATGAAGAAAACTTGATCTTAAATAGATGTTGTGGCCCTTATATTAGGTCATTAAATTTAGGTGTTTATTTTCAGTCACCTCCGAGGACTAAGTTGGACTGAGTCGTTACTAGAAAAATGGATCCTTCAGAGACAACCTCTTTAAACTATAAAGCTTCATCCATTATTCAGTCCACAACGTGCAATGCTGGACATGGAACCTCTCCCTGCTGGTGCAGTTCCTTCAGAAATTTAAATATACCTAGGTACATATTAGGTGTCCATTTATAGGTACATAAATATTTAGGTACTTATGTGTCATTTAGATACCTACCTACTCGGTTCAGCCGCTTCTAAAAGGTCCTTAAGGCTGGTAACTTAGTATTATATTTAACGTTATTTATTATGTTTTGAGTTTGTTATCAGGAAAATGTTGCCCATAATCTCTTTCATTTCTCTTTGTCTAACGTAGTGAATTGTCTTAAGCGCTTATTACACTATACAATTTTTAGGAAATCTAATTAGGAACCTAAATTGGAAGCTAGTGATCACACTACACTAAACTGAATTCTAAATCGTGACGAACCGCACTCGTAAAGAAGTATCGACGGGGTTGCACGTTTGATCGATGGCGCCGTATTTATCAAAACAGCAGAAAATAGGACTTGCCTTAGCCATGGTGGGAACAATGGATATTAAAAAAAGAGAAAAGAGTACTTGTCATTGAGAAAAAACTGTCCAATATAAATATAATTATATATTTTTAGATTCTAAGCAGTTTTTTATAGGATAGGGTGACAAACTAGCACACAGTCCACCTGATGATAAGTGGTTGCTGCGGCCCTTAGACATCTATACATCTATTTCCGATTACAAATCAAAATGCAGATGCGTTGTCACCTGTGACGACTAAGATGGAATGACTTGTTTCCAGTAAAAAGGGTCTCCTGTTCTCTACATTCGCCATACGAAACACAGCAGCATTAAGCTACTATTTCACGCTGGTATTCCGTGGAAGCGTGGTGCTTCCTCGGTCGAGCCGACCCATTCGTGCTACAACTATACTACACTCACCGGCACGGAAACTTGGCCACTCGTGAATTTGCTGATTATTTGCACTGAAACGTTTTTTAACAGTAAATTAAGGGTAGATGCATTCAATAAGTGCCTCTAATGGTTTTAGAACATAGAAATTTAATGTTTACTTCACCGAAATTTTTCTTTTCAAGATAACATGTTTTTACTAAAATTAACATCTTTCCATTGTCACTTTAAAAACACTACAAAGTTAAAAATTAAGTCTGTTTCTTTATTGTCTATCAGTTTTAATATCGGGTGTTTCCTCCTCTAGCCCTGATAACCGCTTGCATTCGATCTGGCATGCTTTGAATGATGTTTCTGACATCAACTTGCGGTATGCTGTCCCAAGCGGCCAGCGCTGCATTTCGGAGCTCATTTAGAGTTTGTGGCGGTTTGGAGCTGGACTTTATCTTTCTTTTGAGCATACCCCATACATGCTCACTTGGATTTAAGTCCGGGCTACGAGCTGGCCACTGTAATTTTTGTATTCCAACCTCTTCCAGATATTCCTCTACACAATGTGCGACGTGCGGGCGTGCATTATCGTGCATGAGGAGAAATTGGTCGTGTCCAATGAATCCCGAATAAGGCATTACGTGCTCCTGAAGAACTTCCTCGATGTATCGAGTAGCTGTAAGCCGATTATCGACGATGACCAACTCTGTACGTGCGTCGGAACTTACACCTCCCCATACCATTATTGAGCCTCCATGGAAACTCACAGTTTGGGTGGTGGTAATGGGTAGAAACCTCTCTCCTCTTTTTCTCCACACTCGTTCTCGACCGTCTGGAGCACGTAAAGCTATTCGACACTCATCTGTGAACAACACTCTAGCCCATTGCTCGTGGGTCCAATTGACATGTTCTCTTGCGAACTGAAGTCGGGCTACTCGGTGCTGTCTGAGAAGTTCTGGACCTCGTGCTGGTCTACGAGCTTTTAAATTCACTTCCTCCATTCGTCTTCTCACCGTACGCTCACTAACATTAACGCCTCTTGCGATTTGGAGCCGCTGGCGTATCTCAACAGCGGTCAGGTAGCGGTTTCTCAAAATCTCCATAACAATAAAACGATCGTCCCGGGCCGATGTGCACCTTACGCCCCCACTGCCTGGCCTGCGGGTGTAGCGGCCTGTCTCCTGGTATCGTTTCAGTGAATACTGCATTGAGGACCGTGGTACGTTAAGCACAATAGCAACTTCACGCTGTGTCAGCCCTTGGTCAATTAATGCTACTGCTTGTGCAACTTGTGCTGGTGTTAATCGCATTTTTATTGGCTTTAAAGCACCTTTAGTTATTTGAGTAAGACACAAGATCACAATAATTGAATAACCTTACAGTAAACTTTTCACAACACACAAATTTAAAATGTGAACTTAGTCGCTCAAATGACCCGATTCAACTAAAAATTAAAGATTTCGTCATGGTGCACTTAAACATAATGAATTACCCTCTTGAACTTGAGGGTGAACATTTTTTGACATACTTGCATAACAAACATTCATAAGAAACACTTAAAGCTTTTGCTATCGCGAGATAACCGCTTGGCCAAGTTTCCGTGCCGGTGAGTGTACTAATATAACTGCAGCATGGCTCTACCACCTATAAGCAGTTTGAATATTTGTTAAGTTTGATATCCAAACATATTGAAAAAGAAGTCACGATATTTCGATAAAGTGTGAGTACCAAAGAATGTCTGATGGTGACATTACGTTTATAGCCACCAGAAATTAATATTAAGATTTAAAGTACTGCTCACTGATATCATACTTCTATCAAAACTTCTATCAATACTTCAAGACATCCGCTTGTATCAAAGCGCGGGCGCCGACTGGTTGTTCTACTGGTGTAATGTTGCGATTACACTGTCCTAAATTGTAAACAATTTAGGAAGTAGAGCGATTGGGACCTCCAATTTGACTAAATCGGATCCTAACTGTTCTAACTACGATTACACCTTCCTATTTCCTAATTAGATTTCCTAAAAATTGTATAATGTAATAAGCGCTTTACGCCATTACTAAATCACCTACCTAATACCTACCTACACGAATGTTTGTATTATTGAGAGTAACATATACTACGTAGGTTGCCTAGGATATATTTAAGTAGGTACCTAAGTAGGTACTTCAAATATCCTATTTGTTCATTATTGTTATCTATACATTATAGGTAGGTATCTTTGGTAACCCATACAACCTCGGTGGTTTGGTACATGAGGGTTGTATGGGTTACCAAAGATACACAAACCAAACGCTCCACTACGTCCTATAGTGAGCCAGATCGATTCACCAACTTATAAGCTGGCACAACACTTGGCAAAAGTACTGTCACCACTGAGAGGACATACCAGAGCACACACAAAGGATTCATACCATTTTGTGAGTGAGATAAAAGACCTACATCTCGCTAACAATGAAACTATGGTCAGTTTTGATGTTCAGTCACTATTCACATGCCTACCTATTGAAGACTGCATACCAATTGTAACTAGGAAGCTAGAATATAATAACATGCCTGCTGAATATGCAGTATTACTCAAACACTGCCTCACATCTGGCTATCTATTGTGGAAGGAAGAGTTCTACAAGCAAGTAGATGGTGTGGCGATGGGCTCACCTGTATCTCCCATAGTCGCTGACGTATTCATGGAGGACTTTGAGGAGAAAGCCCTTCTTACTGCTCCTGTAAATCCAAGATTCTACAAGCGGTACGTAGACGACACTTTCACAATTTTACCATCTGACAAAGTAACTGCATTTTTAAACCACCTTAACTCTATAAACTCTAAAATACAATTCACAATGGAGTTAGAGGCAAATAATTCTTTAGCTTTCTTAGATGTTTTAGTCATTCGAAATCCTAATAACACAATTGGTCACACTGTGTATAGAAAAAAGACCCATACCAACCGATATTTAAATGGTGAATCTCACCATCATCCTTCACAGTTAGCTACCGTGGGTAAATCTTTGTTTCAGAGAGCACGAGGGATCTGTGACAGAAAGCATCTGGCCGCCGAACTTTAGCACGTCAAGCAAGTATTGCAAGACAACAAGCTTCGGGTCCCGCGCCTACGTCACAGTGACCGAGTGAAGCCGGCCACAGTCGAGCGTGTACCTGCTGTACTACCATATGTCAGAGGAGTCACAGACAAGGTTGGCTACATCTTGAAGCGAGCTTCCATTAAAACATACTACAAGCCGCCGAAGAAGATTAGTCAATTTTTACCATCCGTCAAGTGTAATATCCCTCTACAAGATGCAGGAGTGTACAAGTTAGATTGTGAATGTGGTCTCTCTTACATAGGTCAAACAAAACGATCCATAAAAACCCGCGTGAAAGAACATATAGCTGACGTGAAGCACCGACGCTCCGGGAAGTCTGCAGTCTGCGAACATGTTCAAGATCGTCCCCACCATTACATTCGATTTGATAAACCACAAATTCTCGCAAAAGAACACCGATTCCTACCAAGGATGATACGCGAGGCTATTGAAATTAAAAAACATCCAAATTTCAATAGAGAAGATGGATGGTTGCTGCCACCTGCTTGGGATCCTATAATTAACAAAATTAAACCCAAACCTAAGCATACCACTGCAAGACTTCATGATACTATAAGCTCGTTTTGCGTAAATCGGACCAAAAATTAATATTAAAAAACTGAAGGTAGCCGGACTAACTATGACATTGGGACGTCAAACATCTCAGTCACCCCCGTGACCATGGGTGCTGTAAAGCACCCGAAACGTCGGGAATTAAAGATAAGTAAAAGTAGTGAAATAAACGCGATAAAATCCGTAAATTTAGTTTTATTCAATGTGTAGTGTTCGCGTAAATTTAAGAAATCATTAAGGTTGTTCCTAATTTGAAAAAGTAGGCAGTTAGATTTCTATTGGTCTAATAATGACGAAGTTAGATCATTTTACACGGAGGGCATTATTTTGTATCTATTCTATTCTACTATTGTGTTCAGCAAAGCAGAGCGTGTAACCTCGGTAGGTATCCCGTGTGTGTATCAAATGAACGCAGTGTCAAGGGGCGGTTCCAGTTCGTCCGCAGGTCACAGTCGTTGCTGATCGATTCCCCTCGACATAACTACTGTCTGACACTATGCATACTGACCAACGTAAACATTTCCTAATTTCAAGATGTATTAAATTGTTCAAAATATTTAAGAGCGATCTGGCTTGAAGGCTTGTATGCGCAATAAGCAAGGGTCGCGCTGGACAGCGCTGTGTACGATTCCTTTTTGTGCGGAGGCGCAAACGCGCAATAAAATTATAAAGCAAATTGTTGTATAGCATGCGAGGGGCTGCACGGGCGGGTGTGAGAGGCGGGGGGGGGGGGAACATGCGAGGCGGGGCCGGCCAATGGCGGCGGCGGGCCGACGGGCTGGCACGCCAGTCTCGCGCGGCGCGCCGTCGTGGATGCATTCTTTGCGTGTTACGCTCCTTGAGTGTCAGGCGCGCGCGAGTGAGTGCCTAGTGCTGTGTACTTCATACATACTCATTGAGTGACTGACCGCAGTGCCCGTTGCTCCCGACGAACCGATTTACTGACACCTGCCACAGCCGCAGTGGGAAATAACCGTCTTCCTCGCAAAAAGGTGGGAAACGGAATAATACCGCATTGTAACATGTGTTAACTCGATACGGAAGTTCTTACAAGTATATGTAACAAGTAATTTATGGCGATTGACGTTGAATTTTCTCACCCAGTTCCATTGCCGATTAGTATACACTTTGAAGACCATAAAATAACATTAATTAAATAAAAAGTCTTACAACACGCTTTGATCATGAGTTGTGACCTGTGACCATCCCAGTGAAAATACGAGATCGAAGCTAATAAATTATTGTATTGTTATCGGTTCGTAATATGTCTGCCAAATTTTTGAGTACTTAGGTGTGTGAAAGTTTGTGAAAGTGCAATTGTAAAGTTTCATTACATTCTAAATATTTAAAATACGGTTGTAGGTAATATCACAGAATAAATAATAGTATCTATTACGTAATAATATAAAAGCGTGGTAGGTAATAGTCAGGTATATAAGTCAATGGTAGATAATAAGAGAATGTTGTTCAGTTGTGTCCCGGTTAACGTTATTCTAATAAGAATATTAGTTAATCTAATCTAGTAGAAGTATTACCTACATTATTGCATTTCCAAATGTTATAATAGCTATACGGCATACCGTTATTGTATAACTTATCGAAGTCCCGTGTTGAATTGAACGTAGGCCTGCCCCGGAGATTGCGTCGTAGAGCGGACACTTGCCACAGTTGCCACGCTCGCCAGGCGGATTGTCAACTGCATGCATTACGTTTTAGTTGATACTAGCAAGACTCTGCTGCTCATCTCAAGACTTGTTTGTTGTTTCTCTCTGTCGCTTGTTACGATTGGAGTAGTGGATAATGGATATTATTACACCGCCCTACACCGTAACAATAACGCTTAAGTGCCTAGGTACCTACAAGTATGTGGATCTAGACGAACTGCACAAGTAAAATGTTACGTACCTATTTTGTTCATTTACAGTCTATCTGAGTCCACTGCTAAACACAGGCCTCTCCCATAGATTGCCTCTTAGAGCGGACGCTTGCCACAGTTGCCATGCTTGGCAAACGGACTGGCAGCCGCAATTTTTTATTGTTAGTTGTTATTAGGAAGACGTTGCTGCCCATCTCCTGATGTGTTTCCCCCAGTCGCCTGTTACGACAGGCGCGGGATGATGCAGGTCAGTGGATATTCATCCTCACACCGTCACCACGTGGTAGGTAATTACCTAGATTAGATATAAGTACTTCACGATACGTTCGAATTCGATCAATTGTATTACTGAACCGGAAAGTTATAGCTCGCTAGTAGATTATAAACCTCGTACAATTTAGTTAATTGAATATAGGTCTGGCGCAATAACTAGATGACCTAGGCTGGCGGCAAGTACCCAGGCAGTAGATAGAGGTACGAGGAAATGAGCCGACGGCGTGGCGCGGCGGTCGGACCTTTCCTTGCTCTCCTGATGACCTTCAGTACAATGAAATAAACCAGTAGTTGTTTATTTACCTATTAAGGCTGTAATGATTATTGTAATGAAATAGTTGTAAACGTAGTTAAACTATTTCCAAATGGTAAAACATGTAATGTATACCCATAAAAGGTAGGTATCTATACCTATTTATTTCTATGTTCCACAAACGGCACGCCTCAGCTTAGCCTAGGTTTGGATCTATTAATGTTGCAATGTTTTAGCGTAGGTACAATATTATATCTAAATAACGTCCTTATTTAGATTTCAGGTAATTAAAGACTGTTTATTTTATCAATTTTTAGTTTTTAAAAACGTCCCCCAAGTTTTTCGGATATAACAGGTATACCTAGCTTGGATCCGCTCCTGGCGTCGCTGCGCCACCAGCTCGTGAGGTTTCATTACAAGTTCATAATGTTCCGAAGACTGAGTGGACAGCGACAAGGGCAGACAGATATTACAAATAGTTTTCATGTAGGTGTTTGTGGCACGCGAACACCTAACACCTATAGTTCAACAAAAGACAGCTATTTCGATAACTACAATTTTATTTATATGTAGGTACTTATTGTATACATAAATGAACCTATAAACATAATAACTTGTAGATAACTTAAATGAATAAATACGTAGATATTATGCTTAATTTGAAGGAAAAGAGAGGATAGGTTATGATTATATATAGGTATCTATATGCCTATAATCAATTATGGGTACCGACATGTCAATCAAAGGTTTAATGTAGTGTAGGTAGGTCTAACATTACGATAAAATGTTTTAAAAAATGCAACGCAACATCTTTTCTTTAATGTTTGATGATGAATTATTAAATTATTTGAATATATCCGTACTTAAACACGAAAATAGGAATGAAATGCTCACAATAGCTAAGTAAATTCTGTATCCGCGATTGTTCAGCCGCCTGAAATTTATTAACAAACCAGCGCTGTCTGTTTATATTAAACATTTGTTTTTATTTTATACTTACTTAGCCCATGTAGGTACCTATAGCTCACAATGTTGAGGGACACGCTAAAGGAACTTACTACTTGATAGTGTAGTTTGGTAGTAAAATAGTTAAACTTTAAATAAGTAGGAAAAACCCATCGATGTACTAAAGTCATTAAGTCGGGACTTTCATCTTCAATTCTTAGTGACAGCTACATTTGCACCGACTGCAGAAGTTATTGTTAGGAAGTAAATTGTAGAAATTATTTTAGTCTTTTTAGTTTTAATAAAGTCAAAGTGGAAATTTCATTATTAAATTAAAAGGTACAGTCTATATAGGTATCGTCTCGTCTCGTACGTCGTTTTAGGGCAACGAAATTTTTTTCTTATTCCTTAGACATGCTGGTTTCCCTTACGATATATTCCTTCACCGCCGAGCTAGTGGTAAATTAGCACTTAAAATTGCAATTAACATTTTCATTGGTGCCGGCGGGGATCGAACCTGCGTCGCTCGCGTACTGTGAAGTTTACAGCGAGTGCTTAGCTCCTGAGCTACCGCTCGTGTCGACGGGTTCACATTATGTCCCTGAATTTTTTTTAAGTTATAGGTACTGATATTAAATGATACTAATTTTACGGATTACATCATGTTTAATTTGGAATTTTTAAATTCCTGACGTTTCAAGTGCTTTACAGCACTCCGTCATAATGGATAATGAATTAATGAAGTGAAATGCATTTGTTTCCCAGAAATAGACGTACCTACATTTCAGAATAAACAAAAGTAACTTAGAAAACTAATAAATTAATAGTTCTAACTTATAAGTAAACATTGAATAAAATAGAAACAAATATAACAAAAAATGGAAATAGTACCTACGCCTCATTAAATAGGATATTAAAAATATCTTAATAATATATTGATAATATATTGAAACAATTAATAATGAACTGAAAACACTGCATATGTTTTGGAGCATATTTTTTTTAAATAATAATACAGTGTTTTGGCACTAAGTTTCAATGTCGTGACAAATTTTTCACTACTATTCTTCTCAAGAAATATTCTATCCTCAAAATCACTTTCTAAAATGTGTATTTTGTTCATAATAAATTTAGCCTAGTGTCCAAGCAGCCTAATCTCTCGAATGCTGGCGGGCGGTTATCGGCAAAAGAGCGGTAAAACTTAATTTAAGCAGGAGTATTGTTCCCCCACTGTAGTCTGGATTTCATTTGATGGCGTTTTTCCTGTATATAGATACAATAATATTCAGTTTTGGTATTGTTTGTTCCAAACATAAAATAAAGAGACGAATAGTGAACCATTAATCATAAGTTACAAAATGTCTCGAAAAGATTGATCTTGTATTACGCGCTACATAAATATTTTATACCTATAATTTCAAATTATTAAAGTAGGAAATTAACCCCAGCCAGAATATAAGGTAGTAATCTGGCGCGGCGCAGCGCTCAAGTCATGCTATGAAATTTATTCTATTTTGCGTTAAACCGTTTACTTTTTTAACTTATAAAATGTCTACCTACAAGTAACAAGCGTATTCACTATCATCATCATCATCATCATCACCGCACTTCTCAAGTCCACTTCTGAACATGGGAGTCCCACAAGGAATTTCACCAAGCACTATTATGTTCACCATATACAACAATATTTACTATGTGCAACAATTTAGGGTGTAGGATTCTCAATTTACCAGCCTGTTTAGTGCCAATTTCAACTTAAAAAATTCGTGCTGTTTTGATAGGAGCACAATACCCAAGTATATATTCAAAAATGCAATGAAAAAAATCACAATTTATAATACTATTATTTCAAGAACTATATCTAAATCGACGATAAACTAAAAAAGGTGTTATGGCCTAAATTCCTGCCATGCCAGCCTCAGGTTATGCCACATGATACATGAGTGAAGAAACGAAGTCCTAGGCTTTATTGTAGATAAGTTCTAGAGACACAGTAGGTAATGAATTCGTATTCTTAGGTACTCCGATATGTTAAAACAGGTAACAATTTTTTTTATTACCTATTTATTTTATTTTTATGTTTTAGCTTGCGTGTTTTAATTTTAAGTAGTTCGTTTTTTATGTTAACACGAAACAATTAATTTAAACAAATTTGATTTAAAAATATAGCAGATCGATTTATTATAGATCACCAGCACGAGTCCACTGGACAATGCGACTTCTAGCACACGTTGCCGTAGGGGACGGTCCTAAGCCACTCAGTTTTTCATGATCTTTTAGTTTATGTGCTTCTTACTGTTTTTGTCTTCCTTAAAATACAATGGAAATATATGGTGTTCTTAATACACAGCAAAATGTTTAATAGAAAAACAAGTACCTATACATCTTTTGCTAAACTTTCAATTCAATAACCATTTTTATAGCATAGACGAATTGATCATAACTTTCTTAGCGATTACGTCTAAAATCTCAAAATAAGTTATGTCCAGCCTATCAAGTATATCTCTTCAGGTTTATGCCAACCCTGAATTTATATTACCTATATGGCCGGAATTATGTTCTTCTTATTAATACGTCAGACTAAA
This sequence comes from Parnassius smintheus behrii, assembly GCA_036936625.1. NCBI lineage: Eukaryota > Metazoa > Arthropoda > Insecta > Lepidoptera > Papilionidae > Parnassius > Parnassius smintheus. Next base: position 57,045,619 of record JAUPFT010000007.1, read on the forward strand.
TAACAGCCTAACGGCTAACGTTATGCACTCCATACATTTCGTTTAATACACTAATTACTGCCCCATTAACTCCCACTTAAAGAAATTAAAAAGTTATAAATTTATTCAAAAATAACTGTACAGAATGTCTATAGTCGCATTCATTCAAATCACAACTAAGCCTAAAGATGAGATAACGTAAACTATAACTTGTTACAAAATACGAAAATGAGCGTTGTCCATTGCTTACGTGTTTTAATTTCAAAATTTTACTATTAATATTCAAAACATACTTTCCTCTAATTATGAAGTATTATTTAGTTGATAATATTTGTAGTTAAGATCACTAGAAACTTTATTTATTAAGTAAAAAGTTGAAAGGGCTGGTATGAGGGGCGGACTGGTAATAAAGGCCACCCTGGTCAAATTACGCGTTTTTGTGGATCAATAACCATATCTTAATATAGTTTGAAATGTTTACGAAATCATCATAAATTAAATGGCAAGAAAGTGAATTAAAGCGTTCGCGAAACAACGAGTAATAGTAGTTCTATTGCATATACCTAGGTACCCACTTATGTGCAGCCAACAGCCACAAGTGCGATCAGTAAACACCAATAGCGAAGGCGCGGCGCGGTGGGGCGGGCGGCGTGCACTTCATCTGAGCGGCTGGCGTTGCCTCTTCACCTGGCTCGCCGCTGCTCTCTTGCACGCTCACTAGACTCTCATCTGAGACTCTGAGTTCATAGCCCGTGAGACGGTTCACGCTCCGCTTGCCCACTTCTATCATACAACAATACATTACTCGGCGTGCGCTACCCGCTATATCATGCATTTTGTTCATTTGTTGGAAAAAAAATGAAATTTTGTGTATTTATTAACTTTCTTAGATAGTAACTAATGCATTGTTTTAGTGGTCTAAAACCATCTTCCCATTAGGTAGACTGGGTACGGTTGAAACATTTTAGCGTTTATTGTCAATTGCATCGGGATTAGTTAAGCGAGCGATGAAAGAAATATATTAAATAAAAGACCATATATCTGTTTACTAATAGGCAATGTTATTTGAGATCACTGTATTATATTTTATATATAAAATCACATTTAAAAAAAAGTGTAATTTGTTTCAACCGTCCCCATACCAGGGTCGGTTGAAACAGTGCCTGGGGTCAATTGAAACATGCAAATAATACAAAATATAATAAATGAACATGTTTTATTAATCGTCTAATAACATTTTACGACTCGTAATGGCACAGTTGAACATCACAAATATTTTTTAGTAATATTCAAGTCAAGCATTATATACATTTTGGGATTCAAATTTATAACGGTCCATGATAGTAGCCAAATTGTCGTAGAAGGAATCTACGTTATTTCTTTTTGAGCTAGTCGTCCAGAAAGACATGTGGTCTGTGCTGCAAATACGCACGCACTGGCAGCTCCGGGTTTCTTCTCACAAGCATGCGACACCAGGTCGTGGTAAGTCGTACTTGACGGTGAGTTATGCCTTTCAGTTATGCCAAAATGTATGTCTGCATATCTAATCAAATATTTAGATAGCTCACGCTCTTGTTCCTGCTTAAACATTCGATTGTGAGCCTCATAATCCATTTCTTGATTTTCATCGTCACCAGTCACATCTCGTTTACGTACATACCTCAACAGGGAACAGTTGTTCAGTCCATTCTTTTCTGCCGCTTTACCTAATGAAGATTTGGCTTTTACATCTTCATAGGCTTGTTTATACTTCGATAAGTCGGCATGACCTTTCGTAGTTACTTTGGCGTACCCTTCGAATCTAAGAAAGAAGAAAATTAAATAAATAAACTGTTTCAACTGTACCCACAAAAAACGTTTCAACTGTCCCCAACCCCCTTCTTGATAGAAAACGGTTCATAGTAAGAATGACAACAAATTTGAATAAAAACTAATCAAACAGCCATATTCTACAAACTTTAATTTAAACGATACAAAATACTCAGTATTCTTACTTTAATAATAATTATACCAAACCATAATAATTGCAAAAATTTACGAAGAAAAAATACTTACTTTTACGTCAAAAAACACAATGAGGCCTCCCATACATAAACACAGCGCGCGAAGAGCGACGCAACACTTAAATTCGTGTTCCGACTTTCCACCCGCTCCTTTCTTTCCTTATACCCCTGAACCTCATCACGTAGGATGTCCAGATATACGCTTTGTTTTAATCGTCCCCCGTTTCAACCGTACCCAGTCTACCTATTGCTTTTCTAATGAAACCGGCTGAGTACCTATATCTGTTGGATGCTTTCAAAGTCTACAACGGCCGTAGGTAAAAAATAGCTGTTTTATATAGATAGATAGCGTAGGCCTCATCAAAAGCAACTTTGATACAGACTTATGTTCAAAATTTTAAGTCCCCGGCTCGTCAGGAAGTTAGTTTAAAATTAATTATGTACTAAATTCGACTCGAACACACATGCCTAAACGAACGCGAGTTAATAAAACGTGGTAAAAATATGAAAGAACTTGTTTAGACGAAAGTAGAGATAATGATCATGTTGATCGTGTCATTAATTCTGTTCTCGATTTTTTTTTTACATAGTTACTATACAGCACCATTAAACCACAAAACGGTTTATATTGGTGCACGCCGCGCCGACGGAATAACTCTATGCATACGTTCGTAGTTTTTCATCAGAGATCTAATGTTTACAAGAAAGCAAGTAATTTTTAATGTTTCAGGCAAACATGATAGGAAGGTTTCGATATTTAAACAGTCTCTATCGTAATTTCTTTAATGCTACTTACGTTCCTGTCAGTAGGCAAACCCGTTAGTAGAGTACCGTTGACCTTAGCCACAGCAGCGTCCCAATAACCGCTTCCTTCCTCAGGGCCGTGTTCAAGTTCATGGATTCGCTGTTCCACTGCACACGCTCTTGTTTCCGTATGTTTGTTAGCGTTGATAAGTGAGGCATTTTTCTTTTCAAGTTCAATTGTACTTTGTTGAAATGCTTCGATATTTTCGTATAATTCGTCCATTATTCAAAACTCAGTGAAGCGGTTTTAGTGATACTAAAGTTGTGTTTGTTATTCACGTAAATTATGACACCGCCTCCTTTTTTATGACTTCTTAACTCTGTGTGCATTGTACAACCGTCAATATTAATCAATTACTCAATTGAACTTAGATCTTTGGATTGATTTTACTAATTAGTATTAGTAGTAGTTAGTAGTAGTATTAGAATTTAGTTCCAATAAAACTTTTATTTTAATACCTACAGGTATCAACAGTGAAAAATAATTGAGTCTTTATTGTTTATATTTTGTAGTCTTGATTTGTATTATATACCTAATAGTTATTTTTGTCGGTTTTGAAATCCGCACCGCGTACCTACTGCTACTATACTACTATATTTACGCCATAATTTATCTATCAACCACCAGCGATGTTTCCATACCGATACGACTTCGGATTAGAAAATGTCGGAAATTAACAATTGGTTAAATTAAATGCGATAAAATCTGTAAAATTAATTTTATTCAATCACTTAGTGACTTTCAACATAACAACTCCTTTTTAAAAGGCCGCCATCGCACCTGCAATTTCTCTGGTGCTGCAGTTGTTCGTGGGCAGCGGGAGTCACTTGCCATAACATGAGCCGCATCTCAAATCAGCCACGAGCTCGTTTGCCTCTTCTTCTTTATAAATAATAATTAATGCGAAGCACCAGCATACATGCGACACAGCTCATAAAAATAATATTCACACACTTTTCTTTTTTTTATAGAATAGGATGACAAACGAGCACACAGTCCACCTGATGGTAAGTGGTTGCTGCGGCCCTTAGACATCTACATCTATCTTCCATTACAAATCAAAATGCAGGTGCGTTGTCACCCGTGAGGACTGAGATGGAATGCCTCATTTCCAGTAAAAAGGGTCTCCGGTTCTCTACACTCACCATACGAAATACAGCAGCATTAAGCTACTATTTCACGCTGGTATTCTGTGAGAGCGTGGTCCTTCCCCGGTCGAGCCGACCCATTCGTGCTACAACTATACTACTAAACTTTCTTACCGCAAGTCCGTTTGCTCATGTAGTTAATGTCTCGGTTAGTTTACAGCAGATTTATATTTATACGATGTACCTACTTACGTTATAAAAATTAACTTTATTAAAATAGGAGAAATAATTTTTGCTACCTATTGTAAAATATATTAAAAAATAAAAATAAAATTTAAGACTTATTTCATTGCAAAAACAAACATCATAATAACAATTTAAATACCTACCTACGCGAATTTTTGCTTTTTGTGTTTGTCTACCTCGCTGTGTATGTGTACCTACATCGCAGATGTTTTGCTGATGTAAATAACAAAGAGTGCACAATATTGTGCTCTATTGTGACTTGTTTGCCCGTGTCTTTGATTAAGCTATCTGCACTAACTTACTCAAACACATGGGCATTGACATTTCTATCTATAGGGGGGTTAAAATGGGATGTTATTTTTTGATATCACATTGCATTGACTCTAAGATTTTTAAAACACGATTGCAAAAACCTAAATATAATAACTTCTTATTGTTTTGTGTTAAAATAAATATTTTTCAGGATATTTTTTTTAATATTTGCATTATCATCATTCATCCATTGTAATAACATTAAGAAATATTGTAAAACAACCTACAAAGCTAACCGTTTAACCATTAGCAGAAATAAATGTGTAACATTCTTACAGACGATCTATTGCTATGAAATATTTGTGATTAATTCAGGTAAATCGTTAATTTGAAGGCGAATCTTATTGTTTTAATTATCTTTCCTTTTACTGGCTTGTTTTATTACCTATACCTATTCACTGCGTAAAAAATTTGTACGGGATATGCCCTGAAGCCGCATTTTCATTTTAATTTACTTTTTGCTGAAAAAGGTGAGTGATTCTCAATTGGACTTTATTTTTCCATGAGTGTTACGCGATATATTCTTACAATTGTAAACCGATTTAAAGGTAGGTTATTCTTCGTGGTTGTACTCAGGGGTAGAATTGTTCCCCCATAATTATAATGTCGGAAAGTACAACAGGATAAGGCGAATTCTGTAGGAAATAACGGGATAGCGTTAATTATTAAAAATGGTAAAAGTGTGATAGCTGATGTTCAACTTGCACTTTTACTTGCACAATTACATTATCAAAGTACGCAAACCAACGGCAACCATCCCACTTCTGATGTCGGAGCACGGTTGGCTGAGACGCGAAGCAGCGGCTCTTCTTCACGAGCCGACATAGCCCTACGTAAACATGGCCACTCGAACGAAAGATAATTTAGATCAATATAGCTTGTATAAGGTTTTAATGTCTTACTAACTATTTAGACGACATGGATTTTGTGATATTCCTCAGCCCATTCAAAAAGATAAAAGAATACCCCTTGATAAAATTCAAAGAACATAGAAGAATAAAATAATTTCATATTCTGAAATCGGCGCCAAACATAGTGTAGCTCGTAGGTCTACGTTCATTTAAATTTACCTGCATGTATGATACGTGGATGGAGATACATACCCTAATTATTTTCGTTTAAGTTTTCATTTGAAAGCTCCGTTTTGTATGATAACAAGAAAATATGAGTGATGTATTATAACTAATAAAAATAAGTAGAAGAGCATGAAGTTATCCGTTTGAAATATTTGAACATTACCACATTTGTAATATGAACAATATTTATATGTGTTATTTAATAATACCTATTATACAAAATATAGATATTATGGTTTTTTAAATGAATTTCTCAACTAGTTATTAATTTTATAATTTACGAACGCATTATTTGAACAAAGAATGTAGGTAAGTAATCTTGTTAAGAAGCCATTTTACGACGACAGTTATAGTTAGATATGTTATAGAGAGATAAAAAGGTTAGTTTTGTAACCACATCACTAGTCTCAACGCTGTTATTGTGAAAATTGTACGAAAGGGTTATCATAATATCAAAGAATACTTACATACCTAAATGAAAATAACCCCTGGACATAAGAAGATCACCACTATGCTGGTTCTATTAAATTCATTTAAATATTGTACAAACAAAATTTTTGTAAAGTTAAATATGTTTAAAGAAAGTCCCGGTGAATTTCTCGCTGGTTCATTCCTGGGCAGAGGTATTTTCCGAGCCAGTGGTAACTTTCAATAAGTATTATGTAATAATGTATTTATGTTGAATAAAAATCATTCTATTCCATCAGCTATTATATCTTTACGCTCTCCAGATGTTTGGGACTAAGATAAACGTACTTGTCACGCAGCGTTATCACTCATCAATAATCATCATTGAAAATGTGCATTTTAAATTAAAGTTTTTCGGGTTCCAGTGTACATGCACCAAACATCGCCTCAGTGATGTATTCTTTAATATTTGACACATTTCTTAAATTCTTTTACTCTAAGGAATATTATCTATACTTAGTTCAGTTTATCCATTTCTAATCTAGATACATAATAAATAAATAAACACTCAGGCCGGTCACCCGGAGGGGTAGGCAGAAACTACAGATTTCTATTTAGCACCATCCTGACATATCTCTCTCGCCTCCTTCACATCCATAAACCAACGCAAATACGTTGATATTTCTCATCCAATTAATATAAAACATAAACCTAAGTAATATTTGAGAAGGACACATTGATCCTTACACTTTTTTTAACAAAATAGCTTTCGTAAATGGCGTCGCCCCAGTGGCAACGAACGTCGTCGTGCCCTCGTTGCAGCCGCAGCGATTGCAGCACGCAGGCCATGCCTCTGCTTATCGAACTGCATGCAATGTGAAGGATTAGTTTTAACTAGAATCAATTCTGTAGGACAATTAAAAAAAATAATAATGTCCTCCAGACCGAATATCAGCCACGGCGGCCTACCTCAATGGAGGCTAACCATCGGTGCAGGACAGGATTATACTGCCCAAGTGCATGCGCAAGCACAAGTGCACTCTCTATACCCTCACTCTCGTAATCCGATGGTACGGTACACCGACACAACCGGAGAGAGATCAAGTGCAGGACCAACGGCTTTACGTGCTTTCCGAGGCACGGGGTGAGACACCGTCAACTTCCTGACTCCGGTCAGCTACTGAGAATTTCTTGACAGAAAAACTTAATAATTGATTTTTGGCCCGACCCGGGATTCGAACCCAGGACCTCATGATCAGCAGTCGCACTACTACAGCCACTAGACCAACGAGAAAAAAAATACTATTATAAATAGGTAAAATATTAATGTTAAACGGGAAAGACATGATTACTCCGATAAATGTCTCTAATTCGAGCACGCGCATTCTGATCACGACAGAAGGGCTAATTATATCGGATATATTATTGCATTGCAGAATATAAAATTATGGTCATGCAGTTTAGTATGCAATCGAAACAAATACAACAACCCTATTCATAATTCATAACACGCTCATAACAAGCACCAAAATGTTGTAGATTTAAAAAAGGTGCTCGTAAAACATAAAGTAAAGCAACTTGTTTGACTCACTCGCTTGCTGGTTGGTGTGCAGCTTGAGCACGTTTCTGCTCTGCGACGTGTGTGTTTGTTTGATTATTAATTTTTAATAGATAATTTAATTAACACTCCATGGTTTGTATGAATTGCCTCTTCCACCGCATTCCGTCTCTTGGAAACCGGTAGTGGTGGTCTTAAAGAAATCATTATTATAATTTTGGAATATATTTAGCTGCCCCGCTGCGCCGCGTCTCGGTTACCGTCACCGCTGTTGCTCTGAGAGCGTGCCCTCTTGTGCGGGAGATTAGGCTCAATGCATTGCTATAACTTATATTGATAATCAAAATATGTACGACGTATGACCAACTACGAATGTACGAGTGAAATATAAGCCATGCTAACTGAAGGACTATCCTACCAAATACATGCATGTGAAAACGAGGTCAAGTTCGGTACGAACGACAATCGTGGCTCTTGGTTGAAAGACTTGAAATTTGAACGGGTGCCAAATTCCATGGAAATTCCTCAGAAATGTGCAACAAATGTTCTTCAATTTGATAGAAAATTTGTTACATTCTTTGATATTAGTTAACATTTGTAGTGTTGCTATTATATAAAAGTGACACAAACTAAAGTTACAGACTGTATACGTTCCACTGCTGGTCACAAGCCTAATCTCGTTTCTGTAAGGAATTGAGGGAACGGGATATGTCGCAGCTTCCGTCCATATGAATTGTCAACATCCGAACAGACATCAAACTGATGATGAAATGGCGGAACGACACCATCCAAGACAATAATATATACCCAATTTCTATAAAACACAATTACAGGCAGATAGTTGAGTCTAACGCTATAAAAATGAAGCTATAAACCTGTCTAACAGACTACCTTATGCCCTAAAAACCATAAAGAATGTTAATATATTTAAACAAAGGTAAAAATATTTTCATTAGAAAAGGTTTCTAAAAGGTTTCTTTTTGTTAGAAAAGGTTTTTAGAGGGTTTATTACAGTGGATTATTACATTAAATTTGGTAGAAACGTGGTAGAGCCACGTTGCAACTATATTTTGGTTGTATCAAGAATGGGTCAATCGTGGAAGGACCACGCTTTCACAGAATACCAACGTAAAATAGCGGCTTTATGCTGCTGTGTTATATATCGTGAGTGTAGAGCGCAAGACCCTTTTTACTGGTCATGAGGCATTCCACCTTAGTCCTCAGGTGTGACAAAGCAGCTGCATTTTGATTTTTAACAACGGATAGATGTAAATGTCTCAGGGTCACGACATCCACTCACCATCAAGTGCGCTGTATGCTCGTTTGTCAACCTTATTCTATAAGCATTTATAAAATAAAAAGTTATATTGCATGCATAATTTAATAATTAATTAATTTCAAGACATATTGAAATAAACACGAATAATGTTAATTAATTTAATTAAATGCCCATTTTATGTTTTAATAAAGTTTTCCCACACGATGTTTATTGTTTTTGGAATAAATGATTATGACAATGACAGTGATTATGATTACGACTATGACTGCAGCAGAATATACGTAAAGTGAGCGAAAGCGGCACGCTACGGATCACAAAGGCTTAGGTTTTTCCGTTTCGCAAGAAGCGCCTTCATTTCCATGGTTGCAGAGGGAACATCGCTCAGCGTCCTGTCGTCGATTCATCTGCCGGCGGACAGCGGTCGCTTTTTGCCTCGCTTAGATCGCCGACAGCGTTTAGGTGCGACTGTAGCTAATCATATTTAAGAATGTGCGTCCCGAAGTTCTCGGCGTAGCACTTGTCTTGTTTTATTTCGGGCGCACAGTATTTTGTGTTGCGAGTTGCGACCTCCATTTACGACATAAAGTACTGTTATTTTGGAATGACTCCCAACTCTATGAGCGTTACAGTCACAGAAGTCATAGAAGCGTTATAGTTAAGGAGACGCAAAAACAAAACAAAGTTCTTAGGTCCACATTTCGATTGGGTCGGTCAGGCTTCACGAAGACCAGCCCTCTGCGCAGGGAAGATTGCCTACAGAGCCCCAGTGAGGTGGGTGACCCACATAAGGCCTGTCTTAATTTTTTATTATCTAACTAGCGGGTTTACAACAATACATTGGTAATTTGAAATACTTATATTTATTTGGTAAACTTATTAATAAATGAAACAAAATTGCTTTAGAAACAAAAATCACACTTGTGAACACAAATAACTAATATGTCACTTTGGCCTTATTGGGAACCCTGTGTCTTAATAATACCTTAATAAAAACAAGTAAACATTCAACTTCTTAATGAATACAAAATGCTATCTATACTTATATTAAATCTAATGAGACCCCATTAATTACTTTTGATCATTTTAGATCAGATTTAACGAGTTTCTCACCATGTAAAAGTACTATACCTACTAATCAGCCTTTTTCATCTTTTTTCTTTAAACAATCTCCTGAACAATAAAATATTTTATCAGCGGGTGTGAGCCCAACGCACACCACATGACACCAAACGCCACAAGTGAGACATTGGCGCATATCATCAACTCGATCTTCTTTACAAGCCGGACAGTACAGAGAAGGTTTATTATCGTGACGTTTTGGTTTAGATCCCGTAAGCTTATCTGCTGTCAAAGAAGCGGTCTTTACTGAGGTCGCTTTCGCGTTGCAGCAACTGCAGGTTGTGTAGATGTACAGTCAGTAACTGACGCTGATTTTGGTGTCTTTCTCTTAGTCTTTATTATAGATGAAGTACCAGGAACATAATACAAAATTTGTTATACACAAGGTTCAAAAATGTTATTAAACTAAGTTTGTATAAAAAGGGTTATTATAATATTAGGGAATTTATGGATGATAATAACCCCTGGGAAGGGTGATTGCTACCAAGCTATTTCTAATTTGTCTTGTGTTGTTATGTAAACATGATTGTAAGCTAATATTGGAAAAAAAATAGTCCCGCTGGGTTTCTTGCTGGTTCTTTCCAGGACAGAGGTTTTTTTTGCGAACCAGTGGTAAATTAAAAAAGTAACATTCAATAAGTATTGTTATAATCTACATTGAATAAAAAAGTTTCTATTTCTATTTCATCTTCTACTCTTGATGATGGTACAGTAATCTGTGATGTGGAATTCGTAGCACTGTCACCAAACAAATTTTTTGTTACCTCTTGAGCCCTGTAATTTAGAGACTTCTTGCGTGGAGCAGTCGCTACAGCTTTAAACTTAGGAGTTGGTAAAAATTCATGAATCTTATATGTGGTTGATTGATTATCTGTCTTCTGTGGAGTTCCAGCATTCGGGTTGTTTTTTGAGAGCAAGAATAGTGGCAAATTTCTCAGTATCTGCGATCTTCCGCATTTGCAGTTGCAATCTCTTGTTCCCCGATTCATCAGGTAAGATAGCAATATTCTCACTATTTGTAGGATTTGGAAGTGTAAACAACGCAGAGGGCGCAACCGCCTCTTCAGGAATAGCATCTGGGTTACGTGGATATAAGCCTGTAGCGCGAAACCCATTCGAGATATTGGTAATAGTCATACATTTCGGCCATACTTGTGATAGAATAACATTGACGCTTGTCTTATTAAGGATTCCTTTGGGATGCTAACTGACGTATTTAATCAACTCTTGGTCCCAATGGTGACCAAAAGAACGATAAACAAATTTTTATCTATGGGCTGTAACTCGCGCGTGGTGTTTGACGGAAGACAATATAAAGTAATGCCACATTTCTCAGCTTCCTCGACAACAGTAAAATCCAGGTGACATTTTGCATCAGCGAATATGAGGCGACATGACCCTGATGTTCTGTATTTATGCAAATGATTAATAAACTCTATGAAAGTTTCTGTCGTCATAATTCCTTTTGGCGTCATCTTCCAACCAGAGAGCCTGTAGGTAAATTGTCTTGGAATTCTGGCTTTAGTCTCTTACCTTTGAACAATATCATTGCCGGAATAGCTGATCCTATAGCATTTCCGTAGCCTACGACAGTCACACTTTTAGCATGCTTATTCGCTATTTGATGAACTCTTTTTCTCCCTTTGGCTGTCAGAATTTCCTGCTAATGGTGCAAAGATATGCGAGATTTTTTTTACATCGATGTTGTAAATGCTTTCAGGTTCATGTTCAATTCCAAGTCTATCCAGCACACTTTTGTATTTGGAAAAGTGACCACTAACAATATCTTTATTTAATTTTTGACCACGAGTTGGATTCATCATCTGTGTTTTGCGACGTGCTTATTCAGAGAGATGTTTGAGAAATAACCTCAACCATTTCTTTTCGATCGATTTTTGAGAAATCGATCTTTTAGAACTCGATTTTTTTGTGAATCGATTCATTAGATCTCTTTTTTTTTTGCGCTCGAAGCAAATATGGGCAACCCTCCGGGAAGCGGGGGAAGGAGGTTGGGAATGCTCATAGCATACCACGCAGCCGGCTGCGTGGTTATGTGGTGACTTTTACCCACTAAACCCAACCTTTTAGGAATTGGCTTAACGATCTGACTAGAGATCTCTAAGCCGTATACGAACGCGACCCTCCTTGGCAGAAAGGAGGGCGCATTTGATCTCGATTCGAATTGACTTAAAAATCGATCTTTTTCGGAAAGAATCACCAACCCTAATTCCAACAAGCTCGCGGCACGGGCCACTTGCTGTGCTTGTGGGACATCGGCGGCTATTTGAAATCGTGAAGCGGAGAATTTAAATAATGTGCCTTATTAGGACATAGGCTTTATTTGGGTCACCCACCTTGTATGCGGTAGCACAGGGGCACTCTATTCCCTCTAGCTTTACGTGCACTTTGACGCACGGGGGTGAAACCCCGACACATTCTTGACTCCGGGCTGCTACTGAGAATAACTTGACAGAAAAACCCAATAAATGGTTTTTGTTTGAGCCGGGATTCGAACCCGGGCCCTCACGCTCAGCAGTCGCGTTCACGGCCACTAGGCCAAGGAGGCAGTCGCGATTTAATTAAACTTGCATATTTGTTACATTTTAATCATTACACAATAAATGCATCGAAGAAGTAGGCACGGGATTTTCTCACCACTGGGGGAGAATGTTGGTACGAGGGTGGATTGAAAAGTACTCGGCCTAACCAAGAAAATAAACACATACTAAATCAGCTATATTTTTATTGTTCTACATAATCACCATCAAGTTCAATACACTTTTGCCACCTCCCCTTCCAAGCATTTAGACCGTTGAAAAAAAATGATTCTTCCTTAGAGTCAAAATATGCGTCTACAGCTGCTTTGACCTCGTCGTTTGTCGAAAATCTTTGACCTCCCAAGTGCTTTTTTAGGTTAGGGAACAGAAAGAAGTCTGATGGTGCCAGATCAGGTGAATACGGCGGATGCGGTAACAGTTCAAAGCCACAGTTGTGAATTTCAGCCATTGACTGTACTGACGTGTGAACACGGGCGTTATCTTGATGAAACAGGACTTTTCTTCTGAGCATTCCTCGACGTTTTTCTTTTATTTCCTCTCGTAAACGACGTAATAAGGTGCAGTAGTAATCAGAGTTTATAGTCTGACCCCTTTCAAGATAATCAATCATAATCACACCTTTCGAGTCCCAGAATACTGAAGCCATCACCTTATTTACCGACAAAATCGACTTAGCCTTTTTAGGGGGTGGTGAACCAGGTCTTCTCCACTGTTTTGATTGTTGTTTTGTTTCCGGTGTACGGTATTGAACCCATGTTTCGTCCGTAGTAACAAAACAATTCAAAAAATCATCTGCATCGGCTTCAAATAACTCCAAACAGTCGCGTGAAATAGTCAATCGCGTCCTTTTTTGTTCAACTGAAAGCAGTCGCGGAACCCACCTCGCAGACACCTTGTGGAAACCCAACTCGTTGACAATGATGTTTTGAGTTCGTTCATAAGAGATGCCTATAATCTCGGCTATCTCTCTAATTTTTAATCTGCGGTCTCCCATTATTAAATCAAGTACTTTTTTAATATTTTCGTCAGTAGTTGACGTCGAAGGCCTTCCAGAGCGGGGTTCATCTTTCACACTCTCTCTACCACGCTTAAATTCTGCTATCCATTTTTTGACGGATGAATATGACAGAGCACAATCGCCTAATGTACTGACCATGTCATCATGGATGGCTTTTGATGATAGCCCCTTCTTATGGAGGTACTTAATGACGGCACGCTGCTCGATTTGCTCCATTCGCGGAAATTATGTCCGATTACTTTGTTAATAAATTTATAAAATCACAACTAATTATCGCACACGTTTCGAACTTCACACAATGAACTAGTCTGAACTGAACTAAATAATGTGGATAGATTTGATTTTTAGAATTGAATGGATCTGTGTTAGGCCGAGTACTTTTCAATCCACCCTCGTATGTAACGTAATAATAACGCTTATTCCACAGTTTGAATTTGCTGTGATTTATTTAGTGTAATATTTAAGGTGCTCCGACACCAAGATGTATTATTGAAAATGATGTAGGTACTGTATAAAATTAAAATATCTGAAAGTATTGTAATATTTGATACCTTATCGAGGGAGCCACCCGTCTGAGTCCGCGGTGTGACAACGCATCTTTATTTTGATTCTTGTAGATTGTGATAAATGTAGTTCTTTAAAGGCTACAGACATACATTTACAATCAGGCTGTGTGGCTGTGTGCCACTAAAAATTGTACGAAATGACTGTAAAGTTGTATTATATGTTTAAAAAAAATATATAGTCCCGCTAGGTTTCTTACTGATTTTTCCCAGACAGAGGTATTTTCTGAACCAGTGGTAAATGAAAAAAAAAATTTTAATAAATATTATGTAATATAATGAACATTGAATAAAAATTATTCTATTCAATTCTAATACTTATAATGTAGTACATAAAACGACGTAATCAGTAGGTACCTTCACTAAATGAACACATCATGTTACATTTTAAATGCGGTTTACTAATTCTACAATTTTCTTAAAATAATCCATGAACAGGTAGTTTGCATATATTACAATTAAATAATCGTAAAAAATTAATAACGCATTCACATAATTAGCTGGGTGCTAGGTGTGATGGCGGCGCGGTGTAGCCGACATGTTTGTTTACATAGCGGCCCATTAGTTCGAGACGTTGGAGTGTAGAGGAGCGGCCGGCAGCTGCGCGCGCACGTTTTATTCTAATCACATCAACATTGCCCCACAGCGCAGCCGCTGACCACGGCCGCAACTAAATCACAACGTCTGTCGCGTGAGTCGCGTCGCGGGCGCTCTTGTCTACTCACTCACTCACTGCTTACTGGTCGACTCACTCATATAATCATTTCTTTTATTTCACGAATTAAATGAAACTATTTTACGTATTTTATCACGTTTAATTTTAACTTTTTTATTCTTGACGTTTCGGGTGCGTTACGGACCTACCATGGTCACGGAGGACATACTGAGATATGTTTGACGTGCCGATGTAATAGTTAGCCTGGCCACCTTCAGCTTTCGAATATTAATTTTTGGTCCGATCAACGGAGAACGAGCTCACAGTATCCTGAAGTCTTGCGGTGTTACTATGCTTGGGTTTGGATTTGATTTTGTTATTTATAGGACCCCAAGCAGATGGCAGCACCTATCCATCTTATGTATTGAAATTAGGTTTGTGTTTTAATTTCAATAGGCTCACATTCTTTGATTACTCAGTAACCATATGAAACTTTATCGGATTCGAAGAATACTTGTAGAATAGATTATTAGATAGGTGAATTCCATAGATTTACAAATAAAATATAGATATTTTTATTACCTTTTATCTAAAGTTGGACGGTTTAAAGTAGTTATATCGCTGCTGGCAAGAGGGAGGCTAATTGACAACTGACAGCGTACTCGTCTCATTTTTTAAATATTTTAGAGGCAGGGAGTCTACCGGGCAGTCAGCCGCAGCAGCAGTGTGTTTTAACGGACTCCACATTATGACTTGACCTGCAAGTTTTCCCACGATGTTTCTTTCACCTTTAATTGCCGAAATACAGCTAAAATGAAGATTTGTACTGGATACGTTTCGAGGAGTTTGACTTGAAATGCGGTCGTTAAGGAGTATGTTAGGGCTGAATCTGAATGACAGGGTAAGAAATTATGTAATAAGAGAAGAGTGTGGTTTGCAAGATGATGTTGTGACCAGGATTAAGAAAGGAATGTTTCGGTGGTTTGGTCATGTGGAAAGAATGAACGAGGAAAAAGTGACAAAGAAAATTTATGTTGCAGAAGTGAATGGCAGAGTCGGAAAGGGACGTCCTAGGCGAAAATTTATCGACCAAATTGGCGATTTATTGAAAACGGGCCAAATTAGGAGTACCCTTAACCGACGAGCATGTATGCGTAGGTGTATGGATGTGAAGGAGGCGAGAGAGGTGTTTCAGGATCGTGCCAAATGGAAGTCTGTAGTCTCTGCCTACCCCTCTGGGTGACAGGCGTGAGTGTTTATGTTATGTTATGTTATGAGTTTGACTTGAATCTGAGCGAGAGCTGCAACGGCTGAAGAACATAATGAGAGCTGTTGTATAAATATTTGGTTTGTGTCATTAAATAAGTTTCCCTCTGCCGCCTCTTACGGCTACCAAGGGGCGATATGGGCTAGTGGATATGGGCTAGTGGATATGGGCTAGTGGATATGGGCTAGTGGATATGGGCTAGTGGATATGGGCTAGTGGATATGGGCTAGTGGATATGGGCTAGTGGATATTCTTACACTGCTACTGCACGGTAGTAAACATCTTCAGCATCTTCTTAATAAAATTAAAAACTGCGGCTGCCAACCAGCTTGCGAAGCACGCAGCTACGGCAAGTATCCTTCTTACGAAACGATCTGTGGAAGGTTCAGCCTTGGGCTTTTTACACGCTGTAATGATTGAATACCCCCGGACAATACCCCCGGACAATAATTGATACGCACTTTTCTCTTCGCTTACCGGTGCTTGCAAGTAACTTTTATTTGTTTTCAAATTTCAAAAATAAATTCAGTATTTACCAATCTGCCCTACAAATTCATCATCATCATCATCAGAGTCAAGGTTGGCATGACTGCTATTTTTCCAGGATTTTGTTACTTAAACAGTCCTAAATGAGAGGCACAACAAGTGCGTAAATGTAGGAGACAACTCAAGCTCAACTGTTCCACTAGCTGTGTTCACGTCTAGACTCAGGTTTTAATAACCTTCTTGTCGGTCATACGAGTCTAAGAATTATACCCACTATACAAACTCAAATTTGCTTATGTTCGTGTACAATTGGGTCATG
Source organism: Parnassius smintheus behrii (assembly GCA_036936625.1). Classification (NCBI taxonomy): domain Eukaryota; kingdom Metazoa; phylum Arthropoda; class Insecta; order Lepidoptera; family Papilionidae; genus Parnassius; species Parnassius smintheus. Next base: position 57,062,358 of record JAUPFT010000007.1, read on the forward strand.
AAACTATTTTTGTGAAATAAAAGTCTAATAACATAGTACATTATACTCGAACATTATGACCTCAAATAGTTTAAGAGGAAATCACGGAATGCGTTTCAAAACCTATTCCGCTTTTCTGTCTTTTTAATGTTATAACACAATTGTCCTTGTCTACTGTACGCCCGTGCCAATGGACTCGATGGAAATACTGAGCGTAGATTCCACACATAGTGCAGCATCTAAAATTCACGCAAAGATACGCTAAGAATGTGTTATTTTTTACACATTGCATATCACGCCTAAGCCGTCATATAAACAGTACAAATAATGATTTCTTATAATTATGAGAACACTACATATTGATCAAAACTACTTTTACGAATTTTATCGCGTTTAATTTAAAATGACTTTTTTTTAAATCCCGACGTTTCGGGCGCTTTCCAGCATCCATGGTCACGGGGGACAGAGATGACTGACGTCCCGATGCCAATGTTAACCCGGAGTACCTACCTTCAGCTTTTTAATTATTATTTATAATCCGATCTACGCAGAATGAACTTACGAGTACTATGTCTTAAAGTCTTGCAATGGTGTGCTTGGGTTTAGTTTTAATTTTATTAAATACAGGGTCCCAAGCAAGTGGTAGTAACCCAGTCTCGTTCGCTATTGAAATTAGGATGTTTTTTTAATTTCAATAGCCTCACGTATCATCCTTGGTAGGAATCGGTGTTCTTTCGCGAGGATTTGTGGTCTATTAAGACCACAAATCCTCGCGATCATATCCTATACGGCCCCAACCATTACCTGATGTAATGGTTGGGGCCGTATAGGATATGATTACAAACTGTAGACTACCGATAGAGTCCGTAAAAGTAGCTTTAATTAACAGTAAAAATAGTAAGAAAAACTTTAAAGAAAATCTGAAGGCTGGGTGTGGCTACCTAGTATATAATGCTTTTAAACGAAATGGGTATCTTAGATCATAATGTAGCGGGAAATATCCTCTTACAGTACGAGCGACTTTTCACTTTTGTAAAACGTGTTCAGGAGAATGTAGAGGCGAGATCTGTTAGTTGTTTCCGTTAGTATCTTCTGTACCTACATGTAAATGGAATTAAATTGTCCGCCTGTAATATTAAGATACCTGGCTTGTGTTGAGCTCGTGGTCATGTGCATACTTAACTATACATATAACCATTACACTATATAACATAAATAACCATTTTTAAATTTGTTGACTGTCTGCTGTCTGCCCCAGGTCATTGATTACCTTAACCCCTAAACCCCCTAGCAATCTCATGAGACCGCCGCCGTATTCCGTCAAATCCCTAGCGGTCTCATGAGGTCACACCCACCCACAGCATTTTAAGCCATAAAAACTTATATATAGAAACTACTTTCTATGAAGAAGTTTGGCATTATATAATCAATATGAAATGCTCTATCCTCTAGTGCAATAAAAAAACTGTTATCCTATGAATATTTATTTATAATCGACGTTTATTTCGTACACCATTTTCGCGTGAATGTTATTGTGTTGATTTTTGGATTTTTTCAGTGTTTTATTTGTGTTTTAGTATAGTGTTTTATTATAAAATTGTAATGAAAGTTTTTGTATGAATATTATTTATCTTTTTACGTAAATAATTTCGAGTACCTAATATATATTGAAATAATTGTGATTTTCACGCTGCCGACATTCGCTTGGTATTTTTTTTTTTTTTGTTATCAAAATACAATAAAATCTTTTTGAATTGAAGTAAAACCTGAGTTTTGTTTAGACCACAAGATAGAGAATTTTGTATAAATTTTATAATGCTAAACTTCTTCATAGAAAAGTATTCTCTAAATATAAGTTTTAATGGTTTTAAGTGCTGTGGGTGAGTGCGGTCGCATGCGACCGCTTGGGATTTGCCGGGCGCATGCGACTGCATGGGATTTTTATGGCGCTTGAAGGGTTAAATCTAAAAAAAAACGCCACGCTGGTCGCTGCTATCCTGGCGAAATCGGGGCGGGTTGCAACTTGTGAATATTAAGTGCTTGAAGTCCTAGCAAATATTGTCGACGTAATATTTCTTACATCATAATTTCAATATGATACTGAAAATATTTACCTGCAATGAAATCATTCGTATATTTAATATTATACGAATGAGCTGTGACTTAATAAGAAGTTTTTGTGATCGGAAAGCTCAATGAGAAGCACAAGAAATTACATATTATTTTACACTTCTTGGTTGTCGCTACATCAACGACCCTAATATTGCAGGGTGCACAAAAGCTAACTGTTATTCTATTAATAATATTCCACGCTTGTTAATTTGTTAATGATCAGGTTTATTTCAATTAAAATCAGGTTACTTGTCATGACTTTTCAATTCTCCCTCTGCTAATACTATCTGGTCAACCTGTAATTAGCTTATACTGTTGAAGGAGAATCTACATAGCTCTGCGCCTGTGGGTGGCAGTAGCAACTTGTATACGTTTCTTACTTTAATTTAATTCAAAAAAAAACTTTTGAAGGTTTTTATATTGATTGAGTTGCGTCAACTTTCGACTGTCCAATCCACATTGGTGTACGATAAAGTTTCCCGCGACCGTTCATTTGAATAAACCGTTCATTTGTTTATTTCATTCGTACGGATGGAATACAGGTTCAGTGTGTTAGCGTTTATGCACGAGACTAAGTGCTCGTTCAAGTCTCAAGTTCACCGGGAAGTTCATTTCAAAATTAATTACTAAATTTGACCCGAACAAACATACATGAACGCAAGTTAATAGCAAACGCGGTAAAATAAAAATGAAACTTATTTACTTATTGTATAGTAATTAATTAAAATTGCATTCTCGGATGGGTGAACTGATATAGAAAAATTTTAACAATAATAAATACCTATCCTATATTAAACGGCAAGATCATTTATTATATTTACTTTGATGTTAATACATACATACATAGTATATTATAAAAGAAATAGTTACTTACTACTTCTTTGTCTATATCGCAACATCGTTCGGCTCATCTTCGCAGGTCTGTATGTATAAAAGTTTTAATGAGCATAACAAAGGATATGACAGGAAAAAGTGTAATTAAAGCAGAGTTAAAAACTGCGTTGCGAGCGCTACCGGCTGATGGAAGAGCGCGGGAACCGGGAACCGGCCGCGACCGCCGACGCCGAGGGGGACCATGCGTCATGTTTGGGGCGGACTGTCCGGCGACCGTGTTTGAACGAATTAATTTTACTAAATAGTAATTTTTAAAATTTTCTGTGAAGTTTTGAAATCTTTAATTAAAATATATTTATTTATTTAACTACATTGCTAACACCTTAAAAATTAGGGTAACAAAGGGTGGACTTATGCCTTTCGGCATTCTTTACCAGTCAACCCCTGAAGTGATGAGATTTTGTGGTAGGTGCAATTACATATATACCTACCATCATATAAATGTAATATACAGAATCTATATTGTTAGAGAAGGGTAAATAATTATTGTTTTAATTTATGTAAGTACGAACCCCGAAATCAGCGCCGGATTTAACTTATTGGTGGCCTAGCTTTTCATTTTATATTGGTTTCCTTTTTACTATCAATTTTCATAGTTTTAAATGTGAATACGTGCAATACGAAATATGAGAAAAAAGCGAATATTGATATTACATATATAAAAATTTACGGGCCACTAAATATTTAAAAACAAGCCGTATCATCTTCCATTTTGAATAGTTCCACAATAAATCAAATTAGTTAAACGCATTTAGTGCGTTTGTAATAACTAAATATTCATTTCTATTTTGATTGACTAATACCATGCATTTTTTTCTATAGTAAAACTTATAATTTCTTTATCGAAATTTTTATATACGGTGCCCTTTCTGCGGTTATACCCTCGGCCAGTGCCTAATGTTCGTTATTATAAATCTATCATTGGTCCTTATAAGTTAAATAAGTAATATATCCCTTAATAAGTTATATAAATGTATGGCACGTCGTCCTCCCAGTGGAGAATTGCCATTACTTGCCAAGCGACCGGCAAGCATGGACCAGCTGTCGGGAGGACTGCTCTTAACCCTAGCGCCTGGTGGTCAGATTGATAATCGTCGCGTTGGGTGATTTCTTACAAATTTTCTCACCCTTTCTCAGTTGTTAGTAATACTACATATATGAGTAGAATTTTATATTTTACAGCTATTGACATATGACATGTTTTTTAATTTAAAAAATTCTATTCTTATTCCATTCTATTCTATTGAATAAGGGTGACCAAAAAAGCACAAAAAAAATTAAAAAAATTATATCTTAGGAATGGTTTAGATATAAGCTGCAGAAAGTTCATGCGAAAACATTGATTGAGGAAGTACGTGAAAGGTGTAGAATAGAAGCGGACGAGAGGTTGTCGCACAACTTTAGGGAAAACTCCAAACTCTTCTGGAAAGAGGTTGGAGGGTCCCGGAGTGGTGTGACAGCCTTAAGAATGAACAAAGTGCTTTCGAGAACCAATGACGTCCTCTCAGAAAAATCGGACGTCATGCAGCGATGGAGTGAATTTTATAGAGAAATGTATGCGTGTCATGATCTTAGTGAAGGATCCGGGGGTGACGCCGTGACTGGCACGCCAGACACGGACCTCGATGACACTGAGGTCATCAGCATGAAAGAGATTGAACGTGCGATTCGAAGTTTGAAATGTGGTAAGGCTGCGGGACTAGACAGAGTTACTGCTGAAATAATCAAGTACGGTGGGCCTCGCGT